>OX418224.1:34306311-34726882 GCA_948455865.1 Conomelus anceps
TAAAAACCATTAATACATCATCATACATTTAACATTTTTATGGATTTGATCATACTAACCTTGTATAGTTTGATGCATGTATGCACTACAATTTTTTTCTGAGGACGAAGCCCACATAGGTCTGAGACCTGTGCGTGGGTATGATGGTGATTGATGACAATACAAATAATCTTGTTATAAGATTTGATCAGACTAACCTTGTGCGGTAGTTAGATGCTCAAGTGAGGTACAGTATCAGAGACAAAAGTGTAATTAGATTATGAGAGTGCAGCAGTATAGAATATAAAATCAGCTTGCTGATAGAGAAATTGAATCTAATTATGATAAAGGTAATTAATTTTTGTCTTCTAATTAGCCTACCTTGATTAGGATGAATGTATTTCGTTCAGAATATCTTCCAGTTCCAGAGCTTGAAATTAGAATTTCATCACGAAATTATAAATCAGATTACATTCACGATTTGATTTAATATTCGTCTAGAATGTTATCCAGTTTCAAACCCTGCAATCAAAAAGCATACGCAAAGCATGATTCCACGTCATGATGTTTTTACTCACAATTCAATTCAATATTTTCAGATTTCAATCAGTAGTCGCAAATGTTCGTCTAATTTGAAAGATTTGGTTCACTATAGTATTGCATTATTTGAAACAAAGAAGGCTCTGGATCATTTGAATTCAAATTTGATTATTAATAATATTTTGTTAGCAAATAGGAGTCAACTTAAAAAATGTATTCCCCATGTAACCAAACACTTTAATAAGTAATGTGCATAAAGTGACTCATATTATGATAATCAATAATCTTATGGAACTTTACTAGTAATTATTAATTGATAGGCTCAGTAGTTGTTCCTCTGAGAGTATTTAAAAACTTGTTTTTTTAAATATTGTATATTGTCTCGTTTTCATTGCATCAGGCAATGATTAGAAGAAATTTGAACAAAAAAAGCAAAAGATTTTTGAGTAATAATAGCTTTGAGGAGCATAGATTCTTGCGCCATATATATAAATAGTCTCAATCAGTTTGTAATGATCAGTGATATAAATTTATCATTTTTTAAAAAACAATCAATTTATTTGCAAAATTGATGCAAGAATATGGTTTTTGTGTAAAATTATTACAGGTATTACGAGAGAAAAAAATGCACTTGAGTAATATGTATTTGAATTTTATATATTAAAATTCTTCAATAAACTCTTTATTAAAATTCAAATCAAGTTTATTCATCACTTTTATTCAAGGTAGTGGAATAATAAGATATTGAGATAGGAAGGATGGAAATCATAGACAAGCTGATTCCAGGTACACAAATCACTAAAAATTATTCAATTTATAATGAAGCTACAATTTGAAGTGTGTTACCAATTCAAATTCATACAATCAGCAATAAAGAGCAGTGACTGATAAAATCTACTCCAACAAATTGCTGATCACAAGCGACACTCAAAAATTTATCGGCAATGAATGAAAGATATACGTTTCCCAGAAAATCGCAAGAAAACCCACCGACGTCTAGCTGTCTACTTGCTGGCGCGCAAGAGATCGAAACTTAATCGGATTGAAAAGTGGAAAATTGGACTGAAATTTCGTTCTGATGGGATTTTGGCGCTTGATTCCGAGCTCGACGATATCGTCTCATCAACAACGAGCCGAATAAAAAGACAATTATTTGAAATGCACTCCTGATAAACTATGGGGATGCAGCTTAGGCTATGTTATGAATGCATTAACGGTAGATTATTGGAACAGATGAATAAAACACGAATCTGATACTAAAACATTTCTTTAACTAGTTGCTTTTAGGTCAGTCTCTTTCCTAAGATTCTAAAACACTATGATTTTCGACTAGATTTATCGTATCTCTTGTTTAATCATATCCTTTTCAATTTCCACTCACATTAAATGATTATTTACTGTTGAAGGTGTTACAAATTTTATCAAATTGCTTATTGTTAACAAGATGATTCATTTCAAAATACCTTTCAATGCCATAAGATTAGATTGGCCGCAAAAGACACTGTTCTGCTGTAAAATCACTCCCGGTGGTTCGGAACCCACCTAAAACTGTAGGTCCAGCTCATCACATCACCATCATCCAACTAATTACCCACGCACAGGTCTCAGACCTATGTGGGCTTCAACCTCAAAAAAATATGCCAAAGACCTCCACTACTGCGGAGATTGAAAACTGCATAAAACAGCTAGTGTAAATCGATGAATGTTAAACACAAAAATATTTAGTCTGGGCCAGAAATTGAACCACAGACCTCCCAATTGAAGGTCAAACGCCTTAGATACATCACAATAGACCGGTCTATTGTGGTGTTGTATGGAAGGTCTACTAAGAAGTATCTAATGTAAGCAATTAAGGAGGCTTCTGACCGGCAATTGGAGGATCCGTGGTTCGATTCCGAGCATTGACTGAATATTTTTGTGTTGTGGCATACATCAATTTCCATGACTATTATTCATGCAGTTGTCAATGTCCGCAGTAGCGGATGGCTTTGGCATAATTATTTATAACAAAAAGGAATTTCGAAATTACAGTAATTATCTGATTATTCATCACTATATCTACTAACACTATCTAATAAACGAATATTGAAAAAAGCGATAAATTCAGAGCTTGGATCAATCTAGACCAGCGTAGATTCTAGCATAGACGAATCATTCAAACTCGGTCTTTGATTCAAGCTAGACGAGTTGCGAGAGTAACTCTCGACGTTAGGACGGGACTCAACACTCGCGATCTTGCGAATTGCAAGATATACTACGTACACAACATAAATAGTCTTACCATACTTGAACCTACTTATTTCTTATACTACAGAACGGGAGACCCATAATTATTTATTGTGTCTAAAATACTACATTCGTCCAAATAAATCTAGCAGGCTCCTCTACCTTCTTATTTACACATGTGAAAACTAGTGTATTTAGATTTATAAGGATAGATTATGTATCTAGCTTGTATAGGAATAGTTGAAAGTTTGTTGGTGAATCAAATTTATAATGTCTGAAATGCAAAATACAGTTTAAACCGGTTCAGAACTTCAACCCGCAACTACAAAAAGAAAACTAAGTTTGGATTATCTTCAGTCATCATCACCTCTTCTACCTATACAACCTGATGTATATGTGTATAAAACAGTATTATTGAAGAGCGGTCCAACCACTTACCTTGACACTGCGCCTAAGTAAAACATGACATACATGTTAAGCTGATTCCTGTAAATTATACCAGATTTTTTATAGTCTATTCATTACTTAACAACTGTACTTTGCATAATCATGTGCATTGAAAAACAACTTTTTATGAGCACAAGATACGAATAGCGACAAAATATAGATATAAATACACAGAATCAGCGTGACAAGAGCAACTCTCACCTATATAATTTACTGTAATAGAACTATTACTTTTACATTAACAGTTACACCGCCTTGACAGTACAAAAACAAAACTGTAATGACTAAGCTGCGATTTGATAATCCTTTCATTTAAAATTTACGCCCACAAGCAATGGTTCGCAATACACTATACAGTCTAGTGATTGCAATATAGTGATTAGTCGAATAGCCTTTCGAGACTGGCTGGAAAAAGATCAAAGTTGCTTCACACTTCAGAACTGAAAGAATAGTGGTTTATAATTGAAAGAAAATACTGCTCACTTAAGAATCGGAAAAATGATACAGAATACATATATGGATTAATCGTTTTAAATAAAAGCATGGGAAAATGGATATTTTGATAAATTTATTTTGGAATGTAGACGGCTACCTTAACTTTGAGGACCAAGAGCATTGTAAATTGTTAATAAAACTTCTGAAAAGAATGGGAGGACAAATAAATTACGTATCACATGTCTGCCAAAATTATAGTATCTTGTTAATTCATGAATAATGTGGATGTGACAACATCAAACCCTAATCCATTAAATCTTTTCTCCCCCAAACATACGATGAAATCTTTTTGGTGCTCCAATCAACAACTATGTGTATCATTGATGTTATTATTTGATGGAGAGGAAAACTTTATGGGTAGTTCCAGCTCGCCTTTTTGCCACGTTATGGGAACATAGTGATACGTTTCAGCAGATGATAACAAAATTCTTTTCAAACAAAATTCGACAAAATCAGGTTATTTTATCCAAAACTGAGAATTTGTCTATTATATTCTTAAAACTATTTAAAAAAAATAGGCTATGTTATACAAAACTGAACATTCGTGAATTATATTCTAAAACATATACAACTTATTATTGAACCCCTATTTGACAGTATGCGAGTCCGAACGCAAATTGTCCCTAGCCCATATTCATAACAAATAATTTCAAGGAGGAAATAATTGATTATTTTACGGTGTACTAATCTGATAAATACGAGAAAAACAAAGAAAAATGATAAAATATGAATGTAGATTTCTACATTTTCTGAGATTCTTCAATTTCCTGTTTCGTCACACAGTCGGACTTTCCCGCTTTCCCGCTAAAAAAAAAATGTAGACGGAAGAAAAAATACACAGCTCATGTTTGAATAAGAGCAAAAGTATAGGATATAGTATAGGACCAGGACCTATATGAATATAGAACAACCAGACCTGAGCCAGGTCACCCGATACTATTATTATTATTAATATGGAAAAACCTAAAATTTAACATGGTGCAGGACGCCATATTTGTTAGCATTGTTATTCTTATTAGCTTAATACTGAATAACAGCAGTGACCAAGCAGTCACGTTTTAAGTGCATTGGTCTGGGTCACGTGATTTAGAGCGGTCACACTCTGCGACTCAAATCACGTTGTTTGAAAATTTCATTTGGTTTCTATTTTTCGTGCAACAAGCTAGTAGTAGATTGCATTCATGCTATGCAGTTGGGAAAAAATTTAAAGGAATAAGTGGATTTGACCGTATACTCTGATTCCTTTTCCTGTACAACTTGCAACAGGGAAGCTTGCATTCAAACTGCAATACTGCAGTTGAATTGCATTTCAAATATGCAATTGGGATATAATCTAAGAGAACTTTGTTTATGAATTTGAAATTAACAAAACTTCGCACAAGCAGACAATCTGTTGCAAAATGGCCTGCATGAATTGTATTTGTGTATTTATTTTGCAGTGTAGTAATTGTATTGAATTCAATGTATTATAGAATGTAATGCATAATTGTATTAGTAATAATTTCGACCAGATATTCTGTCAGACAGCCTAATTCATGCTTGAAAGACTTTATCGCGTCTGACAGTGGATTTATTTCATAAAGACGGTCTCCACAGCAAAGAACTTCAACATTTTCTGCAATTCTTATTCTGTGTAAAATATGTGAATTGCACCGAATTTCTTTTCTTTCTACCTAGTATGCAAGAAGGCAAGATCTTAGAGAGTTAGATTACCAAAAAAAATAAACTAGAAACCAGACATATTTTTCCAATCAACTTCCAAAGCAGACTCAATAAAGAGTAGAGGAACTTGGGATGTACTCCAAATTTAATTAAACGAAATTTCCAATTTAGTACAAAGTACAAGACAGAGTTGAAAGTTCTTCCAAATTCTAGAAGATGGTATCAGCAATATCCTTAAAACACTCCCACGAACTTCTCGGCTTATATTTATACACTTCTTGAATTTGATTGGCAATCTTCCATTGAAGAATAATATACTTCATTATTCAGTACTACATACAACAAAGACGAAAGATCATGAAAACTATTTCAAGAATAAGGGAAGGTCTCATTCCGAATAAAAATAAAATATTTTATCATCAACCTAACAACAATATTGTACTGTCAAGAATAGAGCAATAATTCAAATACATTTAAAATAATATTAGAAATTTTCTTTTTACCAACTAATCTAGCTCACTAGCCCGTACGATTTATGGAACAGAACGGCAATTTAATTTTTCTATGAAATATATTTTAAAACGGAAGTTTGGAAGATTGAATACAAACCAGTTCAAGCCTTGATTTTATTGGACTAGTTTACTAGCTAACAAGCAAACAAGTAGCAACAATCAAGCTGACCTCTCAATAGTTACGAGACGAGATGAGAGCTTGGTCTCTCAGGTATCAAACCATTGTTGGGGGCAGCTGGCTCGGCTTGAATTGTCAAGTGTGGCTGGCTTGTAAGCTTGTAAACTCACCCAGTTTAATCGACATTCAAGTGATGTAATGATCCCGATTCCCGATATATTATATAATATGAGAATTAGACGAAATAGTAATAACATGCATCACAGTATTGTAGTTATGACGATATGAGAAAAAGCAAAGTTTTAGTTTTTGTGTTTGATGTTTTGAAACTTTCAGTATTCTGGATTTATATGTAGGCTAGGATATTGACGTTGTTGTGACATTTTTCATGTTTTTATGGCAATAAACGATTTGATTTCAAAGGAGGAGCAAAGGAGGGAAGTGATAGTCGAGTGCCGTAGCAGGTATCTGTTCAATCAGAGATAAGCTACGAAACTCCTGGGCGCTCCTTGTAAGGGTGACCGATTGGATTGGTCAGCAAAAAGACTGTGTTCTCTGCTGTAAAATCACTTCCCGGTAGTTCAGAACCGACCTAAAACTGTAGGTCCAACTCATCAATCATCATCATCCAATTGAACCCACGCACACCTCTCAGACCTATGTGGGCTTCATCCTCCGAAAAAAATATTATATAGGCTACATTTTTAAATAAATCAATACATTCTGACTATCAATAAAGTGAAACAAAATGACAATAATTCCATTCCAATTACAATTACAGCCCATCAATAGTACATACTACACGGTCATATAATTCGATCTGACAATTAATTCGTACAACAATCAATCATTGACTCACTCAGCAAATGTATGCGGTTTTATTTGACGAACACATGAAATCGAATTGCACAGTTATCTAATTGCAAATTCATGATATGAACCCTCTTCATCACAATCACAATCATTCGTCGCTCTACGCAAGCATCAACTGCCGCCAGCGATTTGGGTGGCATTATGCGCCAAGTTCAGTTACAACACTCTGGTTTGGAAACTGGTCACAGGACGGTGCGAAATTAAAATTTAAATTCAATTTTCATTCGCTCACTTTTGCTGGTGGATGCGCACGCACGCGTTTGGAATTCAGTATACGATCTGTACGTGCTCTTTCCCACAGACCTAGGGGTGGTTGGGTTGTGATAAAGGGAAACAAGGAAGGTTAGGTTAGAAAGAGAAACAAGGAAGGTTAGGTTAGAAAGAGAAAGAGATCGTTAGAGAGAGCGCAATAACAAGAGGATGAAGCAGCACGAAACTGCAAAACCATTCATGTTGGATGCAAATCTATTTCAAGGATTACAAAGGAGATACTTCGCTTGAATTACAGTTCCCCAGACAGCTACAACTATCCTCCTTGTCCTAGCGTTCTATCCACTAACGTCGCACTCAATAAATGTATTTTATCTCAGTTTATTCAAAGTAGTTTATACTTGTCAGTGTAAAGTCAAGTGCATGAATTATTTCAACTCAGATGGAGGATTTATATGAGAATATTTGCTGGAGAGTGCTTGAAGCTATGTAACATAATTAATGAAGTTGACAAACTGCTATGATCTACCGCGACGAATGATATGCAGAATTCATGGAAATGCATTGACATGTGTTGCGGAAATTAAGGCTGAGAAGTGAGGTGTGATGTGAATGGAGCTTATAATTTCAGTGCGCCGAAGTTTTTGATGGAATGTGGTTTGGGAATTAGAACAATACAACTGAGGTATAGCGTATAGCATGCATGCTAAGGACACTAAAAGTTTCTCATGTGTGATAAAGAAGTGCGTGTTACAAATCTAGTTGTGATTTATAAATCCCAGATAATATTTTGACTGTATTCATAAATAAATATTACCTGCATACTGAGAAGCAATTACGGTATACTTCTTCATTGGTGTACCTCTTCATAAATTACAGTATACTTCATTAGACTTGTAAGTAGAAAACTTGATTATTCTGGTATTGGAAGAACAAGTCATATTGTTCTGAATTATGCTAATGTTCACAATTAGTCCCATTTGATTTTGATTCAAAGTTTTTAAAAAATGATAAACATTTAAAACCGCATGAATAAATTAAAAATAAGTCTGACAGGAACTTGTTAATTAGAGATTGTATACTGCACAAGACCATTCCAACAGTAGTTTACACATTGATCTGAATCACAAATTAGTTTTGATAATTAGGCTACTTAATATGAGTGAAAATAAAAGATAAAATTGAAACCAGTGACAGAGCTTTAACCCATATAGTTTATGGAAAACAAATAAATTCACATATAAAGTGCCTTGAAAATGACAGTGTGCAGAATACTGCATCCAATATTTAACATTAATGTTGCATCTACGTTCCAAGTGATCACCCAACTCTGGCAAAACGTTATTTTTTACTATCTCAAATCTGGTGGTTAGGAGCTCACCTGAAAATGCACAACACCACTTTCTCAAGACATGGCTAAGAAAAGAGATGTTAATGAGGTGATAGAAGTTAGGTTAGAAGTGAGGAAATGAGGTGTAGAAGGTGATAGACGTGGCTCAAGAGGGGAGATGGAACTATTAATAAGGGCCTCCCCACGAATAAGTCATACATTCATTGCGGGTTGCTTCAAGGTTGCTAGAAAACACAGTATTTTTAAAAGATAATGGAAAATAAGTTTTAGTTGTTCATATTCTGTCATTCAGACGAATATGGATGGGGAAAACGGGTTTTGTCATCAACTGCTTTATAAACTGAATGAATTGATCAAACCTACTATAACAATCACAAAACAGATGACTGGATACTGCAACTCCCTGTTTTCCCAGTATGCGACAAAATGTACAATATAAGACAATGATTTGACTATACTGTTTATGAACAAGATTAGACTAGAACTATGACATCACTGGAGGCTCAAGTCAGCTCAAGCATGCACGTTGGCATCACATTGTTTTCACCTTGGCTAGCTCGGTATGAAGTCTAAAGATTTGATATAGGCTGATCAACTCCCTGCCCGATGGTTTAGGCTAATTGACACCCTGAAGCTGATCAACGAATAATCGATATAAAACGATGGATTCAGTCCAAATTCAAAGTATGAAGCCACCCCAAATCGAGATGGCAGTGTAAACTGCAAGAGACAAATGGGCAGAAGGGAACAAGTGGCGAAGAAGGGATGGGGGGACAGGCAGCAGCAGTAGAAGGCCTGGAAACAACTGTGTCCCTAACATGGACCATGGACCCGAAGGCATTTATCCTTGCCAGGATTCTGCACGATAGTGACAGCACGAAAGGGAGCCGAGCACATCCCTTTCAATTGGTCAAGTAATAAATTGGCCAGACACTAATTAATGGCTGTCTGCCTGAAGCTCTGCACTATGGCACAGGGCTGAGAACTGAGAACTCGGCAGCTCAAGCCGCGACATTACAAAGACCAATTACGTACACTTCAAAATAATTACATGGGGATCAATAATGTAATCGCTGTCGATTCCTTCTAGCTCAACAAAAGAATTCGGCCATTAATAAAGAGCGGATAAAGCCGAGTGAGAATTAACTACTGCTGGATTACATCGTACTAGCTGCTGCTGTAAAAGGCTTCAATGCAGATGTAATAAAGGGACTCTGTTACAATTAATTCCTTTTTAATCAGGGTGTACTTTTGAGGGAAGTTGGAATAATCTGATTACAAAACCATAAAGCCAAAATCTAGCTATTCATCAATTATTGAAAAGTAATTCACGCATCTGATAGATGTACATGTCAAAGATACTATTATTTATCCTTAAAGGCCAACGCACACAGCAACAGACAGACGGATTCAGACAGACGTCTGCATGCAGACAGACGTTTTGGTCAACGCACACAGCCACAGACGGATGGGGGATCGTCCGCTGCTAGTCTTCAGTGAGATGGCGTCAAATGTTGTTGTGTGGTGTGGCACAAACTTTTCAAAAAATATTCCTTGGCTAGAGGACGATGATTCTTCAAGTGATGACGATTTGTTACTGTTATACTCATTATCTAACAGGTCACATTGGGTTCATCCCATTAATAAAAAACGTAAAATTTATGGTGAACACCATCACCTTATGCAAGATTTGACAGAAGACGATGAAAAATTTAAACATTATAGCAGAATTCGTAGAAACTTTTTCTCAGAACAAGGGAGTGTACCTTGGCAACGGGAGAGTGTTTAAAAGTCGTGGCTAATGACATATACTACCTTTGTTATTTTTAGCGATGAAGCACCAGTATTTTCAATCATCGGCACTAGTGTTATCAAATATGTTTCTTTATTTAACATCAATCAAACAACTCATGATTATAAAGTCATTTTATATCTTATTTCGATTAGCAAGTGTGTCAATCAAGATTAATGAGTGATTCTATTTACAAACTAGATTTCTTCATATAAATAGGCCTAACAGATCTGGGAATTAACTTATTGGCTATTACATTTATATTTATGCATAAGACTTTATGAGACATTGCCTTCATTGTGATAAATTTTTACTGTTGTAAGAATGATTTTCACCTTATTACAATATTAAAATTATGTGTGCAGGCTAGGAAGAAAAGGAACGGGGACCCTCGTCAAAGACTTGCTCTGTTTTATATTACTTATCATCTACTTCTTATGTTATTTATGCAAATATAGGATTGAAATAAAGAACTATCATATGTAACAGGTACCGTACTTACTTTCTTTTTTTAAGCCGGTTGCGATCTCACTCCAAGCCTTTTCTCTGGCATTTGAGTCACGGTGCTCAGGTAATCGTGTGTCCCATAGGACACGGTGAATTCTCACTGCTTCTATTAGTTGTTCCATGATGTCAGTTAAAACAAAATTACCTATTCTATTAATTAATTAAGAAAACACAATGACGCACATGTAACCGAAAGCAGGCAAAACTATAGCGCCTCTTGCGGGACTGTCGATAAGTTTAGTTAGCGCATGCGCGATATGAAACGTCTGGCACCAGACGTTTTGAAAATCGCCCCCGGAGCGAATCTGAAACGTCTGCAAGCAGACGTCTGCAACAGACGCAGACAGACGGATGTCTGTGTGCGTTGCAACATTTAATAAGCTGGGGAGCGATTTTTCATCCGTCTGTCTGAATCCGTCCGTCTGTTGCTGTGTGCGTTGGCCTTAAAGCATTGTATATCATTCAACACAATTTTTTTCAGATTTCCCTCTCTTCCCTTTGAGGATGAAGAGAGGTCTGAGACCTGTGCGTGGGTAATGAGTTGGATGATGGTGATTGATGAGTTGGACCTAGTTTTAGGTGGGTTCCGAACCACCATGAAGTGAACAGCAGAGAACAATGTCTTTTTTGCTGGCCAATCTAATCGGTCACCCTTACGAAGAGTGCACAGGAGAACGAAGCTCATCTCTATCTTATTGAACAGATATCTGCTACGGCTCACGGCTATCACTTCCCTATCACTTGCAAAGCATATTAAAATAATTTGTCAATACCTGAATAGTAGTTATATGTTGTCTCTCAGATCTCCTGATTCTTATTGAGTTTAAATAGAACCATCCTCCAATTATTTGGCCAATCTAAACAAGAGTAACCAGTATAGGAACAATTTTGTTCAAGAAAAAATACATGAAACTAACACTACCTCCTGTGAGTTGGATGAATTTACTCACTTTTAATCTTTGTTTCCAATTGTTATGCATTTTTTCATATGAGAAGCTTCATCATATTTTTCATTATTATTGCGGATGATGTCCACATGAATCTGGAGACTTGTGCGTGGATAATGAGGTGAATGATGAGAAACATCCATGGCTAAATGACATTCGATCTCAAGGCTGCAAGAAACGAACCCAGCCAGTATCTTATCTAGTCACAGACAAGCGCTCCAACCAACTATGCTACCAGAGTTGATCTCTGAAAAAATAAAAACAGTTTTATGAATCTTCAACAATAGACATAATAGATAGATGAAGTACTTTATTTAGGTTCAGGCGAGGCTGGAAATAGCCCCATATCCAAACTCATCAAAAATAATTCACAAAATCAAACAAGAGATGAAAAATACAATTACCGGTATATGAGAAAGAGTATACATAAGAGATCAGATGGCCAGTCTTTCAGAATTAAATAATAACTGAATTCGGATTATTATAAATGTCAAAACAAATAAAATGAGTCCCTTTAAATATTCAGCACTGGAAAACAAAGCAGCTCATAGGCACTGAGAAGAGAACTATTCAAATAGATAAAATATTACAACTTCAATATAGCTGATGATTATAAAGTAATATCAGTCACTATTGCTATATAAATCAAATAATTCAAATGGAACAGTTGAAGGAATAATAGATTCTGCTAAAAGTAAACAGAAACTTATTTAAATAATTATAATAACAAATAGAAATAATCGATAGTGTACAGTCGGTGTACGGTTTTTAGTTCAATACAGTTCATGCCAATAAGTAGTGATGATTAATGATACCCCCAACAGTGTTGTGGAATAATTGATTCTAATGTTTTCAACTGAAAAGGATTTTAGTGATGTTACTAGGGATATTTACGGTGATACAATATATTTCTTAAAGTTATTTTGAGTTGAACTTTGTCTTTTGTCAGAGAGGACATATTTTATAAATTGAAAACGATCCTTCCGCATCGACTGATGTGATTGGTACGTATTTGTAGCAAGCTACTGAATTAATTCAAATTGCAATATTATATTATCATTTTTATTCCTAGAATTCGTTTGAAATAGTTATGCACACTTTCTTTCATGCTGTTTGGTTTTCCTTTTAAACCAGCGTTTTAGACAAAAATAGGCAACATAATATGTACTATATTATAGTACAATAGGCAAAAACATCCAAAAACTATCAAAATAGGCATTATGCCTAAAATCAAGGCATTTTGCCTAACATCCGGGCTCTAGTCATAGCATTAATGATCCGGGTAGAAATTACTAGTAATCTCCTTAATACTTTCCATGCAATTCAATTTTAGTTGTTTGTTGTCGCATTTCGAACTCAATGTTCATGATGATTGAAATGAAAATACTGATGCTGTGTATGTTCAAATGCAAACCATGCTTAAATGTTACATCTCTCAAGAAGGCAACAATATTCAATCCTTTTGGTGATGATTAGTAAAATAAAATTCAATGATTATATGAACGAATATAATTTAGGATTAAGACAGATTTGAATTGTGGAGCAATTATGACAAATTAAAACTTTTCGAGTTTCCACTAGAGCTAATAATGCATCTGTTAGAAAGTTCCATTCCATTATGAAATCCGGCAATATCGCAAACTCAATTCTGCGCTGTAAATGTAAGCAACTAATGGCGGCACTTTGTTCCTGGGCTCTCATTATACACTTTGAAATAAATTTCATTTCGAATTTCAGACGCGATGTTTCACAACCTCTTATAACTTTTGTTGTTAATAGTTTGCCGTCAGTGTTCAGATCTTGCCAGAGCAAAACTGAATGCAAAAGAAGCGTCTTAGATCTCCGCTTAATAAGCCAAGCTGCTAACGGAATGGGAAAAATATTTAAAGAAAATGGGAAAACTTTTTCAATAACTAACTGGAGTATCTCGCTCTTTATCCTCAAGGTGATGGGCTCTACTCTTCACTTCAACGCTTCTTGTTATAATTCTTCAGGAATAATCTCAAGAGAAAACTTTTGAAATTTCCAAATTCCTACCATGTACGCTTGTGATTGGATGACTAGAAATAGATCAGAAGTTTAATTGGAAATGCAGTTGAATAATCCCTCAAAACTGGAGTCAAACCAAGTTGGAACAACAGAACAATAAATTGAAGCCCGAATAGATTGAATTAATTAAAGTTTGTTATGAACTAGTAGTTCACTACTTAAGTTCAGAAAGTTCTAAATCATAACAGATTTGTCTCATGTTACTGACAAGTTAATATTCATTGATTAGCTCAAATTAAGCTTAATTTTTTTAAATTCAAATTAAATTTTTTGAACAGAATTTATTAATTTCGAATTCCTTTAATTGCTATCAGTTTATACTGAAGACTTCCGCAATGGCGGATATTGACAACAGTATTTAATAGCTGATGGAAATCGATGAATGCTACTGTACAAAAATATCAGTCACCACCGGGAATCGAACCACGGACCTCCCAATTGCCGGTCGGGCGCCTTATTTGTCAGTTTGTTCAATTGTCAGTAACTTCGAACTAACTTGTGAGATACGAGCCGATATGGCCAAGTTAAAAATGAATGCTGCTGTGCAGAAAGGTCTCCATGGTCTAGTGGTTAAGGCGCCCGACCGGCAATTGGGAGGTCCGTGGTTCGATTCCCGGTGGTGACTGATATTTTTGTACAGTAGCATTCATCGATTTCCATCAGCTATTAAATACTGTTGTCAATATCCGCCATTGCGGAAGTCTTCAGTATAAACTGATAGCAATTAAAGGAATTCGAAATTAATAAATTCTGTTTAAGTAAATTTGTCAGTTTGTTCAATTGTCAGTAACTTCGAACTAACTTGTAAATTTTTTGTATTCACTTTATGTTATATTCAGTACATGTTGTAAACATGTTCAAATAGATTGAAAAATGGAATATATTTTGTTATTAGCAATGCAAATGTGAATTAGTGGTAGCACAAGTTGAGATCAAATTAAAGACAAATTAATTAGTGAGGCGGGGAGGGAGTTCTAACTAGATTCGGTTACATCAAATCAATTACTAAATGCAACATTATATTATCATGAAGGGATAGACGTTATTGTTTATTCTGTGGAAGTTATTAAATTGATCTAAATAACAATTCAATTTCAAAACTAATTACAAAATCAATCAATTCCACTTAACCTACTTTACCAATACCTAACTATTCTTTCCAATCTATTGGGGTTAGTAGCATTAATAATTTTCTCTGGATGATGGAAAACACATTTATTGATAAAAGCTCAAACATTACAAATATAATTATTATTAAATAGAAAACACCGAGTCAATTGATTGTCAATCTTAAAAAAATATGATACCCACTATAAAACCCAAATATGATACCCACTATATGTTTCGGGGTGTAACATTATAATAAAAAATAAAATATATTGTAACGAACATTTAAATTTGTATAGAGATTCTAGCAATTTCGTTGATACTGGAATTGAGGTGAATACTGATTAACTACTAAATTTGAGCTCTCTAAACAACTTTTCTTCTCACGTTTCATAGAAAGTCATTCAATCTTTATCAGATTCTTTCAATAAATCATAATTCGATTTCTATTGATAAAGTCGGCATTACCACGAGATGGAATAGCAGACCCGAGTCAAATTATTATTAACTTTTTGTTGTAAATTTAACGACTTGCAGTCAGTTTTAGATTGTGAATAAATTATAAAAATGTATTCACAAGTGGCCGAACGTTTTCGAGTTGTTGAAACCCGCCTTCAAGGGCCTTCTAAACTGAACTGCAAGTCGTTAAATTTACAACAAAAAGTTAATATTAACAAAGCAGATCGTTATGGAACAAGAAATCCAAGAATCAAATTATTAGTGAAACTTCGACATGTGGACATTTTATAGAAAATATGCGGCTTTAAAGCATGTTGCTTCTTTTTAATTTTTTTGGTATTCAGCTTCGATACATTGTAGAAATAAATGAGTAAATAGAATAAAACATGTTTTTTTTTTAAATGATGGAAGAGGTGAGATTCAAATCTTCTTCAAACCCAATCTTTCTCCTCCCTCAATCACCTAACACTGATGGATTCTGCGGACGAGGAGTGAACAGAGTGACCGCAGGATTAATTTTCTCGTCCAAGAGGGATATTGAAGAGTAGGAGGAGTGGAAGTAGGAGTAGGAGTAGGAGAAAGAGGAAAAGAAAAAGGAGTGGGAAGAGGATGAGGAAAAGGAGCAGGGGAAGGAGGAGGAGGAGGAGGAGGAGGAGGAGGAGGAGGAGGAGGAGGAGGAAGTATAGAATAGGGAGTTTGAGGGCAGACATCAAGAATGGAGCCGTTCCCCGGGGTCCACTGTGACCAGTGCCGCAGGCGGGCCAAGCTGTAACTTGGCAAATAACGCGGGGTTGGCGCAACTAGCATTGTCCAATTTCGGCCCTTTCCGAACCAAGCCAAGACGACCATCAACCATCACAATGGAAGAAGGACCGAGGGAAAGGAGCAAACAAGGGAATTGATTTCAAGCTTTTGTTCGTCGGTGTTGTCACCGCACTCCGCAGCAATGAACTCAGGTGGCGTCTTGACCGGGCCACTGCATTCTATCGGCACAAGCAACCATAAACAATCAGCCACACTTCAAGCAACGTGATGCGTTTCGAAGGGAAAAAGGAAGCCGTGAGCGGGAACGGTTTTTGTTAGGTATTTGTTAGTCCTGATCTCGAAACATTTGAATTGTCCCTAGTTCCAAAATCTACTATTTATATTTTGTTCAATCGAAATTGCAATCCTAGTTGATGAATGAAATTATTTGTTAAATTTTAAAAGGAAATTTTTTCTATTGCTGATGATGCTTGAAGAGACTTGTGTGTGGGTAATGAGATGAATGATAACACATACAGATGCCAGACGGAGGAGCGGGATTTGACCCACGACCGCTGAAACAACAGCAAGCTGAAGTTGTGACGCCCCAACCAACTGCGCTATCTTTCAATCTGTAACTCTTATAGCATATTCTCGTGAAGAAAGATCAGGACAGTTGCAGATGGTTTGATTTTAATTTGATTGCTTCATTCCATTCCTCCATAAAAACAATAACATAAGTGAAATTATACATAAATTTTCAAGAAAGTCCCTCACATAGGCAACAGCCTGTGTGCAAGTAGCGAGTTCTCATTCTTATCCAATCATGTTAAAAGAATATTACAATCTTCAATCTTAGTTCAATGGTCAAAACTGACTAAAAATACAATAAAATAACTGAAAAAATAATAATTTTTAGAATTAGCGACAAAAACGAATACAATGCCAATTTTGTGGGAAGATTTTTCAATAAGTATTATACAATTTAGTATTACAAGCAGAACGTGAAAGTAAATCTGTTTTTTTCGAATCGCCCATTTTGGGGTACATTGAATCAATTATTTCTTCATGGATGCTTATTCTTTCAGGACTCCTTCATTCTCTCCGAAATGTTGTCTTTCTTCTCTCCTCCGATACTACAGTACCTATTCTAGCTTTAGGATGTTCTTGGAATCTTCTATTTTCATCTTTCAACAAATTTCTTAATGTACAGTGTTCTTGGTTGTATTCTCTGTAATATTTAATTCACTAAAATCAAGTTGAACTTGCTTGAACCAGTTAGTAAATCTGCTATGGATTCAACTATTTTTTTACTGATAAAGCTCACAAGAGTCTGAGCTTCAGTAGTAAGAAAAAAAAGGTTATTTTTTGATACTTTACATTTTTGTGATACTTGCCATTTTATTGATTTGGAAAGTGTTCAATAGGTAATATTTGAGACTTGCGCATAGGTAATGAGGTGCCTACAGTAATAGGTGGGTTCCGAACTACCGGGTAAGTGATAATAAATCTATTTACTTATTGAAAACTCATTAGGAAAGGGCATCAGTAAGTAGATAACGCCATGTAATAGCATTTGATAATACTTCATTTGGTAGGCGCTCTCCCGAGACTGAGCATCACGATCGCGAGCGACCAATCACTCAATTTAAAACGTATTTTGCCAAAAGATATTGGAAGAGGTCTGCATTTAATGCCAGTAAAAAGTTATGTTCAACCGATTTTGGTTAGGATCACGAGAGAATAATAATTCCAATTAGTTATCTGTTATTGCTCAACTGCATCAAATTGATGTATCTTGAATGTAAATGAACTGAATCTTCAAACATATGTAGTGATCATAATTCAATCACTACTATTGGCACTTATAGTAGAATCTAATAACACTTAGTAATCCATCATGTCAATGATAGTTTCATTGATCATGTAGAGTTCGATCATTCATCACTGACTAGTGAGTCACTGATTTCAGTCGATGTTATTTATCACTATATCTGTTCAACGCTTTTGTTCGAGTGACACACGAGAAGAATGACTTGGCCAATAGAAGGTAGGCGTACCATAGCTAAATCTGCGACCAACTTTTAGTGGGCAGTAATACTCATAGCAGACAATGATATTACGTGGGTTGAATGTAGTGATCGTACACACAATACGATATTTTGTTGAACAGCAGATGAGTCGAAAAAAGTGTTGGAGACGGTGTTTAACAACGCACCTATTAATTTGATCCATTGTTGGAAGCACTAACAATTCCTAAAAACTTATATTCTTGAAAACTATTCAAGCCTTAGATCTAAAAATTTGACAAAAGTATTTATAGAAGGTTCACAAATTTATGCTGCACCATCATTGGAAGATGACTCACCTGGCTCTATTGCAGTCTCCAGTTCTAACATTAAAAAGAGAACCTTTATGCCAGACGCATGAGTGCTAGCCACTGGGCTATTCAATGGCTATTCTAAGAAAGTGGAGAACACAACCATCTAATTCTAGAATCAAATTCTGACAATCACTGAATTTCTTCATCTTCCTTCATCTTGATCCTGCAAAATAAAATTAGTTGTTTTCAGCTCGAAGCATTATGAATAAATTAACAAAGCGATTAAGAAAGATGTTGCAATTATATCAAACTCTAAATATTAAAAACATTTTGATATTCATTTCGATGCTATAAATTATGCCGGAGACCTACGCTACTGCGGACTTGATTATAAATTATCATTTTTCTAAAAAATAGAATTTCATTTATTTTATCTCCAGTTTTTGCAAAATATTATCAGTAATTTAGAATCTTGAATGTACGATTATTATCATAATAAATTATTACTCTACGAAATTCTCATTAATTCAGCACCTGCAAAATACAACTACAGCAGTTATTTTGGAACTTGGAAGTATTGAAAATAATTACTGTTATCATTATCATTATTTTTTGCAATAAAGGTACCCTAGTTTAGTATTTCCGGAAATGGATAACATTGAATCAAAAGTTTCTATGATATAATAGTACTACCCGATCTATAAGTTACTACACAGCTTTCCCGCACTAGCATTCAACTTGAGGCGATTAGTATAAGTAATGATCTTTCAATATTATTAATAAAAAAGCATTCAATAATAATGATAATAATAATACCGTAATAATAAAAACGTAGATGCAATTTACTGTGGAAAAGTGTACTGTGGGTCGTCTGACGATGCTCTTAAAACATCAGAGTGAAAAGGCCGTCACGCCATAACGTGAGTCACAATTTCTATATTTGAAAGTGTTTTTTAAGTTTTTATTATATATAAGTGGAAACAAGATGGATCTTCGACATCATAATAATAATAATAATGCCCGGTTATTACATGAGATAACTGAATTTCATGGTTAATACATATATTATTACCATTATCACCTGAACCAAATTTGAAATATTAATTGCAACCATGCATATGAATGAAAATGGACGTTCTGTTTTATTTACTATTACATACTATTGTTTCAGCTGGTAAATCAATATCGTATTGTGACGCGTTTTATAATATTATTAGTTGATTACAAGAACTAGTTTGATCAATACTGATACTGATGTACCTGCCAAAACTAAAGTACATGGTTTTTAATAACAAAAAGTTGTGACATATAGTCGCATTCATTAAATTATTTCTTCCTGAGTCTTGAATCTTGCATATTTATCACATCACCATTACCAATACACAGAAGATTCAAGAACTAGCTTCCATAGTAATGATAATAATAATATCAAATGATTTAGGTGGTGAGAACGATGCACCCCAGCTTCATAAATCATAACAATTTGAAGGAAACTAAGAATCTCTAGTTAGAAAGTTCTATTTTTGGAACAAAGGTGATTGTACTTCCAAAGTAATCTGAATTTCTTTTTTATGTTTAGCACATAAATAATAATAGCAACAGTTATTTCGAAGCGACTGATGCACGCTCTATAGTAATTTCATGGTAATATATCTGCTATCTGCACTCATTACTGTTTAGCAGTCAGCATAGACTATATTTATGTTGTCGCTACGTAGCATGCAGGGCTATAGGTCATACGTTTTTCTATTGCCATAAATTTAAGGCCTGTCATGATACTAGGCCTATTACTATTTCTAAACTTCCTAAATCATAGTTGTAGAAGTTTCAAATTACCCACTGTGTTGGAGCTGAGAACAGAGATGATAGAGATCGGGTGGAATCTCTTCATTCATCTCTAGTGCTACAAACACCAAGAGCTGATTGCCCGAAGACTTGTCAAAAAATCATCTCTTGGAATGAAGCTGAAAAAAATCAATGTGAAATTTAAATTACAGGTGCTGATATGTTAACAACCAAGTAGACGTCACCACTATATCTAAGATAGCACATCATTATCGTCATAAAGATATTGATCAATTTTAGGGCGAGACCTGCTATACTGAACCTCTTCGAAATGATGTTGTTAGTGGTTTTTAGTTGTACTGTGTTATGGATTTCACCCTCAAACAATCACACCTTCTGAATTGAAACAAATAAGTTATACATTTGTATTACGATAAAGGAGTATTCTCATATATTTATTTGAATTTTATAATAAAAACTTAAAAAACACTTCTAAGAGGACATTAACTTACGTTATGGCGTGACGGCCGTTTCACTCAGTTGTCAAGAGCATCGTCAGACGACCCACAGTACACTCTCTGTACACAGTACAAGGGTCGTCTGACGATGCTCTTGACAGCAGAGTGAAACGGCCGTCACGCCATAACGTAAGTTAATTTCCACTTAGAAGTGTTTTTTAAGTTTTTATTATATATTAGTGGAAACAAGATGGATCTTCAACATCATGAATTTTATAATATATTTCGGTACTTATTCTTTGGTAAGAACTTGGTCGTAATTATTTCAACAACATTAGGTTATAACCACGAACTTTTTAAAACATTGATTGTGAGGGCTTGTTTAGCATAAAAGAGTACAACCATTTTCTTTGAAGCACCCAATTTTTCCTTCGAAGTACAACTGCACTGTTGCATGCGAATTTCTCAAAGGTCTGTTTGAAGTTTGAATATCCAATCAGTCCTCTGATTAGAGATCGTAAGGAGACTGCAGACCTATGCGGCACGCATGATGTGATTCATCATCAGAAACGCGCGCGCGCGCACACACATAAAAGGGGAATTACGGTTGGGGAGAATTATATCGCGATTGCGAGGGAAACTGGGGAAACTCAATACGTGAGGGGAGACTGTATGTAGTCAGGTGACGTGATGGTGGCAGAGGCAGCTATATGGTGGTGAGCAAGGGACCACTGAAATGGTTCGACACGTGGGGCGCCAACGTGATCGAATTCTGTGCACTGGTGACAGACAACTCAAAGGACAAATCAGCAGACAGAATGGGGAGCTTCGATTTGAGAGCGGCATTCACTTGGAACATTTGCTTGGATGCTTAATCGGAGCTGAAGACATGCATTCAAACCATTATACACAGGGTCATTCCACATCAAATCAACACACTTTTTTCTTTCACCATCTCAGATTTTGATGGTTAGATTCTTATTCCAATCTGTTTAAAAGACGAAATTTCAAAAAACTCCCAGAAATTGGAAATTCGAAGTTTTTTAAAATTACTCTAGCAACTGGTGCAATCAAGCTAGAGGTTTTTCTTGTACAAAGTGTCTGTGAAAAGATTTTGTGTATATACAGCCAAATAAATTCTCGTTCTCCTGCTTCTGCTATGAAATATTCTGTTTCCATGATTCCATCCAATAAACCCTCGGATATATTCCACAATTTCTTTACTTTTCATTCACCCAAAACAACAAACCTTAGAGCTAAATAAATTCAAAGAACTAATCAAAGCATTTCTAATAAATAAGTCTTATTACACAGTTGAAGACTTCCTTCAAGACTCATTGACCAACATCTAAGAGAGATGTATTGTTTATGGAATAGATGTGTGATTTCTGTGACTTAGTAATAAATTGAAAATTGTTTAGGCTAATAATTTTCTGACGAGACATCTGCCTCAACAGTTTTTCTGTAATTTTGGTGTTTTATGTCAATAAAGATATTATTATTATTAAACCTGTGTATCCTCTTGAATTGCAAAGAATCATTACGAGATTATCATACAAATTGGAGAGTTTGGTCAAAACCACGTCAACTATTACGCTAATGCTAACCTGAACACTCTACCACTCTTTCCATCTGTCTGCTCTAAAAACAACCCTGCTCAAAACCTCTTTGACGTTTTATATTACGACGAATCGCCGATGATACAATAACATCTAAAACCACCTTATGATGAGGAGGGTTGAAACCGGTAGTGACTATAATAATATTGGATACCAAAACGCGGGTATTTAAACCTTTATCTAAAAACAAGATGCTATAGAACAGGCAGATACATAGACGGCATAGACGGCTGTTAACATAGTTCTGCTCGAATAAATTGGACAATATAGTGTGCAATATCAAGCAATCGAAAAATATTGTGTGTATTTACCAACCAAATTTCACGCTCTCTTCAATAAAGATGCTCATATTTAGAATGAAACACACATTAATAAACGATCAGTATTATACAAGATTCTCCATGTATAGCATTGATGGTCATGTTGGAAGATACTCTAATGCAGTTGTAAGCTAGTGCACAAAATGTAAATAGGCACTGGGTCACAGATAAGGACATTGAAAACACTAAGCATAAAGCTCTCGAATGGTGGCCTGGTGGCGACTGCCGGTAAATCAGAATTAATAGACAAGCAGAGGTAATCTTTTTGGTGTAATGGGCCAGCATAAATAATCATTAGGAGACTGTAACTGCACGCTGCAGCGGGATTCCTCTGAGCTCTGCGTGGAGTTTAGTAATGACGTAATGGCTCTGTTTGTGAGTGTGTTATTTTGGAGAGGCATAGAAGAAGAAAAAGAATCCTCCATGTGGTCGTTTAGCGTCTTCCGTTTTATTTGTCCATCGCCCAGCCAGACAGACGGATAGGATGCAAGTCGGAGCTTGGATGATAATAATACTGTCTTTGTGTTCCGGCACAGCTATTTCGGGGATGTTCGTGTTCATCAGTCAAGTTTATCCTATACGAAAAAGTCGTTCATAGCAATAACGGTGATCTCGAACAATTCTGGTGACTATGGAATAGTAGCCGTCAGCTGTTTCAAAGTTCCTACTCATATATTTTTTGAGTTTTTCATTTGTAGACTATTTACTGGTTTTGTCGTTGAACTTTTATTAGGGCTTGTTATCCTTTTCTTATCTCCATGCTCATTTACCCACATTTTCTACTCTTCTTTCTTTATTCTTCTTGAATTTTTACTTTCTTCTCTTCTTCTTTCATCGTTTTATTCTGGAGTTTTCATCTCGTTTCTTCTTCTTATTCTTTCCCTATTTTATCATTTTATTTTGGATTTTGATATATTTCATTGTTTTTGTTCTACTTCTTCTGCCTCTCATTGCTTTATTTTGAGTTTTCTATTTCTTCTGCGTCTTCTTTTTGTTTTTCTTCTTATTCTTGTTCTTTCATAGTCTTATTCTGGGTTTCTATCCCGTCTCTCTACTTTCCCGTTTTTATGTTCTCGACCTTCTTTTTAACCGACTTCCAAAAAGGAGAGGTTTCAATTCGACCTGTTTTTTTTACTTTTTTTCTTCTATCATCGTTTTATTCTGGAGTTTTCATCTCGGTTCTTCTCCTTCGTTCCCTATTTTATTATTTTTTATTTTGAATTTCGATATATTTCTATTGTTGTTCTACTTCTTCTTTTTCGGCCTCTAATTGTTTCATTTTGAGTTTTCTACTTCTTCTTCTTGTTCTTCTTTCATCGTTTTATTCTGGGTTTCTATTCTGTCTCTCAACTTTCCCCTATTTATTTTCTGCTTCGACCTTCTTTTTAACCGACTTCCCAAAAGGAGGAGGTTCTTAATTCAGCCTGTTTTTTTTTTCACTAAGGTTGGTCGTGAGTACTCTACTATACCCTCTTACGACCCTATGAATATGGTTGCCACAATTTTATCTCTTACCCAGGAATTTCAATAAGTAAAAATACATTCCTAGAAACCGCACATTGCTCCATTGCTTCCATTTTTATTAGAGATCGTAATTTTATACGGCCTCTGCGTAATGTATTCCCTGCTGAAAAGCCTTTTGATGTATTGTGAGGAATTCTGAGGTCTTTATTGTCCGTCTATCCTGCGTTTTATGTTCTACGCACAACTGTGGAAAAGAAGAAAATAAAAAGGAACGAGCTTGATGATAGACAGAGAAGTGCTAAGAGAAGGAGAGAAAAGTGTTTATGGTTTGTTGTAGCTTGCTGAAAGTTGTAAGCATCTGAGAAGGAAGGAAAATTCACACACCAGTCTGAGTAAAATGTGCCTGGTGCCATCAAAGGTGCGAGTTTCCTCTTTGTAAGTGGACGGATGGGCGATGGCAAGTAAGTTTATAAGTAGGAAAAGTGCCGGAAGCTATTTGGGCTACTTCCAGGTAGGAAAAGAGGAAAAATAGAGATTATCATCTGATCCGATTTGGGAGTCTGATGGAGGAGCTCAGGCTAACCTCTCTTGTGTCAAGGACTGCTTTCCACCTTATTGCAAAGCTTAACCTTTGGCTCTGCTCCTTTTCTTTGCTGAACTCCAGTATTTAGTCCTTCTTGATAAGTTCACTGTGAAGTCTTTCTACTGGAATTAGGTGCCACTGAATGAAGTGAGCGAGGATTATCTATCCACAATCCCTGAATTTGTACTCCAAGTGTTTAAGAACGTTTTGGGAATCACATGAAAGTGGAGATAAAATTAATATAGAGTGGAGAGTTTAAACATAACTTGATATTTAAAACAAATCTAGGAAAATAAGCATCTCAAGAGATGTCTGACTCTGATTGCAAATATTTTCTTTGTCTTACAATAATTATAATAATCTTTGTCTTACAATAATTATAATAATCTTTGTCTTACAATAATTATAATAATCTTTGTCTTATAATAATCTTTGCAATACAATAGTTAAGATAATTGGTTCCCTAGAAAATTAATAAAAATTATTGTTCTTACCAGCTCACATCTATAACCTTCATTCCTCTTCTAAGTTGAAAATATCGTATAGAATAAAGAGAGTGAAAGTTCACAAGTAATTCAAGAAAGATCTCATTATAGCATATAGCTGACTATATCAGCTCACATGCTCTTTTTGAAAACCTGGAAAGAGAATATCAACCATGCTCGAGTTATTTGAAAGAAAATGATTTATTCATAAGAATAGATAAATGTAATTATTTAATAGAATAGCTAAGAATGATTTCACACTGAATGCACGATGAGGTGGGAAAGCTGAAATATTGTAATGAGGTTTAAAATTTCTACAACGGCATTATAATTTGAATATATTTTTCATATCATTTAGATGTCATTTCATAATTATGAGGCATGATACAGTATATAATTGACAGGTTTTATGAAAAATAACTATCATGGTATTTCATTATTATCGCTAATAAATTATCACTGTAATTCAGATAAGAAAAAACGTAAATTAGTGGTTCTGTGAACAGAAGACCTCAACCGCCAACCATTGTTTATTCAAAAGGGGATGTTATTTTCGAAAACAGTTCAAGAGCACTTTCAACTCAATTTTTATTGCTTAATCTTTCATTAATAATAGAAACTGAGAAAATCAATTTTTTTTTTTGAGGATGAAGCCCACATAGGTCTGAGACCTGTGCGTGGGTAATGAGTTGGATAATGGTGATTTATGAGTTGGACCTACAGTTTTAGGTGGGTTCCGAACCACCGGGAAGTGATTTTCAGCAGAGAACAGTGTCTTTTTTGCTGGCTAATCTAATCGGTCACCGTTACGAACAGGACCTACGAGAACGCAGCTTATCTGTCTGATTGAACAGATACCTGCTACGGCTCGCGGCTATCAAGTCCCAAATTGTTGGCGCCTCTCAAATCCTATTAATTTCAATTTAAAACCACTCGCATCCGAGTCAGATACTTCATTAATCGTGGGTAAATTGGGGCCCTCAAAAAGATGGGGGGAATTTTTTTAAAAACCTTATACGTTCATCGCTTAGCCAAGGAATAAGAAATATTTAAGCAAAATTTCATGACAATCGGTCAATGCGTTTGGCCGTAATAGTATAACATATAGACAGACAGACGAAATGCCAAACGGTCGAGACCTCACTACGTTCGGTCAAGTATAAAATACTGTTATTTCATCATTGTCGTTAATAAATAATCCACTGATAGATACAATAGGCCTGTGACAGATTAGCTCACACTTCTCCGTTTTCGGAAGAATAGAAGTGTGTTAACTGTTTATTTTCATTGGAAAAATATGTGTGGGAAGCAGCCACATTCGATGCTGTTGAATGGAGCGGCGAGATATCTGGACACTGCATTTATCTCATGTTGGAAAAAAGGAGAAAAATCCACAATCGACGGCAGTCGCGATGAATTGAGTCTCTTAATTGCTTTTCGAAATTGTAAATTGAATTCGGCCGCCTTTAATCCTTTGTTATTCTTTCATAACTCCCAATGCAAGCTGCCCAAAAATTGCAGAAGGGCTTGAGTCGCAGTTTATGCTGGGTAAACTGGTACAAGCCTGTTTCCCATATAACACACAATAACTTGTTTCAGCTGTTATTGTAATCCCTTCATTCCAGCATCGTTTTTATTTGTTAGATCCTTTTTCTCAATCCACTATACGTGATAGGCGTTTTAATTGGAAACTATTCAAACAGCTTAATTTGTAATCTGCGATGTTTTCCGTAAACAAATACAAATACAATCTTATATAAAAAATGACAATGTATTTCTATTTAAATTATGATTTTTACTCACTTATACTGCAGGAATGCATTTTGGAGGAAAGCAAAATGAAAAACAAAAAATTCAAAACCTGCAAACCAATACCGATTTGTCACACTCACATACTTCAACAAAAGATCATACAAAATAGCACACATCTTCCAAAAATCCGGATTTAACACAACATTCAGAACAGCAAACAGCCTGAAAGCAATAACAAAAATATCCCACTTAATCAAACATTACAATCCAAAAATTCAACAAACCAGGAATATATAAACTCAAATGCGACACACGCCCCAAGTACTACATAGGACAAACAAGCACATCATTCAATGCACAATACAAAGAACACATCAAAGCACTACATTCCAACTTTAACAACATTTACAGATCACTTAATCAACATTCACACAAAAACATCCAAACTGACTTGGAAATTCTACACACTTTTCAGAAAAGCCACAAACTAAATACACTGTAACAATATGAAATATTCAAACACCATAGACAAGACAGAGTCAACTTACTCAATGACCAAACACAATTCAAATCCAAATTTTCAATTACATAATGGCCGCTCATTCTAACCTTCAACAAAACACGACCCTTGGTGACCTCTGGCTGATGAAGCTTCTCCTAAGAAGCGAAATGCAATCATCCAGTATGAGTGAGTAAAAATCATAATTTAAATAGAAATACAGTGCCAGTTTTGATATTAGATTGCTTAA
The DNA here is from genome assembly GCA_948455865.1 of Conomelus anceps. Classification (NCBI taxonomy): domain Eukaryota; kingdom Metazoa; phylum Arthropoda; class Insecta; order Hemiptera; family Delphacidae; genus Conomelus; species Conomelus anceps. The sequence goes on from OX418224.1 coordinate 34,333,868, forward strand.
TTTGTTGTTAGCAATTTTGGTAAGCTCAAGGAAAAAACATGAAGATACTCAAATTATTTTAAATTTATGGAATTCTAAATATTCGCAAGGTAATTAATTTCGATACTCCTATGTATGATATACATTATGCCGAAGATCTCCTCTATTGCAGATCTATTTAACTATTTAACAAAGTTGTCAATGTAAAAGGAATTTCGAAATTAATTATCCTGTCAAAATGAAGTTCATACAAGATTCCAACATATCTTAAAGTGTTTGCACAGTGACACATCCAATACTTCAAGATAATCACCATCGCATAATCAAAGACATACTGTGAAATGAGAGTATTCACGCTGAATTCATACTGTTCCAATCTGTCATACACATTCTACAGCCAGTGTTACATTTTGCGATGGTGAATATCCTCGAGTATTGGATGCTCCACAGTACAAACACCGTAACATATTTTGTAAAATAGGTACTATCTACACATCTTTTACTTTCAACAAAATTAGAGCATCAACTTATTTAGTGGAAATAGCCTTGGGAAAAAGTTAAGTTAACGTTAAAGAAATTTAAAAACGTCACGAAAAAGGACAATAAAACTTGACAAATATAATTGGCAGGAAAGAATATTTGATACATAGGCCTAATTATCATTTCCTCATTGTTCTGTAAGTGCTAGTATGTGTAAAATTTATTTCTTAAGTGAATTTTACCAGAAAAACAAGATAAGCTGAAGTGGGTGCCAAGAGAGAGAGAAAGAACAAGAAAGCCCTTAAAGCGGCCGTCTCGTAAATTCACTTTCCAAGAAAATGTGAGACGTTTATTAAATTTCCGCCCCTGATCCTCTGGCAGGGCTAAAGTATCATCTGATACTTCTCTCGCCCTTTTCCTTTTTTCTCTATTTTGAAATTAACGCTTCGCTTTGTTTTTCGCCCTTTTTTCCTAAGTTGCTTATCTGCTTTTTCCTTCAAATTTGTTCACTTCCTCTTCTATCGCAAGCGAGAATCTACTTCTTTCCTTCACAACAGCTCGAAACAGTCACCCAGACAAATAATATATGCTTTTGTAGTCGCTTGTCGCTTTAGATGGGATTTTGATAAAATTCTCTGTCGCCTAAATTTTATATTTTTTCTAGATTACTCTCAGTCTTGATATATTGTACACTTATTTGTGAACATTTTACGTTTCTAGTAAAGTGCAAAAGCAATGAGGAAAAAAGTGAAAACTCGCGATATTGTTCAGACTAAAGGTGTAGACTGAAAAAATTCTATTTGGAGACATTCGACTTTAAAACTAGAAGAACTGACAACTAAACAAGATCTGCCATACTTTCTTAAGGGCAGCACTTGAGGGGGACGATTCTGAATTGGATGTTTAATGAACAGTAATGAAATATTTTGTTATCGGTGGTTCGGAACCCACCTAAAGCTGTAGGTCCAGCTCATCAATCACCATCATCCAACTCATTACCCACGCACATGTCTCAGACCCATGTGGGCTTCATCCTCCAAAAAAATGAATGCTAACAAATATGGATGAAGTACATTGTACATTGATATACTCGTACATCGAAAGTTTCGATACACATTATAGGTATCATACTCAGTTGTTGGAAGATGGTGCCAAAAAATGCATTTAAAATTTACTCAAGATACTGTACTTCCAAATAATACAAATTATTTTTTATAAGAATTACAAGTTAAACAAGAAAAAAGAACCACAGTATCAAAGACAACTAATTAAACTTGACTTATGGACTGTATTGACTTTATTTACTGATGGTATGAACATTTCATGCCACACATGTAATATCCTTTTTCCATTTAATCATATTATTACAGATTTTTGATAGAGATCGTACCCACGATTTTTTCAGATTTTATTCTATCTTAATCATGGTCAATTTTTTGCAAGCGCCTTCCTAAATTCACCAGGAAACTTAGTTGATAACTTCTTCAACTCTGAGAGAAACATCTGCATCGGCTGAATTTTCTTAGCTTCGGAACACACACAAAAACCATCCGCCCGCATATAAATCGGGCATTAACAAGCTCGCAAAACTTTACAGAATCCAAGAAGTAGAAGGAGAGAAAGAGAAGAGAAAATGAGAGAGAATCGAAACTTTTTATCCCGTTTCCGCAAACTGAAGTTTTGAGCAAAAACACACTCTACTGCGCCAAGAGCGTATTTATACAGAGGCCCACACCACTAAATGCATTGTATATGTACGTTGACTCAGGAAAGTGATGACATGGCGGCACTAATAGTAGAGAAAATATTCAGAGAACCTCTAGAGAAGTTTGAAATTACTTTCAAATTGAAAGAGTGGCTATAGAAAAGCAAAGTACGATATCCATCCTGAAGTGGCGTTTAAATTAGAAAAAATATTACCGCACCACAAAAAACTCCCAATTTCGCCCATGATAACTTTGCTGATGGAATTTATACATTATAATGATGAAGGAAACCAATTTTAAGAAAAATAATAATGTAGAAGACCTCTGAGAAGGAAATTGAGTACTAAATGTTCATGGAATTAGTTTAAAAAAAATATATTTTTTTATTTTCCTAGGGGTGATCTGAAAAAATATTGGTTTGGTAAAGTTTATTTAAACTTAAATTCAGCCTTTATTTGAGCTAGTTGGCAGATTTTTTCAAACCGCTCATTTAAAGTAGGCATACATTAAAACTATTTTCTACTAAAGTAATGTTGAAAATGGCACACGAACAACGAGGTGGAAAACGAGAACGTGCTATGGGCTCGAATATACAACAGACGGCTAAGGGTGCGGTTCCAAGAGCGTCTTATGGAGTCCTAATGCAGTAATAGTAATTATTGACGATACATTTTAGTGAATAACAAATTTTTATATTGAATTTTTCAATGTAATAGTCGTACTGTAAATGAAATTTACGAATAGTTTTGTATAATTTTACTTAGTAAATGTTTCATATGCTATACACAGATAATTCTAATACGACTTTTCTTTTTCAGGTGAGTATTTCATCCATCCCTAAACCAAAAATTGACTAGTATGAGAAATATAAAAATCTTCAATGCACCGGTACGTAAAATTCTGTCAATACAATGGAATTCTGACAAAAGTTATTCGACAACCATAAAAAGATATAAAGCAATAATTCTTTCACTCTAGTATTCTACCTATTTCAAAACTGGCACTCTCACAATTACGGCTTGTTTTAAAACCAATATTGAAAGTGCAGATCGTACATATATGGAGGGAGACTATTAAAACGCTGTGAATAACATTGTAAAGAGAAGATAATTATTGAAAGGTATTGAAAACAACAACACTGGTACAGGTACAGCCCCAGCTGTTAATATGAAGGGGAACTAATAAAATGCTTTGATAGGAACTTTGAAAAACGTTGTATTAAGGACATTATGATAGAAAACTTCCAATTATAGCTCGTATTACGGGACAACACTACCTGACAAAACAGTGGAGTTATTAAACTGTTTGATCCATCTGTCAATATATTGAATCAGGTGGACCCAATTATTTTCCCTCTCGAGTGACAAAGTAGGCTATAATCTATTGAAATGAGTTTGTAGTTTGAAAGTAAACTATATAAATCATCCTTTTAATTGACGATTAAAAGTTGTCCCTTAAAGTTGCAACATGAATATTAGCCGTGAGTGTTTACACAAGTGTAACAGACCTTTCACAACTGAATGATATAGGGGTTTTTGTGATGCTTAAAATGAAACCATGCCTGTCCCTGAGCTCCCCTAGGAATGAGGCTGTGGTTCAACTGTTCTCGTGGTTTTCAGTCCCAGTGATCCCGACCGTAGAGTGTTGTGGTTGACATCTGTACTTTCCTGCCTGTCTTGTTAAATAGCCCTTGACATAGGTTTAAACTTATTGCTTATATCAATGAAACGAATAGGACCTTGCATTAACTTGATATTCACCATAGCATGTTGACAAAATTGTATACTATGTGAATAAATACAATTATAATGGAAGTCAGTGCGTTGACAAGCAGTTTCCACAAGCCCAAAAATTCTCATTATAATAAGGCTAAAAACAATCATTTAAAATAATGCGCCCAATACATTTGTAATCTATTGGATTATTACTGAGCAAAATATTATGTACAAACTATAATTACTGGGGTCGAATAACATAAATTATACTAAACTATTCATACTATTACTTATATTCTGACAAGAAGCCATGATTTCCAATAGTTCTGCTGGAAGTTTCATAGGTCCACATTCCGAGTGTAACGAATAATTGCATCCACAAACGCAACATGATGCATGATATGAAATTTGAAAACTTTTTTTATAATATGACGTAGACGATAATGCAATAATTCTTGGCATAATTGGGAATCGACTTTGGAACTTTCGGAATTGGAGTCCGGTTTGCTAATCGATTTTTATTTATTTGATATGAGAGCACAAGGAAAATCCCATGCTTGCCCTCTTTAACACAAAAATGTAACTATTAAATGTGGGGGGAAAATACAAAAGTCATTTATACATTAGAAAAAAGAAATTGGAAAAAATGCATTGGAAAAATAACAATAATTAAAAGGTGATAATGATGATGATCAAAGATAGAATATGATATATGAAGATGAAAATGGGGATGGATTAAATTGATTGATTCATCACTGCAACGAGAAAACGCTAATATTGTAGACTAAGGAAATTTCGTAGAAGGTATAAGTATAACTCAAAATATATTAGAATAATATTACACGATAAAAATAGTTTATTACGGATTCAATTTATTATTACCGTAACAAAAAGTCAATTGACTCCAATCTTGAGCCCGTATTTTTATACCTATCTACTCGAGGAGTCTAAATATTCATTCTAGAGATAAAAGATTTTTGCCCATATTTATGAACCAACCCTGAGGCTTCCTTTTTCCAAGGGAGATTTGAAAAGCACTTAGCAGATGGTATTTCAAATTCTCCTTTTTAATCATTTGTAAATCCTTAATCTCTGAAATAAAAATTCCATAAAACCACTCTCCATATGAGAATATTTTTTATAAGCTTTTGTTCTAAGAGGTTGAAAAGACCTAACTATCGAACCAAGTCTCATTACAGATACATAAAAATTAAAAACTGTCCATTACAATAAATTACTGTACAAAGAAAGGCTTCTTATAGGCATCTAGGTTTTGATTCTGGTCGCCTGATATACTTCTACCAGCTCTTCTATTCAGTTATAAATTACTCAAACAAATCATCGTTGTCTTGTCACTTGCGCTTTACTTAGCAATTCTGTTCGGTTGAGAACGACCCTCTCACTGAGAAGGGTGGAATACTTTCATAATTTATACAAATAGTGGACTTCAAGATGCTATTCACCCCCTGTATTCCCAGGAGTGTACAATACTTTACACCACACATACAAGTTGTAAAGTTCGAAATATAATGTACTTTCCTCTGTGAAGTCATTGGAAACGTCTCGTGTTAGTGCTGTCTGCAGAAAAATATATACAGTATTCACATTGGAAGAACACAATATACCAACTTGTGAGAACGACAACAAAGTTATGTGTTGGGTACGTTATTGTTCCTCAAACAAGCAATTCTTATGAAGTTCAATATTACTTCTTTCAATAAATTGTATCCAAATAATGGATAAATGTCATCAAAATATTTATGATATTGGATAAATGAAGCAATAAGTTCTTATCAGACGAGCGCAGCCTTCATTCATCATTTTTTTATTTCGCGTGGACTCGCTATCTCGTTAGCCACACAGCAAACAAGATGAACAGTTTACATGATGTCTGACAGACCGCGGTACTGAAAAGAATTGGCTCCAGCTCGAGTTCTGAACACACATCAGAGTTAAATGTGAAAAGATTACAGTTGCAAACATACGGAGCGACAACAACATATTGTTTTTCCAAACACTATTCGTTTGCGCATTTTTAACAGCCGGCAAATGAAAATTCCCAGACCCAGTACATTATGTCAACGATTTGAAGCTTAAGCGTGTGCAGGATATGCGAGTAATGGGCGGGAAGAAATACGACGCAAAAGCGCGGTATTTACATAATTTTATCATTCGAAGTCAGCTGGTCCTGTGTCACCACATAAACTGTACGCCGGTAGAAGTGATATGTGTGACACTGAGCGTATGCAATGCCTGAAACGTATGGCCACATATGAGGAATGACATTATAATTGCTCTTATCAAGTTTTGGCCGACAAACGGCGTGGTGATAAATTGAAGAAGAGAAAGTGTCAGCAACTGTTACAGTGTCAACATCAACAGACAACACTATGCTATCCTCCAGACAACAATATGTTATCCTGCAGCTAGTCTATTTCCCAAATTAATGTGAACTTGGAAGCTTGCAAAGCATCCGTTTACACACTATTTGGTACGATTTTAATGGAGAGAATTTCTGATTGCTGAGTAACAATATGATATTGAAATTTGAAACTGCTTTCAGTTATAGTTGAAGAGAAGCAATCTTAATTAATTTAATGAAAATGATAAGTCTGCTACTTACTATGTTTCAATAATGCTCGGATTAATTTAATGTCAAAACAACAACGGGGGTTCAAAGTCCCTAGGCTACACCTAGCAGGTGCTTGCTAACTTTATGCTCATTTCACTAACGTGGTGAGTAAATAACCTATAATATTTAACTGGTGAATAATCAGTAACGCGATAAACATCTTTGAAATAATGAATGCAATGCATAAATGGCGGATGAGTTACTGACTGTGCAAGATGGATGGGAATGAATCAAAAACATTTTGAAATGAATTTCCAAGAAGGATATTTAGAACTTTTGAACTTTAAAGCTTTCTAAAATAAAAATTATTTCCAAGATTATATTGAATTGACAGTATTTGTAATACCTTCTTGGTACTACCAACTGAATATTCTACAAGCGGCTACTAAAATTACAAATTTGATTAAAAAAAATTGTCTCGAATTCGGAAGAAATAATTGTTTACACATTGAAATTGCTGTAAATTGTAATTTTTAAATTTAAATAGAAACATAAAATGTCAAGTGTTTAGATTTCAAATTTATTCAACAATAATGTGAATAGTAAATCAATAGTATATGTAAAATATGAGTTACATCGCCGACTTTTAAAATTATGAATTTTATGACTCGCATGTTGCAAGAGTTTTGGAGGGATGCCAGTTGATTTATTGGCTGCTCAGCTAATATACTGAGTGAGAAACATTATTGCTTTCAAACCCATTTGTATTTATGGACATGTAGAATGGTGGACACGGGCGGAAGACAAGTTGTCACACCATAACCAATAAGCGAAAGATGATTGTAGAAATGATGCATGAGTTACTACTATGTAATTTACATTTATACGCACCGAGGCTATAAGTTTTTAAATCGCAATATAATAAAAATCGCAATGAAAAAAATAAAGACTGATAACCTCAGTGTACAGGTACTAGAATCTTCAAGTATCAATTTGTTAGGCTTTCTCTTCTGCTGTGTGTGTGTGTGTGTGTGTGTGTGTGTGCCTGTGTGTGTTCTCCCTTTTTGTTAGAGGGGTTCGTTCGTGGGGGATTCTCGATTATGGGTTTGGTGCAGGGGGGGGGGGGGGGGGGAGTCCGTGGGCTACAGTGAGGGGGCTGGGATTTCATGGGCTTTCATTTCATAACACCAAGGAATTGTGTTTTTTTGATCATGTATGACCTTCCTGTGGACTCATTCCCGCGCACAGGCAGTAATGCCTATGTAGGAATTAATTATTTCGTATTTCATTTCATCTTTTAGTGGTAGTAGTTTGTATTTATTTGTATGTTATAACCCTTTTTTGATTTTACACTGAAAGTTTGTTGTACGCAATATTTTTTGTTTTAAATAAACCCGAATTTTATTTTATTTGATAACTCATACCATGAACAGAGCCAATATTGAAATGTAAAAACTCTTGATTCTTCACAATCTTAGTACACAAGTTTATATTTGTAAATGCAAAATTAATAAAATATTACACCAACACAGGTACTCACTATGTTCATTATCATTTGTAAATTCTCTCATTATTTCATCTTTTGTAACTGACTAGGACAATGGCAAACTGTACTTTGAAATACTGCAAATAAATTATGAAACCAGTCAAATAATAAAATAAAATGCTAATATTTCAATTACTGAGCAGATGGCCAATTTATTCTAATAGCTGGGATTCATCAGTACTGATGATGAATTTAAGCTATTATTTTACAGAAAAGGCTATTTTATTCAAGTAAAACGTTCACGTTTCATTATTAGACTGCAATACCATTTGGTAACTGTTTGTTGATGATAAATCGCAGTTTGTCATAAATAGAAAAATCAATACAATATTTTACAAAAAAAATTCGAAGGACAAAGCCCACATATGTTGGAGACCTGTGCGTGGGTAATGAGTTGTATGCTGATGATTAATGATTTGGTGGGATCCGAATCACTGGGAAGTGAGTTTACAGCATAGAATAGTATTTTTCTTTTATTCCTATTTTAAATTATTCCTCAAAAACTTAGTGAATTGAGATATCCATGTGATTTGATATCAGTAAGTATCAAGTAGGCGAAATCAACAAAAGTTTACAAAAAAAAACAGGATAATTTTATTTGTATTGCTTACTTCATTAATTCTATAGATTTTTAATTGAAATCTAGAATCTTTACAAACCAGTAAGTTACTTTTCATATTTTAGTAGTTGAAAAACTGCTTACTTTTAGCTAATGATACAGATTTTCCATGAACAATAATTGTAGTTGCCATGTTTCTGCAATCAAGTTAATCATGAATAAATGTCTAATATCGAATGTCTAACGTCAGTATAACAAAGCTTATCCTTTTCAATAATTACTGCTAAGAATGGAATACCGAAACCTTTCATCTGTAAAAAAGAACATTATCCTTTTCAACGCCAACTGTAAAGAAGTTTCAAGTGAAATATAAAAAATGTCAATCTATAAGTGAAGGAGGAACCATTCTTGTCCCAATGTCGTAGATCCTATTTTGTGAGTGAATTTTAGCTGACAAAACAAGTCGACTACTTAATACTAACTTCTCGATGCTTGAGATAGAACAGCTATTCGGCTAAAGCTGGCACAAAAAGGGCGGGAAAAAGTGACGACGTAGGCAAAACAGGCGGCTTAATATCGCTGAGAATGTGTTTTTTGTCCATATTAAAATGGGTAAAACATAGAATGGGTGGGAAGCAAGGAAATACAGGAGGTGTTGGGGTGTGTGAATGGAAAAGAGAGGGTGAAAGGGTGAGTGAGAGAGGTTTACAGAGAATGAGAAAAAGGAAGAGATTAGGAAAACTTGGAAAGAATCGCTTTCTCTAAGATTAAAATTATTTATTTATGTAAATTTACAATTTGTGCATGTGAGAGATTAAAAACATAATGAATTACTTAGATTGCAGACGGTGCAGATTGTTACATGGTGTTTAGAGTATGAACTATGGTCTCTAAAGAAGATTATATTTAATAATGAGAATCCAGGTGATGCAGCCAAGTTAAGACTCAAGGTGTCCCCTCTTTAAACACTTAAACGTGATAAACAATGGTTACAGAATGGTGATTTACTAGGATGAAATTATACTAGTTATTTGTAATTTAGCATGATATTGGATTGTTTGAATTCCAGATTCTTCATAATTGGTAAATGGAATTTACCAAACAAATGTCCCCAAGTGACAGGTGGAGTGAGATTTATATAAAATGAAATAATAATAATAATTTATGCATTTCAACAAAGCACACAACAAAACAGAAATTATAAAACGCAATACAACTTTTGTCAAGTGACTTTGTCCTTTGTCAGTGCAGCAGAACAGCAGGAAGCCTTGGAAGCCTTTTTAATTATTATTATTAATATTAAATTATAATAATAGATAATAGTAACAGTTAATGATGAGAGAAAATCACCTTAGTCCGGAAATAAGTTGACATTTCTTTAAACGCTTCACTCTAATATTGGTTACAAAATGTTGGATTACAAAACTAGTGTGAAGCTATTTGTAACTTGTAAAATAATTTGTATTACGTGAAAACAAACCAATAGGGCCTACTTGAAAGAATAATAGAATATTGCTAATAATAGTGACAGTCTAAGTTGAAAAAACTGGGTGTTGAAATGAGATTTATGATTTCATACTGTTGAGGTGAATGCTGTAGCAAGATTTATTGAGTAAAGATTTAATTGGCATAAAAATGTGTGTGTGTTTTAGATAGATAGATATTTATTTGTTTATACCCGCCTATGTTGACAAATACATATTAAATATACAAATGCAAATAAAAAATAATAAAAATAAAATAAAAACAGATACATACATGAAAACAAAATAATAATCAAAAACGTGTTATATACATGAACTACCGCTGCAAAATTGAATTAGCCTTGAAAAAATTATAGCTCCTCATTCAAAAAATTGAAAAGTCTGTATTTAGCTTTTCGGTTTTAGAGATAGATTGATTGATTAAATGCCTTTATTAGGGCGGAGTTAGGACTCCTGAGATAAGAGTTTAGAGAGAGAGAGAGAGAGAGAGAGAGAGAGAGAGAGAGAGAGAGAGAGAGAGAGAGAGAGAGTGGGAACAAGAGAAGTGGAAGAAGAATGAGTGACGAAGAGAAAAATAGTAATAGTGGGAAATAAGGAGAAAGATACGGTGTGATAGTGAATAAGTGAGGCGTCAGATTCTCTCACGGATAGAGGTATGAATGCATTGCAAGAAAGGAAAGCAGCAAGGAGCATAGGGGTGGCAGCAGGGCGGAGAGAAGTGGAGTTAGCTTTTCTGTTAGCGGATCTAGAGGCGGAAGCACATTGTTCCAGCCTGGATTTTCGGCTCACGAATGCACACACATTTGTAGAGCGCCGGAGCCGCTACAGCTAGAGCGTTCCCTTTCCTGTTGCCAAAGAAAACTTCCCTATCACTACGCACTACCTTATCTTTTTCGGTGTGTATCAGTGTCTGAAACATCCATAATTGAACACTATGGAAAAAACGAATAGTTAAGTAGAGTGAACTATGAAACTGTAGTTCAGAAGAGTGAACTAACAAAAAACTTGATGCTTCCTCTTGTGTGGATTTTTTCAATCTAAAAGGATGTTCAGAATAGTTTCTTTCAAACAGATGATATTAGAGTAGTATTATTTTTCTATTGAGGATTAATATTTCTATCAAGTAGTATTAATATTTCACATTTCTATCGTGCAATAAATACGAAATAAATTGGGAAGTGATAGCCGCGAGCCGTAGCAGGTATCTGTTCAATCAGATAGAGATAAACTGCGTTCTCCTGGGTCCTGTTCGTAACGGTGACCGATTAGATTGGCCAGCGAAAATGACACAGTTCTCTGCTGTAAAATCACTTTCCGGTGTTTCGGAACCCACCTAAAACTGTAGGTCCAACTCAACAACCACCATCATCCAACTCATTACCCACGCACAGGTCTCAGACCTATGTGGGCTTCATCCTAAAAAAAATACTCCATTATTTCTAAAATATTGCAGTATCTTCATATAAAATTCATGTTTTTTCAGCCTGAGTTTAAAAAAATAAGATCACTCCCAAACACAAGTCGTATCGTTCACTTCCTATCTTGGGACTCCTTTAAAAAGTAAGCTAAATCACTAAATCAGCCATAACAGTTCTTTCAAATTAGCCAGAAATCGAAACTGATATGACAAAACTTTATTTTTCATTCTCTGTTCAAACCCAAATGGTTTATTTTATTAAATTCTGTAAAATATTGCTACCAAGATCTCTACTTACTCAGGTCATCAAATAACGATAATCAATATTATTTGAGGTTTAATCCTCTATATCTCTATAAGCCTGATTTTTTATGTCTATCACTGTTGTCAAGGCAAATTTTCAAAAGCTTCATTATGTTTGAATATCACAGCTCTCACCGGACGCAGTCTCACATAATTATCAACATCTCTATATCACGCTCTGGGACCCACCACTGCATAACAATTGTTGTATATACAACAATAATTGTAATTTACAAGTTTGATAAGATTTTACAATGACTACAAAACAAGTACAGATAAAATTCTCTTGTGTATTGATCTGCATATCCTTATGATAGAACAATTACATTGTACAGTAATACTGAACACTGTGATTTATAATGATAACATGGATAGCTAAATGAGATTTCAAAATATTTATCATCAACTCAGCATCCTTAGAGGTTTCATCACGCACAACCTTTTAAAATAATTTAAAAAATCAATACGCTTCGAAATTATCACTCCTTGAGGTTGTATCACGTTTTTAGTACCTCAATTTAGTAGTAATTAAAGCTAAAAGGTTCACCAAACTCCAAAGACCACATGATAAAACAGCACTGATGAAATTCCCTTGATTTCCCCTATAGGATCAGTCACGAAAAGGCCTACAGCTGAATCCCATATGCTAGTTTTACGCTTTAGCGATATGATAACCAAGTTATCCATCATGATAACTAAGTTGTCTACAGACAGTTCTTGGAGGTGCTGTGAAAGCCAAGTTATTCATCAGTCACTTCTTAGAATATGAAGTCGGCAAGCAGCTGTATGTGATGTGTGTACATCAACCTCAACATACGCCCCAAGCAAGTAAGCACAAAGTACACTCACGTTCCGCGAGTTAAGTCCCGGCAACAGAGTCAAATAGAGCATAAAACGCCCTGAGCTTACAACGCTGGCGAGTGCTCGGAAGCTCCCAACAAAGTTAGCATGCTACTGAATCGAATCACTTTGCGTTGAACGGTGCAAGAACAAGAAGAAGAAGGAAAGAAGTTTTGAACATCCGAGAAGAAATTCTTGAGAGTTCTTTGAAGATGATCGTGAAACGTGAATTGAAATATCTATGCCACACATTCTAGTATCAGAGTGAAAAATTAAAATAATACCATCATATAAAATCTGTGAACACTATTGTTTTTAAAATTATTGAATGATGTCAATTCCACTCTCTTTTTTCGAAGGATGAAGCCCGCATAGGTATTCCCTGTGCGTGGGTAATGAATTTGATGATGGTGATTGATGAGTTGGACCTACAGTTTTAGGTGGGTTCCGAACCACTGGGAAGTGATTCTACAGCAGAGAGTCTTTTTTGCCGGCCAATCCAATCGGTCACTAAATCAACTACATGCGTTACAGACCGTGGTTTCGTTAGGTGACAAAATCATGGTCCTGTTTGCCACAGTGGAACAACATCCAATACCCGATGATAGTCACCATTGCAAAATCAAACAAATGCTGTGATATGATGTATATGACAGATTGTAGCAGCGCGATCCACAGCATGTGTTTGATTTTCTGATGGTGATTCCACTCGAGATGCTACACTGTGCAAGCATCCTCAACTCATATAGTCAATCTAGTGACAACTTCTCAATTATTTTCAACTAAGGAAATGTTTTCAATGATTAAGGCTGTGCGCAGGGTTTTTGGTCATAATTTTTTTTCGAAGTTCATTGTATTGCATTTTATTAAGGTACTGAAATGTTAACTATTGCCATGAGAAATTATTCTTTTCATCAAATATTTTATGGAATATTGGCGTTTAAAGTTGAAACTTTTCAGTTTTTGGGGGCAATTGAACTCACCTACGAGTTATATTCAACGTTTGATATCTTTTTATAACTGAAAGACACATTGGGGAAGAGAATGACACATTTTTTATTCCAATTTAACAATATTGGTTTCTTCAAAATAATTTTTTGAAAAACTGAAATTTTTTGCATGTTTAAAAAAATTTATTTTGAGAAATCTAATTGTTTGATTGGAATGAAACATATATATCATTTTTATCCTCAATGTGTCTTTCATTTTAAAAAAAATCAAAAGTTTAAAATAACTTGTACAGGGAGATCAATTGCCGCCAAAAACCAAAATATTTCAACTTTGAACTCCCATATTCCATAAAATATTTGATGAAAAAAATAATTTCTCATGGCAATAGTCAACGTTTCAATACTTAATAATATCCAATACAATAAACTTAGAAAAAAAATTATGACTAAAAACCCTGCGCACAGCCTTAAACAAACTAATTGCTTTGTTTTTAACAAAAATATATATCTGAGAATACATGGGAGATTATATCTGACACATATAAATAGCTTGCCTTCTTTAGTGGCAATATTGAGTGCCACTTGATTCATCTTTGCCCATTACATTACACGACTTATTTTGTAGTGCTACAAAATAAGTCATGTAATGTAATGGGCAAAGATGAATCAAATGGCACTCAATATTGCCACTAAAGAAGCAATCATAGAGTTAGCTGGCAGTGTAGAGTTAGGTAGAATAGTAATGTTCCTTATTAGACAGCTCTGAGTTTTGCTCACAAATCAAGTGCACAAATCAACAAATGTAACAATGTGATCAGGTTAAAAGTAGTATATCGAACTGATGATAACTTTAGTGTTGAGTTCAATAGAAAGTCTTGAAATAATGTAATTTATAATTTTATCACATCTTGAAGTAATCATTGTCTGTGAAAAGACTATTTCTTTAGATGAGTTTAATTATTATTCCTATTATAATTATTATTAGTTACAAGTTAAATTTTTGTTAGAGTCCTATTCTTATTGTGAGTTATTTATTTTTTAACAATGATTTACACGTATCTAATGTATGGTAGAGTACCATATTTTTTAATGGAGTACCTACAGGTACCTGTAATAGTCTAATATCAAAACTGACACCGTATTTCTATTTAAATTTTGATTTTTACTCACTTATACTGGAGGGATGCATTTCGCTTCTAACAGAAGCTTCATCCGCCTCTGTAATACAATTCATTTTGCGTAATTTCTGATAATGTGTTTCTGATTTACTGTATTTTTATTTGAAATGTGACATTATATTTTTAATTATAATTTAATGTTTACTATGATTGTAATTTTAAATGTTTCTTGCAATAAATAGAAATTAAACTTAGATAAACAATTTATGTAATTATCAATTCCAATCAACAGAGCAACCAAGTTCTATCATGACGTAAAATGTTATCAGTACGTGTTGTTTTTAGCTATTTTAAATTTATTTTTAGACTATGTACAACATCTGAATTTAAAGAACTGAATTGATACCAATAACTGAAATACATGTTTCGAATCAATATTGATATAAATGCATGTTTTGAATTTAAGACACAATAACAAATCGATGCAGTGACATTTTTCTTTCTTTTTTTCGGAGGATGAAGCCCACATAGGTCTGAGACCTGTGCGTGGGTAATGAATTGGATGATAGTGATTGATGAATTGGACCTACAGTTTTAAGTGAGTTCTGAACCAAAGGGAAGTGATTTTTCAGCAGAAAACAGAGTCTTTTTTGCTGGCCAATCCAATCGGTCACCCTTACAAATATAAACCAGGAGTTTCGTAGCTTATCTCTGATTGAACAGGTACCTGCTACGGCACTCGGCTATCACTTCCCAATAATCCCTAAACCTCTCTAGCATCAACTTTTGGTAGTGTGTAAGCTTGGTTGTTTACTCATTTGGAGTTCAGCTTATTAGTATGGTGAATCCGCGATCAAAGAAAATTATTCATCATTATTTTTATAAGACTAAATATGTTAGTATGCATTTTAGTCTGGTCTGTGCTACAGGCTCTCAGCCAGTACACAGAGTGACACTTTTCTTTTTTTTGGAGGATGAAGCCCACATAGGTCTGAGATCTGTGCGTGGGTAATGAATTGGATGATGGTGATTGACGAGCTGGACCTACAGTTTTAGGTGGGTTCCGAACCACCGGAAAGTGATTTTACAGCAGAGAACAGAGTCTTTTTTGCTGGCCAATCCAATTAGTCACCCTTAGAAAGAGCGCCCAGGAGTTTCGCAGCTTATCTCTGATTGAACAGATACCTGCTACGGCACTGTGCTAACACTTCATGTGATACTGACATTAGAGCGCTCTCGTGAAAACATCAATAATAATACTGGCCTAAAGCTAGACTCGTGTAGCCAGTCTAGATTCCTCCTTATTCACAGAAGATAAAAAATTGGTGAATGATCAGATTACTGGAGAATTTAAAAGTGTTGCTTATTCCGGATTAGAAAATTATAAATTAAAAGATAATATCATGTGGTAAGCATTCGGGTGTTAAATCATGATTAAAATCTAGTTTTTCCAATAAACTTACTGAACTGTGGCTTAAATTAAATTTGACAAATCACTATATTTTATAGATTTGTATCACATTTTTTCTATTTTCGTTAACGAAACAGGCACGTCTAATAATCTACATCTGTTCCGAAAAGCCTATTAAATACGCAATAATAAACTTGGGGAGATTATATCTGACATATATAAATAGCTTGCCTTCTTCGCTGTATCACGTGGTGTGTTCTGCTCCATTCTTTTCAAGACAGAGGCTTCAAATGTAGAGGAATCTCTGGAGGAGCGAACTGGAAACCGGTCTGCGCTCTTGAACTCCAATTCAAAGTTCATAACTTGATCTTCTTTCGCCAATTAATAATTCTCCATCTCTCATCCAATCATCTAAATT
Organism: Conomelus anceps; assembly: GCA_948455865.1. Classification (NCBI taxonomy): domain Eukaryota; kingdom Metazoa; phylum Arthropoda; class Insecta; order Hemiptera; family Delphacidae; genus Conomelus; species Conomelus anceps. The sequence continues at coordinate 34,350,366 of OX418224.1, forward strand.
GTTGTAGCTTCAGGTTACACTGTAATACAAGACAAAAATTATTAGTTGCAAATATTCTATCATGACCTGAGTAATTTAACTATAATGTTGTACATATTTTTTTTGGTAGATAATGTCTTGGAGACTCCAGTTAAGGAGTATAAGACAAGTCAGATCAACAATTATACACTAGATACCATAATTACTATATCAATTATTAGTGTTCAGGTGAGGCTTAATTTTGATGTGAAAGAACTCTTGTACACTGTAAAAAGCTTTATCAACTAAATATTTTTTCAATTGTTTTTTTTAAAATATTTCTATATTTTCAAGTCTCTTTAAAAACTGCGGTAGCTTGTTGTAGTTTCCTACCAATAAAACTGGGTTTTTGTTTGAATAAGCTACTATTGTGACTCACCAAGTGATAATCTCCTCGGCTTCTTGTATTATAATCATGTACGTCAAGATATTGGTTAATATCATTCTTTTTTACATATAAATTAGCTTCATACACATATAAGCAGGGTACAGTTAGGAGACCAATTCTCTTGAACAACGGCCTACATGAATCTAATCTATTAACTCTTTCTATACACCTAACCGCTTTCTTTTGGATGTTTTAAACACCCTATCAAGGTTTTGTTTTGATGAATTACCCCATACTAAGATAGCATACCTAATATGTGACAGTAAGAGCTCATGGTAAGCTGTAAAAAGTAACTTTTGTTTAGGGATGTGATAGCCATGTGCCGTAGCAGGTATCTGTCCAATCAGATTAGATAAGCAACGCTCTCCTGGGCCCTTTCTGTAAGGGTGGCCGATTGGATGGCTAGCAAAAAATATCTGTTCTCTGCTATAAAATCACTTCTTGGAGGTTCGGAACCCACCTAGAACTGTAAGTCCACCATGTTATCGATAACATGGCTCAAGCGGCGAGGTGGAACTACCCGTAGGGTCTCACCACAAATAAAAGCCATACGCATTTACTTTCCTTTAATGTTGTATTTGTAAATAATTTATCGATTACCTGCAAATATTCTATTAGGATTTATTCGAGATGAAATTGTAGGAAGCAATCCAGCTGCTGATAATAATTACACATTATGACTGAATGGCATACCGATAATTTCATCAGTGAGATGACACACTATTTTTAGAATATCTGTATTGATCAATGGACATAATTTGTAGAAAATAATGATACAAAAGTCTACAACATTCATAGTTAACAATGGTTGGAAATTTAGTTTTGACATAATAATATGTTATGATATTATGTACTCAACTTGTTTATGTTTAATATATAGACCATCAATGGACAAATAAAATGGATTTTTATGGTAAATTTAACGACTTCCAGTCAATTTTAATTGAGAATAAATTATATATTTACTCACATAGGCTGAAAGTTTTTGAATCGTGATGATTCATTTTCAGCAGCCTTTATTTTCAAGGCAAGAAATTCAAGAAAATTGATTTATCTGCGCAACTATAAGTACGAGTATCTGTAAACTAAATTGAATAATTTCATTTCAGTATTTAAATATTGCAATATAGTATAGTATTAGGATATTTTTTTTCTAAATTTGTTTTTCTAAATTTTGTAGTATGATATAGAATATTCAAATACTGGTCGAAGAAAATATCCTAGTACCTTTCCACATAATTTAATAGAATAATCAATTCAATTTTACTTCGGGAATGCACAAGATTCGGGATTTAGACCTATCTATGAAAATTTTAAGAGGTTAAATTCCAACTGACTTGAAACCGATCCATGAAAATAATAGCCTGAATCACATTCCAGATTCATTATATGCTGATGCAGACGCTTTACAACATTAGTAACGCAAAATGATAACGTTACACCTTAAACAGAAGTTGAAAATTATGTATATTTCCCCCTACATGACAAGTCTAAAAACTTTACTGATTTGGACAAATGACACAGCAATTAGGGAGAATATATCTTCGATGGAGATGTAACAGAGATCTGGAATAGATCCACTTGGTATGCATTTATCAAGAAACGCTGATTACAAGTTACACAACGTGTTCTGAGCAGTAATAAATCTTGATGACGACTTGTGTATCATCACATGCATCTTTCGCGAAGAAAAATTGGGTACTCAGGCCCATGATTTATTTCACAACAGGCAACGATTCATTTCAACGATTAATGTCCGCTCATTTTTCGTTTCACACGTCTGCAACTGATTCAAGATCCCAACTGCACTCAGCATCACAGGGATTAGGATCACTCCTCCCACAAGTCGTCGATCATTTAGATGCGAAACACGTGTTAATTTTTTAAATTTGTGTTCAAAGTTCTGTGACATGCTGTAGTTTAGTAGGCCTATACATAAAGATCTATTGAAAATATTTTAATATCATTTCACTGGCTAGTTTTATTGACTAATAAGCAGAATCTCAAAGAAGTTTTACCTAAATGATTATTTATACTTTTATAAAATTAATACGTTATGAAAATCAGTATAAAAAATAATTAGACGAAACTTAAAGAAATATATAGTGGGATCTATATTTTCATTTATAATTGCATTAAATTATAACTGAATAACTGTTATTATTAAGGTATTATTTTAAGGTATTAGAGTCATATTCAGTATCCATATAATTTTTCTAATGGATTGATCAATTCAACATTATTTAATGGAAGATATTTGAAATCTTTATTGTATTATACTACTCAATATTGAAATATTACACTTCAGTAATGGAAAGTAGAAAGTTAATTAATACTATAAGCTAGGATAAATAATGGAAAATATGAGTCGTATGAAAAATGTATATTATTTGAACTATGATTATATTATTTTAGACTATGTGTGCGAAATGGCAGTGGAAAATTGAAACTAGCATGGGATGATTTTTTAATAAAAGAAAAAATGGCTAAAAGTAAAGGAGGCTTTAAAAAATCAACAAGGGAGAGCAAGGTAGATCAGTGGAGATCTGGAGATGAGAAATGAACAATAATTATCCAGTAAATGAACATTTACAAAACAAATAAGAAGTTTTAGGAACTATCGAATTGAGATGAAACTCCATTTCATGTTATGAGCAGTATTATTATGAACACCATCATCAAATAATGAAACAAAAAAAACATCCATTCAAACACCATAATAAATTAATTTTGTGCACAGTGGCGCACCCTATACAGTGCTCACGCCCCCCCCCCCTCCACGAGCACTGCTAAAGCTGAGTATGATCTATGGAACAGTTCATTTTGACCTCGTCAAACTGAAGAAACTGATAGGAAGACAAAAAATAAGAATGTGTACAATAGCAATATTAGCTCTTAATAATTGTGACAGTACATTTTACCCCAACATATTTATTCTCTTGAAACTATTGTGCACACTAACAGTTACTACAATATTAAGGCAGAGAGGAGTTTTTCCACACTCCTCCAGGAGCTGTTATTTTATTAATCATTTCTGTTAATACTTGAACCTTTCCAAAGAACACGAATAGCTTCGTTTGAGGGCATTATTTTTCTAAGATTTTTGAGGGAGCGGGACTCAAGGGGACTTAACCGTGTAGCAGTAACTACAAGTACTAATACTATTAATTTGTACTTTGAACTTTGTTAGGAAACAGGTCCCATGACCACTTCTCTGGAGGTAAAAACACACTGACAACTCCAATAGTTTTCACTTCCAGCACTCCCACTGCGTCATTTCTGGGTGCGCCACTGTTTGTGCATGATAATTGCTTTAAGTAACAAATTCTCAAAAGAGTTTTAGTTTAGTTCCTATTGAGAGATAAGAGATTAGTCTCGATTGATGTCAAGCACGTTTGCTTTTTGAAATTGGCTTCAGTTGATCACTTAATATAATTAGCTCAATTTTACCAAATATCCTATTATCGTTGCCGCACTATTCAATTCAGTTAAACTTTTTAAAAAATACTCACATTACCCGAATTCTTCTCCCATTTCCTTCTGAAAACAATCCAAGCATTCAGAACCGATCAGGGTGAACAATGTTATTGCAACTGGCAACAATTGAGACACTCTCAGGATATTCAATTTATGAAAAGTGGGACGGATATCGACGTCACTACCAATCTATTCTTGCATTCTCCTTTTCTACAGTCCTGATCGAATTTTGAAGAGAGAGAGAGAGAGAGAGAGAGAGTGAGTGAGTGAGTGAGAGAGATTTGAATCAAGTAGCTAAGAAGGAAATTAAACATGTCAGGATGATGTAGCTTGATGAATTTCCCTAAAATCAATTCATCATCCAAATCAAGTTCATTGCCTTCTGATCATCACTCAATAGTGTGTATAATAAGACACTGTTAGTGATTAGAGTTCCATAGTGATCTTACTAGCAAACTTCCTGAAGGCATGGCGTTGTTAACAGTTAGTTCCTTATTTAGATGCGTTCAAACGAGGTGCCTATATGAAAACAATAAAGCAAGCGTGAGTAACAATGTTGCAGTGATTTGGTTATCCTTTACGCCAGCTAGTCACCGCGGTGATTTCATGATGCGACAGTGAGTGATTAATCACCCGCTTGCTTGTCAATGCCCCTCCACAATAGCCATTAATGCCGTGCATCCACCATCTGTATGGAATTACAACAATGGACTCCAGTCTCCCTTGATAGTAGGCACTCTTGCTATAAATATCAACTCCAAGTTCGACAGTTTGTGCTGCAAGAGATATCGCTGTTTACAGCGGAGAAAATTGGGAGTCTTCGTACGACCCAATTCTATCAAAAATTGTATATGTTAACTTGCTCTTGCTTTGCTAGTAATGGACGTTAGTTACTGGCGAAGTTATACAAAGCATGTTGAATGCAGAGAAATGATGTTTTGTTGTTGATTTCAAGAAGAAATAAGTTGTTTCTGTTATCTGTAGCAACTGTCTAGTGACCACTATAAATCTCTATAGTATTCAATAGTGCAATTCTAACTTTTTTGGAAAAAACGTTGAATTCTAACTTTTTTGAAAAAAGCGTTGGGTGAAATACTGATAAATTTCAAGCAGTTCATCCATTAGAAGGTACATATATAAATTTAAAAAACACATCATTTGATATAAACTTTTTGTTGTAAATTTAACGACATTTTAATATGGAACAAGAAATCCAAGAACATTATTTGATCCTCATTTGAAGATTCAACTATCAACAGGATTTTTAGCAATTCCATGCGTTACATTATTTACGATTATGATGCCAGACCCAGTCTTTTAAGCAATAATATTCTTCAAAGCTAGTAGCCTATATTACGCTAATCTGTATTTTACGTTTGGTTGAATTGTGATTGAAGATGACGCGATAGTCGAAACTGTAGTATTTTGTGTTTTACTAACTCTCAACATCAGTATCATACATTATGGATATTTACCACACCATCACCGTTACTTATGATGCAATCGAAATTTCTGATTTACAATTTGATGGCTATCTCATTTAATTAGGTTGCCTATGGCAGAGCATAAGGCACTGAATGAAGATCACAATACTCTATATTTTCTGCACTTGTGCAGATTTGTCTTGATCAATAAAAGTTTCAAATCCTCAAGTTCCCTGGAAATGGCGAGAGATAGAACGATATTATTTGCATAATTTGAGAGTTTACAATGAACTTAGCATTACTAGAATAATTATAAGTGACTTACTGTGGTGGTGTAATTGGTTGACTCGTAGTCTCTGATAAGACTCTGACTGACTGCAACTCCTGTGGTCACGAGTTCAATTTATTCTCGTTCAGCGTGACCTTTCTACCCAAGCGCTAAAAAAAGTTTGGGAGGGGTACAGTTGATTGAAACGGTGTTTAACGTGACGACATTCAAAAATATATTACGAATTATAATTTAAAATGCTTGACTTCAAAATGTTGATGTTTTTCATGTATTTTACGATAGATAACTACTAACTAATAAGTAAGAACTGCTATAACAAAATTTTTTCTTTGCATATACTGAAAATTACTAAATATTTACTGAAAATTCAGTAATTTTTCATAACTGTTTTTATATTGTTTTTAACGACGCTTCTATCGATTGCGTTATAAATAACTATAGTCTACATGAAATGTGTGCCTTTTATGTACTTCATACATACTTAAATTCTTCCAAGATACTACACTAAGTAGATAACCTGTTGATCAACTACTGTCCAGTAAATATTAGTATAACTGATTTGGTATTTTGAATTTTTGTGTTTTACAAATGAAGTTATCAACTCATTGTTTTCACTTCCTTTAAAGCAACAAATTTGTAGAATTATTTAACCTTAATGTAATTAATTGGTTCTCAATATGTACACCGAACATAAACTTATAGGTATTTGATTTTCATTGAACCATTATGTATTTGTAATAATATTTGATTGTTTCAAAACCATTTAGGTTCACATTCTTATTTAGCTATTTTGCAATTAAGTTTATTGAGCAGAAGTTCATATATTCATTTCATTGATATTTCTTTTTTACCTTTACAAAAAAATGTTACCTATGTAAAGAACCTCAAGAAATATACATAAATTTTGTATATCATCGACTGGGTTTGAATTTCTTCAATACCTAAATTTATATAAATTTTCTCTTAGTTTAAGAAAGAATGCGGGGGGCTTATTTTTTCGTATTTTTTTGAAGGGGGGTGGCTAATTTATGGGGGGGGGGGGGGTGGGCTGGTGCTAAATTTAAGGGGGGTGCGTCTTGAGGATTTTTTACCCCTGTAATAGGATAAAATTATTTTCCTAATACTGTACAAGTATTATTGTGATAATACAGTACAAAATTAACGTACTTATATTCAAAGATCTAGCATATTCATCTTATTTCAAGAAAGAGTGGAGAAAGGAAAAGTAAATGAAGAATAACGGTTAAGCCTTATATCATATACCTTAATTCAGGATGGTTGAAATAATGACATAAAAATGAAAATCATTATAACTCTTGTTCGGTACATAAGTTTTATAATACTGCTAGATCAACTATATAAGTTATGATACAGTAGATCTTAATGAAAAATTTAATATTCATAATATAGATATTAGTCAATACAACTAATATTCTAACTACGACTAATACGACAAATGCTGGAATATTTCTGTGAAAGCTCACAAGCCCTTCCGATTGTCAAACAAGAGATTGCAATAATGAAGCCACATAAGGAGAGTGAATCATCGAGCAAAACCAGTTTCTAAATGCCTTTTAAATCCGTGTTCTTAATTATTATCTCCAGCATCTTTTTGCATACTTGATGAACTTCCCAAAAAGGAATGGCCGGCTCACCGCCGCTCAGTTGTTCTTAGATACAAGCCGGCACAATGATGAAAAGTAACTGCAGAGAAAAAGTATTAGAGAGTGCAGACAGGGATAGAGAGAGCTATAGAGAGAGGAAGATTGTGACAAATGAACTGGAAATGAAATAGATGGAACATTGCACTTGACAATCGTTTTAAGGCTTCTGTCAACCGTACGTGAAATTGATCCTTCTTTTTAACGAAAATACAATGGGGAATGACAATTTAATATAATGTTACGGACTCTAACGCAAAAATAATGTTGGCAACACTTGAAAGTAAATCATGAAACGTTATATTCACAATTAATTCAACAGCAGACACTAATTAGTAATCATCACGCAAGAAGAAATCTAAAAGAAATACACAGTTCAATAAATTTCAACTAGCAATGAATATTTTGATCAAAATATCAATCACTGTCCAAGACTAATTAATAACTGTCAAATAGACCGATCATTAACATTTAATAACCGTTCAAAACTTACTGACACCAGTCCAAAAGAAGTTTGGCTGTCACTAACAATCTTGCCACAGTTATTATCACTCTTAAAACACTGAAACACAATTGCACTGTGTTATACTGTAAAAAAAATATCAATCCGTCACGGAAAGAACTGTCACACATGAACTTGTTATCACGAGAGCTTTTTTTTTAGATGAAGCCCACATAGGTGGGTAATGAGTTGGATGATGGTGATTTATGAGTTGGACCTACAGTTTTAGGTGGGTTCCGAATCACCGGGAAGTGATTTTCAGCAGAGAACAGTGTCTTTTTTGCTGGCCAATCTAATCGGTCACAGGACCTACGAGAACGCAGCTTATCTATCTGACTGAACAGATACCTGCTACGGCTATAAGCTGGCGTCTTAATTACAAACTTAGGTCCTGCTATTAGTGAGAAACACCCGTTTTAATTATACATAATTAATTTTCCAGAAAATTTACCAAAATTTCGAAAACTCCAACTTGAGACTCAATCAAGGTGCAGAGCAATAACTAGTATCAAATTCTTGCAAATTTTGTTTTCGTGAAAAGTAGCAACAGTAACCTTTTCTGTCCAATGCTTCGGTTTCAAATTTGAAGAAAATGGTAATTAAGTAAGAAAATTTTACAGTTTTTCCAGCTAGGATTTGAGCTAGGAAGTACAGCTAGGATTCTTGGGGACCTTTAGTATGTTATTCAGCATGTTTTTCTGGTCATACATTCAGCCATGTTGAATTTCTTTTTTGCTTTTTGCTAATTTGACTGGACCAACAGTCATGCAGTTACAGTATTCTGTTTATGGAGAAAAAAGTTTGGAATATTTCTTTCATTTGAATACTCTATTATCTTTTATAGCATAAAATAATCTCTTTTCTCTAAATTTTATGGGGGGAAAAGTTATAGCATGGAAAACATTTATTAACACCTGATGTATCAACGCCGTGAAAGGAACGAGCAGTGGACTGTGGTTGTTGGAGGGGGTAAATGAGAATTACCAAGATTTCCAATCACAACGCTAATTACACCATAAGTTGGATAAAAAAAAATAAATAAAAACCGGAGGACCAGGTCTCAATCTAAAATAAGAATGAGCCCAAAAATAATATTGAAATGTATGTAGCTAGAAAGAGTAAGGAGGTTGAAATAAGGTATAGACCAGGTGACAATTAATTTAGATTTAATTAATTGAATTAAACCTAAATTGCAGTACAACGATAGGCACATAGGCCACAATAAGTAGGTATTGAAAATATTGTAATAATCAAATTATGATAATGCTAAAGAATACATTGAAAATGTAAATCAAAGTTGAAAAGGCAAAGGATGAATAATTAAACATGTATTAATTATTCATAAATACTCATTGACAAATGGTAGTAATGTGAGTTGGAATTTGGCCTGTTTGCCAGAATACAATAACAAAATTAAAATAAAAATGTCAATTGATGAAAATGTAACATGTGAATTGCAAATATTAAATGAATGAAAATAGTAGATGCCTTGCTGTCGTTTTTAATTAAGATTAACCAAAAAGAGATTAATCAAGACTGAATGCAGTAATTTGCTAAATAATTATATTGCAAAAAATAAACAGTTGAATTATTGAAATTAAATACTTGTTAAAATTGTACATAACAAGAATTGAGACACTGTAATGATTGATATTTCGATTGATAATAAATGGCTTGTATGCCAAGTAATGACAAGATAATAGTGTCAGCTGTATGCTGAAATAATAGGACAAAATCGTGATCGCTAAATGGTAGAAAATGTAATAAAGTTAGCTTAACACTAAGAGGCTCGTTCGCCAAAATAAAAAGACAAAGTTGGTAGGCTCGATTGCCAAAGTAGTATGACTACAAAAATGTAATAAAGGCTCGATCGCCAAGTTATGACAAAATTGAAATAGGCTCGGTCGCCAAGTATGATAAAATAGTGATATGTCAACTTAAAACTAAAGAGGCTCGATTGCCAAAATAGTAAGACAAAGTTGGTAGGCTCGATTGCCAAAGTAATAAGACAAAGTTGGTAGGCTCGATTGCCAAAGTAATTGACTACAAAAATGTAATAAAGGCTCGATCGCCAAGTTATGACAAAATTGAAATAGGCTCGGTCGCCAAGTATGATAAAATAGTGATATGTCAACTTAAAACTAAAGAGGCTCGATTGCCAAAATAGTAAGACAAAGTTGGTAGGCTCGATTGCCAAAGTAATAAGACAAAGTTGGTAGGCTCGATTGCCAAAGTAATTGACTACAAAAATGTAATAAAGGCTCGATCGCCAAGTTATGACAAAATTGAAATAGGCTCGGTCGCCAAGTATGATAAAATAGTGATATGTCAACTTAAAACTAAAGAGGCTCGATTGCCAAAATAGTAAGACAAAGTTGGTAGGCTCGATTGCCAAAGTAATAAGACAAAGTTGGTAGGCTCGATTGCCAAAGTAATTGACTACAAAAATGTAATAAAGGCTCGATCGCCAAGTTATGACAAAATTGAAATAGGCTCGGTCGCCAAGTATGACAAAATAGTGATATGTCAACTTACAACTAAAGAGGCTCGATTGCCAAAATAGTAAGACAAAGTTGGTAGGCTCGATTGCCAAAGTAGTATGACTACAAAAATGTAATAAAGGCTCGATCGCCAAGTTAAAACAAATTGTAATAGGCTTGGTCGCCAGAATAGAAAGATAAAGTTGATAGGCTCGATTGCCGAAATAGTTGTAAGATTGTAATAATGCCAGGCCCCGTAGGCAAACACTAAAGTTGTAAAGATGACAATAATACTCAACTTTGGTGAAGCGGAATTGGCGAGTATCTTGCTTGAACGGTCCCAGCAGAGCCTGAGCAGCGGCAAGCCGAGTAAGAGGAAGGAGGCCCTCAAATATGATGGACAGCGAAACGATGCAGAAACGGAATGGCCCAAGCCATGATGCAGAAGTTGGAACCACCCATGTGAGAAGTACTGGTCGAAAATTGTTTAAAAAATGTCTTGAAGAAAATTACTAACTGTCGTTGGATAGTATTCACTGATTATTTAAAATAATTAAACGAATTGTAGATGAATTGAAAATCGAGTCTTGTGAATTTAAATATTTGAAAAGTTGAAGCAGCGTGGTCTGGTCGTAGAGGTTGGATACTAAGATTCTTTAAAGTTCGTGAAATTTGATGAAATTAAAAAGTTTGACGCACTGTAAATGTTCATAAATACCGAGGTTTGGTTTAAAGTTGATAGCAAAGAATAAAGATGAAGATGAGGGCCGATGAAGAAGAAAGATTGAAGAAGCGAAAAATGTCCAAGCTACATTTTCCGGGTCCAAACAAGAACTGGCTAGAGGGAAGGAAGCATTGTACGAAAGTTAGTTGAGTCATACCAACTTATTAAGGCGTGGCACCATAAAGACAAATTGACTAATAATTTCACAACGAAAGTGAAAGAATGGAATAGAAAATGAACGTAATTAAAGATTAAATAAAACATAGCAAAAGGAGAGTAAATTGAATGATTAATTAATTTAAATGAAATCAGTTGTTTGAAGGCAGTGCAAGGTTTGACGTCATGGATTGGAGAGCGGCAAATTCAAAAAATACGAAGATTGATTCAAGAAAATAAAACAGATGCTGCGAGTGTAGTTTGAGATTTAACATAAACCAGGCCCCATTATTTGATTCGAAGAATTAGATAATTATGAAAAAATAAAAAATATGTTGAATGAGAACTGCACTCGCTATTCATCAATAGGAAGTGGAGCAATGCTGTTGATAGAACGTTTAAATTTACCAGCTTCGGTTAGTACAAGGACAACTCTGACCTTTTGATCAGCACCAGGAAATAATTGAATAATGCGACCTAATCTCCAAGCGGTGGGAAGAGTACCAGGCTCCTTGAGTAATACGAGAACACCAACTTTGATGTTTGGAGATGAAATATTCCATTTTTGTCGACGCTGTAAGGTGACCAAATATTCCTGTGACCAACGTTGCCACAGCTGATTATTTAGATCAGTAAGACGATTCCAACGAGCGAGGTGATTGATGTGCTTAGAATTGCATTGCCTTGCGGGTAAAGCAGTAAGAGATCTACCAATAAGAAAATGTGCAGGAGACAAGTAAGCAAGATCACAAGGATCTTCAGACATAGGAACAATAGGTCTGGAGTTTAGAATAGCTTCAATTTGTGCAGAGAAGGTGAACAATTCTTCAAGGTTCAAGACATGTTTAAGAGTAGTGATTTTGAAAATAGCTTTAAATTGTTTGATTGCGCTTTCCCATAGGCCACCATGATGAGGTGCTCTGGGTGGTATGAAATTCCATTGAATGTTGAATACTGAAGAGGAAGACTGAAGTGTCCTTTGAGTTTGTGGTGATGAAAGAAAGTCAAAGAGTTCTTGAAGTTCGTGGTTGGCACCTTGAAAGGTGGTGGCATTGTCTGAGTATAAATTGCGAGGAAGCCCACGTCTGGCAGTGAAACGAGCAAGAGCAGCTAAAAATGATTTGGTTGAAAGTTCTGTGACAATTTCTACATGGACAGCACGAGTGACCATACAGACAAAGAGTGCAATATATGCTTTGATGAAGGTACGAGACCTTTGATTGCCAAGTCGTACAGAGATTGGACCTGCATAATCAATACCACAGTTAATGAAAGGAGTGTCAACATTAACTCTGACAGCAGGTAGTTGACCCATTAATTGTTCTGAACGAAATTGAGTGAAGCGAAAACATTTGATACAGGAGCGTAATACATTTTTGATTGTTCTTCTGGTGGAAGGAATCCAAAATCGTTGTCTAATGGATACCATAGTTGCTTGAACACCGGCATGATGTAGTTGATTATGAATTGTGAAGATCATAGCTTTGGTGAATTTGTGCTTAGCTGGGATGAGAATTTGATGTTGATAATCAAAAGAAGTGTTGGCATTTTGAAGTCTACCTCCGACTCTAATAAGACCATCAGAATGCAGAAAAGGTGAGAGTGATTGGAAATTACTCTTGTAATTTGAGTTTTGATTGGATTTTAACGATTTTAGTTCATCAGAAAAGGCTTCCATTTGAACAACTTTTAACAAGTGAATTTCAGCAGCTGATAATTCCTCAACTGAAAGTGAACCAGATCTTCGGTCAGCAGGATTGCGTACATTATGGATAAAGCGTAAAACAAAGGCAGTAGAACGAATCATCTTAGTATGACTAGAACATGATGAAAACAATGACGAAAAAATGGAAACAGTTGAACAAGTGTTGAATACAATATTGGATGAATGAGAGACAATAACATTTGCAGAAAAAGCAGACCAATTTTCGCCTGGTATAGATAACCATGGAGGACCGTTCCACCACAGAGAATTATTAGCAAGTTCAGAAGGAGTAGTACCCCTTGAATTGAGATCGGCAGGATTGCTAGAAGTTCTAACATGATTCCAGGTGAAGTGAGCTGTATTTTCCTGAATTTCAGCAACACGCAGGGCTACAAAGATACCCTTTCTGTCAGTAGGAGCTTGAATCCAGGTGCAAACAGTTTTGGAGTCAGACCAAAGAAATACTTTAGAAATCGAAATTGAAATAGATTTAAGAGCATTGACAACCTTATTTATAAGACGTGATAGAACAACGGCAGCACAGAGCTCCAAATTAGGAATAGAAATTGGTTTGATTGGTGCGATACGTGATTTTGAACATAGAAGACGAGTTTGAACATTATTTTGTGAAATGACACGAACATAAACACAAGCACCGTATGCTGCAGAGCTAGCATCAGAAAAACCATGCAATTGAATTTCGGCCTGTGAATCATGAGTGACAACAGAGCGTGGAATTGATATTTTAGAAATATCTGGAAGTTGTTGAACAATTTTTAACCATTGTGATAACAATTCATCAGGAAGAGGATCATCCCAATCAATTTTCAATAGCCACATTTTTTGAAATAAAATTTTTGGAAGAATAACAATTGGAGAAATAAGACCCAATGGATCAAAAATAGATGCAACACAAGACAAGAATTGACGTTTAGTGAATGTAGTTTGATTGATAACTTGAGCGATATTAGATGAAATAGATAGAAGATCTAAAGAGGCATTCCAAAGGAGACCAAGAGCTTTAGTAATGCCATCATCTGAATCAGATACAGGTTTGATAGAAGCAGTTTCAACAAGATGTGAAGGAATTGAATTCAATAATTCAGCAGAATTGGAAGTCCATTTTCTAAGTTCAAAACCTCCAGTGTCAAGAGTGGATAAGAGTTGATGTGCTAAATTAATAGCTTGTTGAGCATTGGTGGTGCCTGAAATTAAATCGTCAACATAAAAATCGTGTTGTATAATGTTAGCAACTGAAGGAGAAAGATTTGTAGAATTGGCAAGTTCAGACAGAGAGCGTGTAGCAAGAAAAGCAGCAGGAGCAGTGCCATAAGTAACTGTATTTAATTGAAATTCTTGAATAGGCATTGAAGGATCAGAGCGCCATAAAATACGGTGAAAGTTTCGATCAGAAGGATTTAATAAAACTTGACGATACATCTTGATGATGTCCGCAATAAAGGCAACAGGATGCATACGAAAACGTAAAACAATATCAAAAAGTTCAGGCTGCACAGTAGGCCCAACGTGTAAAACATCATTAAGCGAGACGCCAGTGGAGGATTTAGCAGAGGCATCAAAGACAACTCTAAGTTTGGTTGTAGTTGAATCTGGTTTGAAAACAGCGTGATGAGGAATATAATATCCCTTTTCAAGATCGGTCAATGGTGGAACAGCAGTCATGTGATTAAGTTCTTTATATTCATCCATAAAATCTACATACTGTGATTTCAATTCAGGATTGGCTGAAAGTCGTTTTTCAAGAGAGTGGAAGCGCTTGACAGCTTGAAATTTGGATTGACCCAATGTATGAAAGGAGTCCTTACGTGGAAGAGAAACCATGAAACGTCCATCAGAGTTTCTAACAGTATGTTGTTGATAATGTTGCTCAACAGTAACCTCATCAGGTGATGAAGGTTTGATAGATGAAATTTCTTCAAGTTTCCAGAATTTTTCTAACTGATTGGATATTTCAATACTAGAAACAAAATTGGAAGAAACATGATTAGAAACAGGAATCTTAGCTGAGCGCATATGTTCAGCAAGTTTACAATTTCCAAAAATAATCCAACCAAGCTTGGTATTTTGGATGAATGGAGCGTCAGGAGACAAGAAGAGTTGACCAATGGACATGACAGAAGCAAAAACAGTAGCGCCTAACAAAAGATCAATATTTTTAGACTGGAAAAATTTCGGATCTGCTAATTTAATGTCAACAGGAATGTTGAGATTGGTAGAATCAATTGTAACCCGAGGCACATTAGGTGAGATTTGATTTACAACAATACAATTTTGAGAAGTTGACCAAGACTGATCCATAGATTTGATAACAACTGAATGAGCAGTAGAAGATGTAGCATTGTTGCCGCCAACAGTGTGTATGAAACTACTTAAATTCAAAGAAGGAAGTTCTAGCTTGGATGCTAGTCCTTGAGTGATAAGATTACAATCTGAACCACTGTCCAAAAGAGCAATACAAGAAATGGATTCACCTTTGGCAGTGACAACAATTACCTCAGCAGTAGGCATGAGTGTGATAGATGACTTTTGAATGGGATTCACAGATAAAGCAGTGTTTGTGTGAACAGTAATAGCAGATGAATCACTAGAATTATCGACATTGGATACATCAAATGACTTTGTGGTTGATTTTGAATTAGACAATGAAGAATTAGAATCAGCATTAGACTTCCTGTTGTGTTGTTTGGAATGGAATTGTAAACTGTTGGATGTAACAACGTTTTTTCCTGGGAAAGGCTTGATGTTGGATTGATATGATTCATGCAGTAGAGAATGATGTGCCTTACCACAATGATAGCAGGTTTTGAAACTACATTTGTGATCAGGAGAGTGTGGTTTCAAACAGTTGAAACATAGCCGTTTCAATTTCACAGCTTCAAGTCGCTGGGATGGTTGAATATTCAGTAGCACTGGACAACGATGTGTAAAATGTGAAGATTCCTTGCAAAAATAACAAGACATATTAAAAGGTGCGGTATACATGTTGGAAGAATTACCATTTTGTGAACGGTTGACAAATTGCTTGTTGCGATTAGATTGGTTCTGAACAAAGTTATCAGATGGTTTTGAAATGTTATTAGATTGAATTTGAGTTTTAGAACTAGTAGAGTCAATGATTTTACATTGAGCTTCAATAAATTTCCAGAGTTCATCAATAGTTGGAGCATCCTTGAAAGCAATGTGCAATTCCCAGTCTTTGAGAATGCTAGAATCTAGGTTTGATAAAAATCGGTGCATGTACAATAAATCTTTGACTTCAACAGTGAGTGCAAGTGTGTCCAAAGCATTAACATGAGATTTGAATGAATCAGTGTAGGCGCGCAAAGACTTAGAACAATTTTTCTTGACATGTTGCGGCGTTTCAATAGCAAGAACGTGACTATTGGCTAGTAAACGTGGATTGTCGTATCTTTCTTTCAACAAATTCCAAGCGGTTTGAAAATCATCCCTACCAGGAGGAATATTTTGAATTCTGGCTAATGCTTCACCAGCTAATGATTGTTTAAGATAATAAAATCTAAAAGAGTCAGAGACTGAGTCATTGTTTATGACCATGTTTGTAAATGTGTGTGTGAAATCTAACCATTTTGAGAAATCACCAGAAAAAGTTGGCAATGGAACTTGAGGAAGAGCAAAATTTTGTTGGTGAGGATGATGATAAAAGGCTTGTGGCTGCTCAAGCATCGCTGCAGTACCTGATAAATTGGAATGATTAGTGTTAATAGGCTGACTCATGTGTTGAGCTTCAAAATTCTCCAAGGTAGTGTTTACCATTGACAAAAGTACAAGAAATTTTTTGAGTATATTAAAATGCTCATCGTTTGATATATCTGATTCTGAAAATTGCTCATTTAAATCATAATAGCTGTTTTCTAAATTCAAAATTTTGGTCTTAGCTAATAGTAATTGATTGTAACTGGATTTGTCATTGACAATAAAATTTGAAAATTCACTTTCATACCAATTTAACTCTTGGAGAATTCTGTTTGCCTTATTGACAAGAACAGTAGTTGTTTCATTGAGAAGAGTAGTAGTTGATTCTTGGTCCACCATGTTGATGGTTGATAATAAAGAATAAATAGACAACTCACTAATTCCTTGACACCTTACAATGATTAGTTAGTCAGCACTAAAATGGTAATAGCCGTGTAACAGTGGGTTGACAGGCGTAGATAAGCTGCTAACTGTTGAGTTGAGTTGATACAGATGGTTTCTATGGTAATGTGTCTACAGCTAGTTGATACAGTGGTGAGCGCCTTAAACAAAAGGAAACAAATACCAATTCGCATAAGTGTAGCGTAATGATAGTTTGACATACAAGTTCAAAAGGAAATATGAAAAATTATTGTCATATGGTCTATAAAAATGCAATAGAAATGTTAATCTATAGTTATCTGAAAACTATATGGCCAAAAACAGACCAAAATAAATTGTAATCTATAGTTAGCTAGAAAAATCCGGCCCGGAATGGACCAAAACAAATGATGTATCAACGCCGTGAAAGGAACGAGCAGTGGACTGTGGTTGTTGGAGGGGGTAAATGAGAATTACCAAGATTTCCAATCACAACGCTAATTACACCATAAGTTGGATAAAAAAAAATAAATAAAAACCGGAGGACCAGGTCTCAATCTAAAATAAGAATGAGCCCAAAAATAATATTGAAATGTATGTAGCTAGAAAGAGTAAGGAGGTTGAAATAAGGTATAGACCAGGTGACAATTAATTTAGATTTAATTAATTGAATTAAACCTAAATTGCAGTACAACGATAGGCACATAGGCCACAATAAGTAGGTATTGAAAATATTGTAATAATCAAATTATGATAATGCTAAAGAATACATTGAAAATGTAAATCAAAGTTGAAAAGGCAAAGGATGAATAATTAAACATGTATTAATTATTCATAAATACTCATTGACAAATGGTAGTAATGTGAGTTGGAATTTGGCCTGTTTGCCAGAATACAATAACAAAATTAAAATAAAAATGTCAATTGATGAAAATGTAACATGTGAATTGCAAATATTAAATGAATGAAAATAGTAGATGCCTTGCTGTCGTTTTTAATTAAGATTAACCAAAAAGAGATTAATCAAGACTGAATGCAGTAATTTGCTAAATAATTATATTGCAAAAAATAAACAGTTGAATTATTGAAATTAAATACTTGTTAAAATTGTACATAACAAGAATTGAGACACTGTAATGATTGATATTTCGATTGATAATAAATGGCTTGTATGCCAAGTAATGACAAGATAATAGTGTCAGCTGTATGCTGAAATAATAGGACAAAATCGTGATCGCTAAATGGTAGAAAATGTAATAAAGTTAGCTTAACACTAAGAGGCTCGTTCGCCAAAATAAAAAGACAAAGTTGGTAGGCTCGATTGCCAAAGTAGTATGACTACAAAAATGTAATAAAGGCTCGATCGCCAAGTTATGACAAAATTGAAATAGGCTCGGTCGCCAAGTATGATAAAATAGTGATATGTCAACTTAAAACTAAAGAGGCTCGATTGCCAAAATAGTAAGACAAAGTTGGTAGGCTCGATTGCCAAAGTAATAAGACAAAGTTGGTAGGCTCGATTGCCAAAGTAATTGACTACAAAAATGTAATAAAGGCTCGATCGCCAAGTTATGACAAAATTGAAATAGGCTCGGTCGCCAAGTATGATAAAATAGTGATATGTCAACTTAAAACTAAAGAGGCTCGATTGCCAAAATAGTAAGACAAAGTTGGTAGGCTCGATTGCCAAAGTAATAAGACAAAGTTGGTAGGCTCGATTGCCAAAGTAATTGACTACAAAAATGTAATAAAGGCTCGATCGCCAAGTTATGACAAAATTGAAATAGGCTCGGTCGCCAAGTATGATAAAATAGTGATATGTCAACTTAAAACTAAAGAGGCTCGATTGCCAAAATAGTAAGACAAAGTTGGTAGGCTCGATTGCCAAAGTAATAAGACAAAGTTGGTAGGCTCGATTGCCAAAGTAATTGACTACAAAAATGTAATAAAGGCTCGATCGCCAAGTTATGACAAAATTGAAATAGGCTCGGTCGCCAAGTATGACAAAATAGTGATATGTCAACTTACAACTAAAGAGGCTCGATTGCCAAAATAGTAAGACAAAGTTGGTAGGCTCGATTGCCAAAGTAGTATGACTACAAAAATGTAATAAAGGCTCGATCGCCAAGTTAAAACAAATTGTAATAGGCTTGGTCGCCAGAATAGAAAGATAAAGTTGATAGGCTCGATTGCCGAAATAGTTGTAAGATTGTAATAATGCCAGGCCCCGTAGGCAAACACTAAAGTTGTAAAGATGACAATAATACTCAACTTTGGTGAAGCGGAATTGGCGAGTATCTTGCTTGAACGGTCCCAGCAGAGCCTGAGCAGCGGCAAGCCGAGTAAGAGGAAGGAGGCCCTCAAATATGATGGACAGCGAAACGATGCAGAAACGGAATGGCCCAAGCCATGATGCAGAAGTTGGAACCACCCATGTGAGAAGTACTGGTCGAAAATTGTTTAAAAAATGTCTTGAAGAAAATTACTAACTGTCGTTGGATAGTATTCACTGATTATTTAAAATAATTAAACGAATTGTAGATGAATTGAAAATCGAGTCTTGTGAATTTAAATATTTGAAAAGTTGAAGCAGCGTGGTCTGGTCGTAGAGGTTGGATACTAAGATTCTTTAAAGTTCGTGAAATTTGATGAAATTAAAAAGTTTGACGCACTGTAAATGTTCATAAATACCGAGGTTTGGTTTAAAGTTGATAGCAAAGAATAAAGATGAAGATGAGGGCCGATGAAGAAGAAAGATTGAAGAAGCGAAAAATGTCCAAGCTACATTTTCCGGGTCCAAACAAGAACTGGCTAGAGGGAAGGAAGCATTGTACGAAAGTTAGTTGAGTCATACCAACTTATTAAGGCGTGGCACCATAAAGACAAATTGACTAATAATTTCACAACGAAAGTGAAAGAATGGAATAGAAAATGAACGTAATTAAAGATTAAATAAAACATAGCAAAAGGAGAGTAAATTGAATGATTAATTAATTTAAATGAAATCAGTTGTTTGAAGGCAGTGCAAGGTTTGACGTCATGGATTGGAGAGCGGCAAATTCAAAAAATACGAAGATTGATTCAAGAAAATAAAACAGATGCTGCGAGTGTAGTTTGAGATTTAACAACACCATTTAAAAGAAATAAGTTTGTTGCGAATTTCTAATTCACTCAACTTTTTTATTGTTTTGAACATTTAATCTTTTGCTTTTTTCAAATTTCTCAGTTGTCATTTAGTATAGTAATCAGTACAGTGCTCCCATAGTAATTCAGAACATTCCTTAGCGAATTTCTAATTTACTACAACTTTGTGAGGAGTATGAAGTATGAATATTGTTTAATATCATTTAAATATGAATACTCTTTTGTCTTTTCAAACGTTTCTGTCACCATCTAGTCTCGTAATCAGTATCTAGATATTCTATAGCAATTTCAGAATACTCCCAATTGCAGCATATCATTTTGACCAATCAGAACAATTCCAACATAAGTGATTAAAACTTAAGCCTGAAGCTTATTCCCAGAATTGGCTTTTCAAACACCTTCTATCTCTCTCTTAGCAAGCGTTGCAACAGACACCCGATCCCATTGAGCGCCTTGATTATCTACTGACCCTCTCTGAACACCAGTATGCGAATTTGGGCGTTTGACAAGATATAAGGCTTAAAGCATCCTGTAAAGCCTACCCCGCCTCCAGCTCCAGCCCTAAATTCCAATTTTCCACAAAGTGGCTGGATTCCTTTTATCAATGGCCGCTTATCAGAGTCAGACGTTTCAGGCCCAGAAACTCGCATTCGATTGTCCATAACGGTTCAGTGAGCACTTCAAGTGCAAAAAGAGTATCATCGATTGAACATATGAAGCAAATAATTGTTCGGGTCTAATCTTGAGTTTCATGGGTCTGTTTCCTGTTAAATAAATGAGAAGAAACGATTCAACGTGATGCTGCCAGTGACATATGAACGACATGTAATATACAAATTATATGAAGAAAATATATTAAATATAAATAAATATATTGAGGCATTGAATAACCTCAATATTTATAATACTTCTATCATATATTTTTCAATTAAAAAAAAGGAAAAATATATAAGACAATTTGGTTTGCTTTGAAGTTAAGTTTTGTTTTATGTCACCAGTGTCCAGTGACGTAGCCAGGATTGAATTTTTAGGGGGGGGGGGATTGTTGGGGGAATGGAATCTTCCCCGCCCCTTGATATCGGACCTTACCCGAATTTTTTTTTATATTTATCATTTTATAATGATTTTTTGAGCATTTTAAAGTAATTTTTACTTGGATATTTCAATTAAAGCAATTGTTAATTTAAATGAAATATATTTCCCAATCCGGTAGATTCAGTGACAGACACCACTCAAAAAACACTGCATTGCCACATTGCTCACTAAACTATACATGCCGTGGCAGAGTAAGAGTATAATAGCATTGTATACTTTTTGCGATTCCCGTGACAAACTCTTGTGTTAAATAAAACTAAGGTTTATTTTTGTATTAACCGTTTTAATTTAGCCAGTAATTATTAGTATTGTGAAAGATGAAATCTGTGATGTTTTCCATGACGAAATACGAACAATCTAATATCAGAACTGACACTGTATTTCAACTTAGTATATTGTTTTTACTCACTTATATTGGAGATGATAGAGGATGCATTTCAATTCTGAAAAGCCTCAGGCTGACGAAGCTTCTTTTCAGAAGTGAAATGCATCCCTCTATCATCTCCAATATAAGTGAGTAAAAACAATATACTAAATTGAAATAGTGCCAGTTCTGATATTAGATTGTGAAAGATGACTACAACATTTCGGAGGGGGATGTATCCCGATACCCTCCCCTGGCTACGCCCCTGCCAGTGTCGCATATTATCAGCCTATTACCTTACAATATTTATATAAATTTCAAGCAGCTCCATTAATTTAAATTTTTTTATCAATTTATAATTTTGCTTCAGGGAAAATCATTATCAAGTTTCTTGAACCATTTAGACTGATTTCTGGTTGAACACAAGGTAGAATAACCAGTAGAACACGAAATACGGTATTTCAGTAGTTTGTATAGCTTGCTGGCTGACCACTTATTTGAATTACTCGTGGACCTGTTCTTATTGAGAAAACTCCACACACTTCATCATTTCCTTCAGCTTAGAGAATGGAGTGAATTCCGTAAGCGATTCAACAATTCAATAGCTAGAAAATTCATATACGGTTCGCTTTAAAAAGTGAGATTGAAAATTTCGACCCATTTGTGCAGTTGATGACTATATTCATAGAATTTATCAAAAAGTTTCCTTAATAAATTATCTTTTTTAATATTTATGGTTGAGTGGAAGGGACCTAACTCCGCTGTTAATAAAGGCAATTAATAAGTCAATTTTTTTCATTGATATAGCATTACATTTTTAAAACTCATAAGGCAAAGTGCAACATATCGTATTGTACAGAACAGTAGCCTATACCCCTTAGAGCAGTGGTTCCCAAACTATGGGTCGCGACCCACTAGTGGGTCGCGGGAGTAGTTTGGGTGGGTCACAGAAACAGAAACACTTGAAACTTTTGAATTTTTTCTGCTGAAGAATGCCTTCTCACACAAATATGTGGTTGAAAACCCCATCAGATCTTTTATGGCTATTATCGAAAGAGCCGGATACTCCCCCTAGCCTTTATCCAAAATGGGATTAAGCTCAAGTCCTTCTAAATGTTGATTTCATAGCAAAATCACAAGAAAGTTCTGTAAGGGTGTCTTCTTCAGATGTTGAGAGTTGCACTTTGCTGAGGCAATCATTATCAAACGGATTTCTTATCCAGAGCAGCTCATACTGTATTTTTGGAAAATACTTCCTAAAACAAGAACCATTTTTAAGTATATAAAGTGAAAATTTAGTGAATTCGGCTTATATAAATATAAGTTGTGTGAGTTGGTAATATAAGTTGTTTACTAACTTATATTTGCATAAGCCGAATTCACTAAATTTCTACTTTTATATACAGTACTTAAAAATGATTCTTGTTTTAGGAAGTATTTTCCAAAAATATAAGATGAGCTGCTCTGGATAAGAAATCCGTTCAATAATCATTCCCTCAGCAAAGTGCAATTTTCAACATCTGAAGAAGACACCCTTAGAGAACTTTATGTGATTTTGCTCTGAAAACAACATTTAAAGACTTATCCTATTTTGGATAAAGGCTAAGGCGGGAGTATCCAGTTCTTTCGATCATAGCCTTAAAAGAGCTGATGGAGTTTTCCACCACATATTTGTGTGAGAGGGCATTCTCCACTTTGGTATATGTGGTTCGCGAAAAAAATCCACAATGAAGGTAGGTCCCCGGACAAAAATGTTTGGGAACCGCTGCCTTAGAGGATGAGCGTAAAGACCTACATAAAGTATTTATATGTATTTTAAGGGCTGAATTAATTCTCGTCATAAATTACCATATTCCAGTACAAACAGAATTAAAAAATGTAGCAAAAACTTCAAATTCTGCACTAATTTTGTTGAAAATAGCTATTTTCAATAGTTGAAGATTGGTTTCTACTTTCTTGCAGATGCTATGTAAATAAATAAAAGGGAGTTCATTTCTTGGTAGATAAGGCCGAGGTGACGCAATCTGGTGGCGCTTCTGTTGAAGTCTCTGATAAGACTTTGGCCGGCTGCTTTCCTGCGGTCTGAATATCGATCGTACAGGCTTGAATTTTTTCTATCATCATTCACCTCATTTAAGTCTCAGACATAATCCAACTACTACTTATAATAATAATATTAATATAGTGTGACCTGGCTGGCTCAGGTCTGGTGAAAGTGTTCTCAGGTCTGGTGTAAGAGTTCTCAGGTCGCACCTGAACAAAGTTCTGGGTCACTGACGTGACTTAACGACTGTTTTTTTTTTTTAGGCAGCCAAGGCCGACTTAACGTGTCCTCCGAAACTCAGGAGTTGCACCAGGAAAAATCTTTCGGTTAGACGGGGATTGAATCCGACTAAAAAAAAGGGGTATCATTCTCTCTCTCTCTCTCTCTCTCTCTCTCTCTCTCTCATAGTTCATTATCGATATAAAGCATCACATTGAAGCCCTTTTTTCAATATGAACACTTTCTCTTCATGCAGTACAAGCACAGCAGAGACTCCACTGAAGGCAATACAGCAGAATGGCTATTTTAATTCGTCAAAGCGGCCCTTTAAAGCTTATCAGAGGGACAGCTTTTTGGCGGGCCGTTTGAATATTTTTCTCGGCTGAAGCACACCGGATACATGAGGGCATGTTGGCACCAGGATGTCGGTTCAAGGCCTCACTATTTTACTCAGTATATAGTGTATATGACCCTCATTATATATAGTGAGGCCTTGGTCGGTCCAGTGCCCGATTTCATCCCGGTCAAAGGACAGGAGTCGCCTCAGTCCAGTTCTCTTTTCCCTCCTCATTCCTCTTCTCACTCCCCCATCAACCTCATCCTCATGAGGTTTTGGCATGCTCCTCCGCCTTTCATCTTCAACTTTTTCTCTCCACCATGCGGGTCACGGATTATCGGATTTCACTCCTTTTCATCATTACAGCAGCCTACTTGGTTATTATCACTCTATCTCTTTCAGCCCAGGTTCCACCATTAAATCATTTATGAACTACTACTTTTCAGTTTTTCTAGAAAGGCTGTTGTATCTAGTGGAGTGGATTTTCTTTGTGGAGTAGGGCAGTTTATTTTTATTTTTCGGTAGTGGTGGCGGCAAAGTCGGGCGTCAAGGGCCTTCACAATTGATCTTTTCATCAATTAGAGATAAGCTGCGTTCTCGTAGGTCCTGTTTGTAACGGTGACCGAATAGATTGGCCAGCAAAAAAGACACGGTTCTCTGCCGTAAAATCACTTCCCAGTGGTTCGGAATCCACCTAAAACTGTGGGTCCAACTCATCAATCACCTTCATCCAACTCATTACCCACGCACAGGTCTCAAACCTATGTGGGCTTCATCCTCAAAAAAAAATTAACTGATTAAATGAACACTTTACAATAAGTAATTTATTTATTAATCTTCACTTAATATAATCTTCAATAAAAAGTCAAGAAGCAACAAGCTTGAAGGAAGGATTTTCTAGAGATATTTCTGTATTCAACTGAATAATATAGAGAACTTCAAAATGTCCCTTCCATAAAATTATAGATGAATTAAACGTAAACAAAATTTTATTGAAATAAAAACTGTACTATTAATACTGAATGCTGTTCAAATAAATGGACTACTCATGTACTATCAAAAACTATAAGTAGGGTATATTGAGGCTGTTTAATTGCTATTAAAAATGTCAGGTTCGTAAGGAGACTATGTGGAGTATTAATGCTAGTTATTAACTTTATTTTGTACTAGTGGTTCAAACATGTTTTTAAATTAAACATGTGATGTATGGATTTCAACCGCCAATGCGAATACAATTATTATTCCAGAAAGGGAATTAAAAGCTGCAATACTGATACAGAACAAATGTGTTGCTTTGGCTTGTGACTTGAATGTTTTTTTGCATCACAGTGACGTATCCCGTATCAGCTGTTCTATGAGCTTCCTGCACCTAAATACATTTTAAAACAGTAATAGTGCCCATAAGTGAAATTTGAGCATTAATTTTGAAAAGTATGAAAGGAAAGTAGGGCTGGAGGTGCACTGAATCGAGTTTAGAGGAAGCTTTGTCCCAAATTCAGTGTTCCAGATAATTGCCATTTTTGTGAAATCAGTAAGACTGACACACAAACACACTCTCACAAAAACACACCCTACTATCTCTTATCATAGGGATTACTTTGTTTCAAAAAAACGATCGTTTCTACACTTAAGAGATCACCAGATAGCCTACATTATTATTATACCTACATATTATAGTCTACATATTAAGTGGAAGCAATACTGTCACTCAAATAAATTTATTTAGTTAGCAGTACCTACCATAGATGATAATTTTACAATAAGATGACCAAACACTATCATGTAGCGATCAAAACTATTTACAATTTTATTGATGAACTATATTAATTTATTTCCACTTGTTGAGTGCATTTTGGGGGAGCATATTATACGTTATCGTCATAGTTACACCTGTAAGGAAAGAGAACCGATATTTCTGTTGACATTTCTGGATTTAACTAGCCAATGTCGATGAAGTTCACTGTCGTATTTCATCCTCAATACAAAAACCAATCATGTGGTTGGTTATTTCGCTATTTTTATAGGATTTTATTCCCTATTCCAACATATAATATCACATCAATTTATTTATTGTTTCGTGTTCACACTGACTGAAATTATTCTACAATAAACGATCTACCCTAAACAGGTTTTTTCAGGAGTTGAGTTGACACCAGAAAATAACACTGAAACCAGAGCATAGTTCAATCTATCCTATTTATCTCTCTCTCCCTCCCTCACTCTCACTCTTTCTCTCTCTCTCTCTCTCTCTCTCTCTCTCTCTCCTCAAGCATAAATGTACTTTTTTCATCAAGTTCACAAAGTAATCTTCTAGTCTAATACTGCAAAGTTTGCAAATGATTCTCTTCTAGCATCAAGTTAGACATATTCTTTTATTTTCTCAATAAATCTTCAATTTTCTTATTAGAAATTGAAACCAGAAAATAAATCTATCTATTTTTCTCTCTCCTTCCATCTTCTTGAACATCTACCTAGAAGTCTTCAAGCTTAAAACATACTTGTTGTATGCATATTGAGTCAAATACTGGTTCTCTTCAAGCTTCATATTTTTCTTCCCACAATAAAACTTCAATTTTCATAATGAATGCTGAATCCAGAAAATGTTATTCAAACTGCTACTGAATAGTGATGAGTCCATTGCACATTTTTACGAACGGCCAACACTCCTTGCCAAATTTTGATTAAGGCTTGCACAATTTATCACTGCGGGCGGTGCAGGTAAATTACGCCGTCCCTAACTAGGATGAGTCTAACTCAGGGACTGGTCCATTCTGTTATAAATTCAACGAGTGCAAGAAAAATAAAGCATCAAACTGTGTTACTTCCCTGCTTTACGGCCTGTGTAAAGAGCAGAGAGCAAAGAGTAAAGAGTAGAGAGAGGTCAGCTAGGATTACTCGAGACCCTGTCCGTGGTAAATAATCTACCACCTCATCAATGTCAAACAAGCCAACAACGTATGAAAAAGTAATGCCGGACGAAGCGCAATTTCGAAACTTTCATAGTGTTGGATCAACGTAAATGTCGTGTTTTATTTTACTCCACTACTGCCAACCTCGTCTGGTATGCTCAGTAAATACGCAGACTAGTGCAGACAGAACATGCTTTTAGACCAATGTTACACGAACTGCAAACTAGACATGCATCCATGGTTGTCCCAGCCCTGCCCTACTCATATTAGTTGAATGCGTCAGAACTAAAATACTTGGCTCAAACCAAGTTAACCAAACTAAACCAAATTAAACCAAACAGGAATAGCTTTATTCAACATCAATGGCAATATCAAATGAGTTATATCTACTGAAGGGAAGTGATAGCCGCGAGTAGGGAAGTGATAGCCGCGAGCCGTAGCAGGTATCTGTTCAATCAGATAGAGATGAGCTTCGTTCTCGTTGGTCCTGTTTGTAACGGTGACCGATCAGATTGCCCAGCAAAAACACGTTCTCTGCTGTAAAATCACTTCCCGGTGGTTCGGAACCCACCTAAAACTGTAGGTACAACTCATCAATCACCATCATCCAACTCATTACCCACGCACAGGTCTCAGACCTATGTGGACTTCCTCAAAAAAAAAATATGAGTAGAAATGGATTAAAATAATATAAATGAGTTTTGCTCCTATTCTATTGAAATTATGTTTTTATTAACTTTTCAAGTGAATTAAACGACTTTCAGTCAAATGAAAAGTTAATATTTTACTTGAAAAGTCAATATTAACAACGCAGTTCGTCATGGAACAAGAAATCCAGGAATTTATGTTTTTACTTTTCACTTTACTATTTTTGCTTTTCAAAATTTTCAACATAAAAAATTAGTTTATAAAATTAATGAGTTTGACATATTTACGTTGAATATTGGTCGAGGTCCGACTTAAAATCAGGACATTGGTATGCCTTTTCTATGTTCGCTACCATCGGATTCCCCCATTTATAAAAGTAATTTATAAGTAATTTGGAAATAATACATGACTCAGCCTCAATACACAGTTTTAAACTGGGAATTCTAAAAAAATGTATTGATTATGTTATGCTGATAATAATATTTTGTTTTATTTTTGTTTTTTTTCAAGTGAGAATATTATTAGTGTGTGACATGGAAACCTAGTCTGCGAAGATTTTGGTGAATCATTCCTTATCTTCTTAGTATTAGCAACTGTGATATTGTGGTAGATATCCATAATCAATACTACATAATATGTTGTCACAACCATTAAAATTATTAACACAGGAAATACTATATAGTTTCGAATGCCACATAATTTTCAATCTTAATCAAACTAAAACTAAGATACAGAGTAGCTAAATATATACCCTTCTTGGACGAATACTATTGCTTCATAGGCTGGCAACCTGTCATAGGTCCACGTTGGAGGCCTGTCATTAGTTGATACTAGACCCACCCATTAGTAAAAAAATAGCTTACTAATATGGAATAGCAATGATAAACAAGTAGAAGACAGGTGTACTACCGACACAAATCAACAATATAATACACGTGTAATACAGTAAAATAATTTTTTTGTAAACAATACAATAGAAACCATTCAAGAATGATATAACTAATACTGATGATGAATAATACACTATTTAGAAAAAATCCTACTGTAAAGTAGAAGAACAGAGAGACTGGGGATCATTGATCCCTTATCAATATATGCCAACATTTCCGATATAAGCTATAGATACAGTCTTGTTGATTCTCATTCGACTATCAGATGACATTCTCAGTTGTCACCTAGCTTATCAAGCTTGCCTATTGTAATGATAAACATACATCATACACCACCACGGCCGCCTGGAAACATAATTTGTATGTTTATCAGTGCTCTGACAGACCAGTAATCGAACTGCCGTCGAATGTTTCTTTGTTTAGAGAGTATCTTGATTTATGGCTGTTTGGCGCTGTTTGTTAGGACAAAATTGATGTCCACTACCGGTTCGCGCGCGCGGAAATTCCACGTAGGAAATGGCGGGAAAATCCACCATCAGAATGACCCATCAATCAAATTAAGACACAAAATAACGCGCCACCCTCAAATCAACACAAAAATGACGGCAGGTAAAAGCTGACCAGTTTTCAAATCTCTTGCACTGTTTTGTCAAGGCCTGATTCGAATTGAAATTGCCGATTGATTTTGGTTACAATTGTTTTTCTTTTCCCTTTTGAACTTTTACTAAAAGTGGTTCTATTTCTGTTTTCATAACGGAATACGAGAAGATATAAATTTATGATGGACAGTTTGATCTCATAAAGGTCTATTGCTGTTTTCCATAACGGAATGATACTTGTGATTAATTACTTGATTTATTAAACTTATACCGTATTAACACCTGAAGCCCGTCGTTATAGCACTAGACCGCTGTCATAGAAAAATCCAGATCCTTGCTGTACAAGTCATGCTAGACGTGTAGACCAGTGGCGTACCGATAATGGAGCGAGTGGAGCAGTCGCTCCAGGGCGCAATGCTCTGAGGGGCGCACCGTTCTTGAGAGAAAATTGCCTTTTACTTACAAAAATATGTATTACTATAATTGAGGCCAAAAGGGTAAAATGCAACACAATTTTTTAAAAACCGTATGAATACATCGCTGCGCATTACTAAAATGTCAAATTTAAAAGAAATCGGTTCACGCGTTCAGCCGCAAATGCGTTACAACCAGACAGAATGTAAAACAGTCTAGTCAAAAGTAGCAAAGCCAAAAAAATGTTATTTGGTTGGAAAAAGTTATAACAATTCCAAGTAATTGAATGAAGACTTTGAATTTATTTTAGAAAAATAAATTCAAAAAAGTTCAATGGTTTTTATATTACCAAGAACAGTACTGAAATACTTCACTTTTGAATCCTATTAGATATTTATAAGATAAATACAATAAATTTTTTATAGGAATGACTTGCAAAATGCTAAAAGAATAACTGCAAATCGATTTATAGAAAAGTGAAAAAATCCAAAACAAGCTGTTTGGAAATTGATAAAAGTGATAAAAGCAGAATGTGGCTTGGCGAAAAATTATTCATCGGAGATTCGCATTTCTGAAAAATACGGCGTAGTAAGAGGCGGGTAAAATGCCGTTGTTTCATTAAATGACCACTATATTAATATCAGCCCGATCGGGTGGTTGAGTATAAGACTGATTTTTTTTTGGGTGGGGGGCATCGTAAGACACTTCCGCTCCAGGGCGCTTGAAACCTCGGTACGCCACTGGTGTAGACAATATAGAAATCCAGTAGAATCTAATTTGTGAAACATTCTATAGGATGACTAGAGAATAGAGGCCTATTAAGAGTCTATATAAGAAGAAACAAAACAATGTTATCACTCCAATACTTTTATAAGACTCCATACTCAGAGTATATTTTCTTTTAATGCTATAAATTCTAATGAAAACCTCCAACAAGCCGGACATTAAATTGATGAAATTCGAAAATTGAGTAGAATACATTTTTTGGCAATTCAATATATTTCTATATCAAATAGCTCTTTTAAAATGATAAAACTCGAGAATTGATTGAGTAGAATACATTTGGCAATATAATATACTTTTATATCAAATAGCTCCTTTACTCTTAAGTGTTAAAATAGTGTTATAATATGAATATAATTCATTATTAAGATTGACAATTCCTTCCACCACAAACAATACTATATAGATAAGCTAATGACCAGACTAGCAAGCAATAGATAAGATAATATAGAATGAATTATTCCAAATTATTTCCAGCAAGCAAGAAGAAACCAATATGTTTGTTTGTTTTCTTTCATGAAAATCTTATTTTTTTCTACAAGCATACTGCTTGTGAAGGTGGCCGAGGGCCATCTAAAGCTTTAATAAGAGAAGCAATAACCCAAACATTTCAGTTCAGTCACGGAGATGGAGGGTTTCAGTAATTTGACAACACATTAAGCACGAAGAAAATAATTACGAGAACCAGTTTCTACGACAGCTACTGTTTCATTTGAGTAAAAATGGAGAACAGAGCTGGAACGAACAACCTACTATAACAAGTTTCAAATTCTTTTTTCCCTGAAATACTTTTCCTAAAAATTCTAATAAAAATACATAAACACAGATAGAGAATGGCATAGGGTTACATCAAGACCTCCATACAACACAAAGTAAATATTCAAGGGCATATCATAAAGTTAGGGAAGTGATAGCCGTGAGTTGGTATCTGTTCAATCACATAGAGATAAGCGGCATTCTCCTGGGCTCTGTTGGTAAGGGTGGCCGATTAAATTGGCAAAAAAGACGCTGTTCTCTGCTGTAAAATCACATCCCGGTGGTTCGGAACCACCTAAAACTGTAGGTCCAACTCATCAATCGCCATCATCCAAATTATTACACACGCACAGGTCTCAGACCTATGTGGGCTTCATCCTCCAAAAAAAGTCTGCATATCCCCTTCCTGCTTACAGCCCTGTAATGGATTCCAAGTTCAGAGTGTCTTCAAAAGTTATCCAATATAGTTGTATGAAATCGAAGTACATAAATAATTTATTTAGCAGCATAATTTATAATAGCAGCACCTGGTTAATGGGAATTTTATATATAATTGAGATTGAATGAACCAGTTCATTTCTGCCACTGTTTCATATGAGTTGAAATCGGGATCGGATGACATGCTTTCAACGACTAACATTTCTAAAAGCCTATAAAAAATTGGTTCCAAAACCCTTTTCTTCAAAAATGAACACAACACACGTTTCCAACTGTATCCCCCACACAATTCATTAACAAGAGCACAGCATATCCAATTTCATCGCAGCTAACAGTAATAGAAAGTAATAGAGGTGTAAGAACTTTTTTACAAGTTAAATTTTATTTTCAGAAGAAAAGCTTATCCAATTTCTGTTCACAGTTGTGGAAGTAAAAGAAGTGTTAAATTCTTATTTTTAGACTCAGTTGTAGATGAAGTGTTTCGGCAAATCTTGAGCACAAACTCTAATTACAAGAACCAGTTTTTGCTACTGTTTCGTTTGAGCTAAAATCCCAGAATGGCATGACTCTGTGCAGCAAGAAATGCCTGTCCATCGTAACATCGTAACAGCTACTGAATGCAAGACCGACAATTTCGCTGGAATTGAAAGTGGTATGAGACGTTGGCTGATGGCGTAGAGAGGCTTGGTGATTATCAAGAGTAGGCGAAAGTGAACAGACCGACCAGATATCGGGTGCGCTACTCTGAACCCTTTGCTTTTCGCGCCTAAACTTGTTTCAACTCCACCGAACCGGAAATGATTTAAAAGCGAAGCTCTTGGCTCAGAAGTCTCTCGCGTTACAGGGAAAGGGAGCCAAGTAAACGAAAAAATAAAAAGGAATTGCAAGAAAAGAGCTACGAAAACGACGGTTGTTTCATAGTTCAGTGCGAGAAAGTATACTTTGCTGAAAGTTCCATTCGTTGAAACGTTTCCTGCATCACGAATTTATTCTGGTTGCACTGGGAGAAGTCTTGCGAAAATATCAAAACATACTTTCTATCATCAACAAAACATTTGGATGGTTCAATGCATTTTCAATAATATGCTGAAACGATTCTGATGTTTTTCGAGTTGGTCTTATTTTTATCGTGCTGTGGACTGGTTGATGTTATTTTAAAATATCCTTTTCTATTATCAACAAAAGGTTTGGATGGTTTGATGCATTTTCAATATTAAGCTGAAACGATTCTAATGCTTTTTCAGTTGGTTTTGTTTTTATCTTTTCATGAACTGGTTGATATAATTTTGTAAAATACACGGGTAAACTTGAAAACGAATAGTTCTATTTGATTATTATAGACATCAACCAAATCCAGTTGAGTGCTTTCCATCTACACTGTAACTCCCAATGTTATTCATCGTTAATTTATCAGTAGTATTAATATCACGCACTATTAATCATGATTGGAAAATCTATGGCTTGAGTATTTTTACAAATATGAATAATTTTATCTTATTGGTCGTATTTGATCAGTCGAAATTACTGCTTCATACATTTATTATTGTTTTTTTTTTGGAATATGAAAAGCATTTGACTGGATTGTGTGTTGCTCTTTCTCTTCTAGTGACAAAACCTATTGTACGCTAATAATATTGCACTTGGCCAATAAAAATGTTGAATCCTAAACCCTTTATTTAAAAAAAGTAAAATACTTTTCATTTGCTGATCTAGCATACTAAACGATATTTGACAAAAAATTGCAACATTTATGCTCAGCACTGCACTAAGATTTCTTCTAAATTGACATTTCTAAGCAAGATGTAGTAATCAAATCTGTACTGAATACTAATTGGAAATTGTGTTATCACAAGCTGCATTTAAATTATAGTAAAAATGTGCTGTGTAAACAAATTAATTTGGAAATTCGAAACTTGAACCTCTTCACATTACATCGTACATTATGATTATCTCTGCAGTTGAAATTACTGTATTTATAAATTGATATCTGTGTTGAGCCAAACAAGTCTATTATACTAATTATATATTACTGTATTCCATCACAATCTAAATAAATTGGTTTAATTGAACCGGGAGAAGCAGTTCGCCTTGCTTCCCACAAATAATAATAGCAATGCCTCGAAATGAATTTTGACTCTTGAAAAAGGAAAAAAGGTTTTTTCTATCTTATACGAGCAGAAAATCCGACCCAAGATTAAAGTATGAACACACACTAAGCACATGAGATTTATAACAACATCCCTTTGATCCAGTTACATTACCTTTGGAAAGAGAGCCTAATGAGAATTCAATGACCACAACTGAAGCTCTAAATCCATTGTGTTGTTCAAAATAATCTCTAAAGCCCTCTCCACCGGACAGTGGCATTTTTATCTCATTAATTAACATACGAATTTGTGCATCGATATTAAAAGAACACAATGCAGCATTTGAATTAATTAAAAATTTACGGATTCCTTTCTCATTTGTAAAAAAGTACCTATATAGTGATGTATTATGATTGATGAAGATAATGAAAAGATAATCTGATTATGAGAAGGTCTTTGCTTCAACTCGAAATATTAAATTCAATTATTATAACCTAAATGTGAATTATACTACAAGTCTCATTATTTGATACTGAAAAACATTTTTCACCACTCCAAGTTGATTCATAAAAATATTTTACCCTTGGTTACTTCAACTTCTTGGATGACTTTTCTAAATACTGTTATAAATTCTAAATGTTACGTAGTTGTGAATACTGCTAGTTTAATTTGATATTGATAAGCATAAAAACATTGTTCACCTATACAAGTTCGTCCATAAATATGTTATACTTGGTTCCTTTATCTTCACCTTCTGCTTCTTGGATGATATTTCACAACTTTTCAGATTATATTTGAGCCATTCAGTTGAATATATTACCTGGAAATTAGAAAAGTTGAACGAATTGTATTAGATAAAAATTACAAGTTTGTGGAAGTCAGTTATCGATCCCTTTGAATAGCATAGTCGAATAACTTATGGACAAGACTATTAATTACATAAGTTGATATGTTTCAAGCCAGTGCATTCTTATTGAATTTGTAAGAAAAAAGTCAGTTTCATTTTATAATTCTGTAGAAGGGATTCATCAAATAATGAATCAAAATCATTTTTCTAGTTTTTCAAGGTTTCACGATAAATTGGGGAGGTTTCGAATAGATGTATCATTTTTGTCAATTTTGTTTATCAATTATTTCTCTGATTTGTTTCAGAGACTTGAGGTTCAATCGCATCAAGGAAATTCCACCATACACTTTCAAGAACCTATCAAAATTACATACACTGTAAGTATCGGTGTCACCAGTTTAGAAATTAAGTTGAGATCTTTTTATAAGGATTTCTTCAATTTAAATAGGATTCGGTTTCAGCAAGTTACCGGAAAAACGTTGTTTCTGTCTTGAGACCGGACAGTAATAGTTATTATGGAAAAATGTTTTTTAATAGACGCTTTTTTCATCATGGCAAAAAGATTGTTTCATGAGTCGAAGATTCTATGCAAGATCAGAACTTGATTTTGGCATTAATCGTTGTTAAAATAAAGTTGATACGGTACGGTACTATTTCCAACTAGAATAATATACTAAAATATTATTTATGATTGCGATGGTTATATGTTATGTAATAAGAATTTTGGTACAGTATATCTAATAAAAATTTTTATCTTTCAACTTTCTTCAGAGTATTCAGTAAGCTGAAAAAGATTTATGGATCCTCTAGAAAATATTATGCAGATTTTTGTATACATTTTAGATTTGTTTTTATCCACCTACAGAAAATAACCAACTGCTTGCTTTCACGCTATTTTTTCACTCATTCCTCATTGTCCTTTCTTTGTAACGATATAATATCTCTATATATGTCGTTTTACTCATCATAAAATCCCTTAATAACTATAATCATCTTAAAAATGAAGAAACACAGTCAAACAAACAGTGGGCCTAGAATCATAGCTCTTAGAATATTCAATGTATTATTAACCTAAATAATAGGAATATCGAATTTTAATTCAAATTGGGAATTATTTTAAAAGATATTTTAACCAACACAATACCTCTTTAATTCTAGATTATTGAACAATAACCAGTTGTCAAAGCTGCAAAATGGCGTTTTCAATGGGTTGCAGGAGCTCAGATATCTGTAAGTATTTATATTCCATAAGCGCATAGGCCTACTAATGTTACTAGTAATTTATGGAAATTATCTACGTAATTTATCTTCTTGAGTTTCGTATCATAAAACGATACAGTTTTCAATAGCTTGAAAGGATATAATTTATTCATTCAAATTGAATTAGAAAATTTATAATTCGTGGATTAAAAAAGATCATAGTGTTGCCCTGTTGATAACCATTTTAAGAGCCAAAACACAATGTTACTACGATTATAACATTTCTTGATACTGTAATCATTTCTATTAATTTATTCAAGAATTCTATAGAAACTTTTAAACACCATAATTACATACTATTTTATGAAAAGGGCAGTCCTTTCCGAATCATACACTAAGCTTGTTAATTTGAATCTTTTGGCATTGAATTACGTTCAGGTTTACGGAAACTTGAATATACTGTAATATGTTCTTATTTATACAGTACTTCTGTAAGTTTTTAATGAAAAATTTCTACATAATATATGCTTCAATAGTTAAAAAAGGTTTATGTGTACAGTAATTAATTGATAATCTAGTCACTCATTGCCTAAATCATGTACGTACTGTAAGATACTTACATTTACATGGAATGTATTTTCTTTCATGTACAAAAAATGTTGCTCTCAACAAAATCGTTTCTAGAAAAGCATGAGACACAAACTTAACAAATAATTCAGCACTGCTTGATAGAAATATTCACTGCTAGATATGAAAGGTGATTTATGGTTTATGAAATACATTTCTTCTATTTGTTCCTATTATTTATCCAATAGAAATTAATTCACTGCTTATTAGAGGTGTAATACGATTAATCTTTCTTATTATCTGATTACTTAAACATGTGCACTGTTTATATTTTCACATCATCAAACCCCATTACCCCCAGAAATTGGAAATACAACAATCAAGTGCTTTTATGAATTCTTTAAAACGTATGGAAACTTCATGCAATCCGTAACAACTACATGAAATACCTACAATCATCAGTTTTGGTCAATATAATTATAGTTGCCTAAACAGAATTTTTCTCTTAAATTGGATTTACTTTCTTATGCCAAAGCTAAATTTGTAATAAAATTTATTAATTTCTGTATTATTTTCATTTTATAATTATTTTTCAATTTCTGCATTTCGAATCACTTCCCATACATTGAAGTTACGTACTAAGAATAATAATAATTTCACTGGATGAATTCATAAATATTCTCAAACCTAAATGTGAATATTATTTCAGTACATCCAATATAAAAATGGAGGTATGCATTTATCTGTGTCAATATGTTTCTGCTTGTGTACAAATAATTTTTTAATCAATATATATATATATGATCAATTGTAAATAGTATATACCCACAAGTAATGCCTAATATCGTCATAGATCAAATTCATAGTCAATTGCATAATATCCATCCATTTCTGTCATTCACCATCCCTGCTTGGAAAGGCACACTCATTTGATATTCTTTATTTTCAGGTATTTATATAAGAATAAATTAAAGGAAATAGAAGATAGAGTGTTCCAAGGTCTCAATAAATTGGAACAGTTGTAAGTAATAGTAAAAACATACATTTATAAAGAAGTCTCATACCAATTGGTTTTGTACTTGGATTTGCAAAGGAATAAAAACCTTATGCGGATGTTCCAAAGGAAAATAGTTTTTTTGTCCCAATTACAAGGATGCAATCAAATCTATTAAGATTTATATTTCACATACAATACTGTGCTTTGGAATTTCATCATCAAAGAAAACAAAACTATATTGTGAATTGTTCTTGAATTATTTATTATTTATTTATTTATTTATTAGCTCCAATTGTTGAAGTTAAAGTGGTTAATTTCTCACTCAGCAACTAGCATTCAAGATGCTGTACTATGCAAGTAATTTCTCATTTTTATAATTTAACGTCTATTGATACTAGTTTACATTAATTTTCAATTATTTTTTTCAAATCGAGCTGTATTGAGAGGACAGTTTGATTACAGCTTTCAGACTACAATAATATTATAATAATTATTATTATTATTATTGTAGTTGTTAAAATCACATTTTAAGATCAAATGCGTTTATGCACATGTACTCTGAATGAGCTCCATCAACACAACAAAACATTATTAAAATAGTGAAGTTATTTCTGTTGCCTATGCTTTTTTCACCAACATTTCTATTTAGTTGATACAGTAGTGATAATAGTTGATAATGATAATCAAATTTTACACTAGGCTTTACTTCAAAATAAAGGATTTATTTTTTATTCAAATAATTGTAGTATTGCTTGATGCTGAATAACCGTTACACAATTGCAACACTTGCTTTTCAAAAAATTAGTATCACTTTCACACTAATTGTTTTTATTTTGTTCAAACTAATTTTGCTTTCATGTTAAATTAAAGTGGGTAAAACTTTGAGTTCGAGCTGTAATGTAGTTGCTTCAATTATTATTAGGCTTCAATAAATTATTATTATTATTATTATTGTGTAAGAAGCTTTGAAAAAGTTGAACCCAAATAGATGGTTCACTAGAACAACAGCATGCCCTGTATATTCAGATATGCTATGTGGTCTCACTTATGATGTGGAATTTAGGCTACATGAAAATAGATATGTGTAGAATAATCAGAATTTCAGCATATATTTATTCTATCAATTGTTGTATAATGTTTATCAAATGCAGATTTATTCTCCAAAATTCGAATTCGATCATGCTTAGACTAAGAGTCAAAACTATTAATTCGTTTGAAATTCATAATGTCTGACTTTAAAGATAGTAGCTTCAGACTGAATAATAC
Source organism: Conomelus anceps (assembly GCA_948455865.1). Taxonomy (NCBI): domain Eukaryota; kingdom Metazoa; phylum Arthropoda; class Insecta; order Hemiptera; family Delphacidae; genus Conomelus; species Conomelus anceps. The sequence goes on from OX418224.1 coordinate 34,388,889, forward strand.
TAACATTCGCAATCAATAAAAGTAATGAGCAAAGAAGACTTACAGTATAAACATAAAAAACTAGTAAGCTACATTAATTCTGCACTATTTTTGTTGTTATAATACAGCTTGTGAAAAATGAGAAATTAAATTGTTTCAAAGAAAATTATTGCCTACCCTATTCTTTTTTATTGATTAATCTGTAATAGTAGCTGAATTATGCTTCCTTTCTGATGAAAAATTAATAGTTTTCTGAAATTTATCATGAATTTTCATCAATTTAACTAAAATTTTCTGAATCTTTGTGTAATAAATACACAATAAATTTACAAAAACTTTCTATTTAAATGTTTTAGCAACCATCTAATAAAAATGTTATTTTTTGTTCAATTAGTAGTCTCTTGATAGTCAGGTTGCAAAAAAAAAATAATAATAATTTCGTTTTAATTCAAAATTTTAATGATTCAACTGCTATATTAATGATCATCAATTTTAATTCCAGGTACCTGCACTTCAATAAAATTGAAAAACTTAGTTCAGGGATATTTACAGATATGACGAATCTTGAAAGATTGTGAGTACAACACTGTTGTTTCTGTTCAGTTGTTTTGATATTCAGAAATACTGTTGAAAATATTATTAATATTGAGCTACGTAACTTTAGAAATAATTTTCTGCAGGTAAACAAATAACAATCAAAAACTGTAAAACAGTAAATGTTGGAAAAAGGAAAATATAATTCCGAGCTTTACTGTAGGCCAAACAAGATTAAACAATGCGAGATCATTTATTGTGAACGAATTACAAAAATAGAATTCTCATGGCATCAATTTGATATGAGACGACACATGAATATGAATGAATTGATCAACTAGAAATTCATCAAAACGTTTCTCTCCGGGTACAATCAATCTAAAATTGATGCGTTATGCAATCAATGAAATCTCAGCAGGAATATTTCACTGATCTGTCCCTTACAATTCACCCCCACCACATAGCAGCATTCACTTTGTTTCTCAGATACAGAAAAGTGCCAATGCACATTCTACTGTGCGCAGGTCCGATTCTCCTCTCTTCACCACTTCTCTTGACTATGATACAGAGCATCTGTGGTGGTGGAAGATTGCTTCCCCAATTCCATGTTGGAAGTATTTTCTTGCGGAATTTAAATTATATATTTTTTCCTATATGATACAACTCACATATCCTAATTAGCAAAGAACTTGTAGCTGCAAGTATCAAATTTTACAAGCGTTTGAAAAAACTAATTTATTTTTCTCTTAAATAATTTACTAATGTCATCTAACATGAGTTTCATATGTTCTGAATTCACACTGTAAATACATTCTGATATTTTTTATAGAGCATTTTCTTATAAATCTAATACTCTTCTCTGGATTTCAGATTCTTACACAATAATAAATTGAAACACATTTCCCCAGGAGCCTTCAATCACCTTGATAATTTGAAAAGACTGTAAGTAATTGAAATTTTTTATAAAATTAATATCTACAAGCTTGGCGATTGATTGACTAGATGTAATGAGGTTTCAGTTTTAACCCGACTGCTCGGCATTTCGTGTCATACTGTCTATCTGTCTGACATTTCGTGTCATACTGTCTATCTGTCTGTCATTTCATGTCTGACTGTTATGCGATTACGGCCAAACGCCTAGACCGATTGTTATGAAACTTTGGGTAAGGGTGGTTTTAAATTGACTTAAGACGGTTTGAGGGGGTTGAACTCCTGACAAAAATTCGACAATCCCAACGGGGGCGTTAGAAAGGAGGGATTCAAAATTTTCAATGATTTTTCGAATTTATTTTTAGTTTTGGTTGGGCTTTTTGAGCTGAGTGGAATGGTAATATTAGATTCTTGATTAATTGACCATTTGGGGGTGAGGGTGGGCAAAATTGACTTACCGCATTTTGTAGATAATTTCTGTTTTTTTGGAAGTGGAATATAACTATAAGAAAAAGGTTGACACTGAGCTACTCCCTAAATATTAGAGCGGTTAATAAGAAAATTAAAAAAAAGCTCAAATATTGAGATAATTGGGAAAATCTTCTTCCCATCAGGTAGAGCATGAAAACTCTGCAGACTTCCATTCGAAAAAATTATAAAAATAATCCCATTTGAATGTAGGGGTGAAAATCTATATTTCACTGAAAAATGGGGGAGTGAACAAATTTTGAACTTTTCAAATATAGATTTCTGCAGTTTCTATAATCAACGATAGATTAAGCAATGAAAATTGAATCGAAATTCAAAATATGCAGGCTCAATCTAGAGGAAGTATGTAAAGTAATACATAGTATTCCCTGAACGTAATTTCTCGTTTACTGGCTGTATGTAACTCTTGAATTGACATCTCCGATTTATGATTTTACAACAGAATCTGCATTTCATTTACATTTTATTATTCTATGTCCTCAATCCTCTACATAAATTCATTCTTGAGAATCATGCTTCAAGTTAGCAGATGTCAGAAGACAACAGGATAGTAATGGCGGTCAATAACTTCGAACGTGAAGTTTTGTTCCTCTTGAGATGTCTCAGCTGTTGTTTTATGCTTACCCGTCATTGCAATTCAAAAGTAGCTACAATTACTCAACAGACTTTGTCTTTTGTTAAAAGACGCTTATTTGAATTCAGGCCTCAAGCAGGGTAGAAAGTATTAACATTAGAAGCACAGTAAAAAGAAAGAATGAAATAATTTGACATAATTTATCATTAATTTATAGCTGCTGTATTGATCATCAAGCATAGCCTTTACCGAAATAATTTGCATAAAATAAATTAATTCAAGATGATTTCTACATAAATTTATTGGCCAAATGCTGCTTTATCATGGAGGATATTCCTTATTAGTTCCAGGGAATGAGCAAGTGAATTATGACATCGTCTTTCTTGAATAATTCGGAGACTTACTAACAGTCACCGTCTTGCATAACTGTTTAATTTAGATAAATTATTGGAAGAATTAAAAAATCACTTTTTCAGGTATTAAGCGATTAGACAAATATTGAGCTTTAAAAAGCAATTAAAAGAGTTAAAACCCGATCTTGAAAAGCAATTACATGGAAAATGCCGATCTTCTTAAATGGAAAGAGTCCACCTTTACATGCTATCATGAAAAGAAACGAGCATTTTATCATATTAGGACTTTTTAATTTAAAAAATGCACGTTCGAGTAAAGACTACTTTGAAATTAAAAACTTGGATTAGATTGGATAAGATTATTACTTTAACTTAAAGTGATCCTTTGGTTATTGCCAATGTAACTGGTATTATCTGTAGATATTTGATAGGTCTATCTCTGTAGATATTTGACTGGTCCATCTGTAAAAAATGAGTACTCGTTAAAAAACTTGAAAAACTGCCACAAGTCTAGTAAACCTAGGACTGGAAACATAGTTGTAACATAGCATAAAACTATCTTCTACTTAAACTGGTACTCTCTCTAAATGAAATACTGAATACTTTCCAACACCTTAAAAAGTAGCCATTAGATATCGCAATTTTCAAATTTGAATAAACCATCAATATCATTTGATTAGGTCAATGAGGCATGGCCTTTGACAATGATAAAAAGAGTAGTAATGTACTAGTATTGCTTTGTTGTGTCCATATGAGTCTGAGTCTTGCAAGTGGGTAGTGAGAACATAGAAAAAACCAGGTAGAAATGGGAATTGAGCCCAGCATGTCCACAGGAGTAGCAGTTAGACAGAGATAAGCCCTAACCAACTGCTCCACTGCAGCTGCCTGGCTGTGGAGTAGTGGAACGAATTGGCAATTAGTTGAAAATCTCTGCAAAATCATGTTTTATGTGATTGACAGGCGACTGGACAGCAACGCGTTAGTATGTGATTGTGAAATGATGTGGTTGGCAAAACTGCTCCAAGAGAAAAGGCAAATAACGCAGGCGGCTGCCACATGCCAATTCCCCACAACCATGGAGGGAAAATCACTGGCTGAGATCAACGATAACGATTTCCATTGCAGTAAGTTCCTTACAACAAAACAACTTTTTCAAGTTAAAATATTTGAAAGAAATGAGTTATTTTGAAACTCCTATAGAATTGTTTTAGGTTTAAATACCATAAAACTCATCTTGAATTGAAATGTAATTTCAATCTTGTATCTAGTATCTTGAAATGTAATTTCTTAAATATAATTTTAATTTATGAATTTTCTTGCTGATGATGCCCTCATAAGTCTGATACTTGGGTGTGGATAATGATGTGTGAATGATGCTATGAATGGTGAACCTACATTAGGTGGGTTTTATTGGTTTTAGGGTTCTGGGGTGATGAAGCATCATGTTATAGCTTACGGTCACCCATCTAAGTGCAGCCCCAAGCATCCGTGACTAAATATCAGGACCCGAACTCACCGAATCGTATATTTTTCAAATATCGGATTCTACTCAATAACAACTTACAACAGTTTTGTAATGTCAAACAACTATGGAAAATCAATGAATATTATTGAAAAATTCATTATTTAAAAATATACATGCACATTATTGCTGAAATGAAATTAAAGCTTTCCAAGATAATAAACTAATTGATAAGAAAGGACCATTTCCATCATTTGGAACAGACAATTACAAATTCTCTTCAAACTTACACAAGACTTGTGTGTGTGTGGGAAAATTGGCTATCGTTTGAAACACACATTGTTTATTGTTTAAATAAACACATATTAGTATTATCCATGGCATTGGCAGAATTTATCATCATTCTCAACTTTGAACAAAATACCGTGTAATGTAATATAATAGCCAGTGATATTAGAAGTTGGGAGAGTGTGACATAGAAACATTCTTATTGGTTTTTGCAAAATTTCCACACGTGTTCTGTTTGTGGGTGCATTCAATTATTGAAAAAACCATTGGTTAGACATTTCAAATTCCACGCACAAATTTTAATGCCAAATATTTTTTATTTTTTTATTTATAAATATTGTAGTTAACTCATTGTAGCTAACTTATATACTTTGAAAAAAATACAGACGTTGATTTTGAAGCTTCATTACATGGAAATTCTAAATTTTATATCATTTCAACTATCCATGTCGTTGTAATGATCAATTCCACTTCGTTCTTTATCACAGCTAAACCCAAAATAACTGAAGAACCAAGAGACGTAGAAATCTCGTTTGGAGGTACAGTTTACTTCACTTGCAGAGCGGAAGGCGATCCTCAACCGAAAATTGTTTGGATGAGAGACAGGTTAGTTTGATTGTAGATATAAATCCTAGCATTTGAATTTGAAACTGATGAATTAAAAATACTCATATTCATAACGAAAAAACTATATGTTGATTATGAATCAATTATTGTTCAATGAACCACATAAATTCATTTTGTACATCTAACTTAATTTCACTATCACTTAAAGAATCCTATTTGAGCAGTGTTTTGTACTTTGATCAATTAATGAGTATTCTAATCAAATTCGATGGAGCTTTTATTGGATACTAAAAATTAAATCGTCGAAATTAACTTCAAAAAAGATCTATTTGAGTCTACAGCAAGGAAATTCGATTCAGTTCAATCTAGTTGCGAATAATAAACTACTTAATAATACAGAATTTTAAATATATAAAAATGAATTAAATTTATTTTTTTTGTGTAAATCCTAATAATTTCAACTTTTAAGTGAATTCAACGACTTGCAGTCAAATTTTTATTAATAATAAGTAGAATTTACTTTCTCTGTAGGCCGAAGGTTTTTGAATCTTGGAGATCCATTTTCAGAGGCTCATGGAATCTCTCCAAGATTCAAAAACGTTCGGCCTACAGAGTAAGTAAATTCTACTTATTCTTAATAAAAATTTGACTGCAAGTCGTTGAATTCACTTTAAAAAAATATTAACAACGCAGTTCGTCATCGAACAAGAAATCCAGGAACCTAATAATTTCTTCGATCATGAAGTATTATCAATAATAATCTCAAATTATGTAAGGGAATGTTTTAATTATTCAAATAGTATTCAAAATTCAAATATGGTTGGTTATTGTATGACAAATACGTTCCCAAGCTAACTAAAAATTAAAGTTTGTGGTCCAACGGAGTAATTGTGAACCAACAAACACTTTCTTGAATTATAGAGTACTATGAGAAAAATGATATTTTTGTGTTTCCGCAGTAATGAACTGAATCTGGCCGACCCACGCTATACAGTGAGAGATGACGGTACTCTGATGATTTCACCAATGTCCGATTCTGATTTAGGAGTCTATGAGTGCATGGCTAAGAACCCCGCCGGCGAGGCAAAGTCTAGAACAGCGAAAATGATCTACAACAAACGATCAGGTGAGAAATTGAAAAATATCTTAATTCGTATTTCACAATAATTCAGTGAAAATATAATATTCTATCATTATATTAAAATTGTGAATTTCTTTATATTTTCATCACTTTCTCTTGACAGACTAAGCATTTCCGAAACAAAAGCAATGAAAGAATAGTGGTTTATGCAACGATTTTATTTTGACCCTTATTAAAGCACGAGTTAGATGTAAGTTATAACACGAGCGAATGCGAGTGTTATAAATATCTCACGAGTGCTTTAATGGCCAAATAAAATCGTTGCATACACTATTTTATCTACGACCACTAGTATACATTAATTAAAACAATTTCATTTTACCTGTGACTGTCAGAGATACCTATAGCCTCTCATCTCAAATACGAAAAGTTATAGTAGATTGTTAGGTTAGCAGCTTAGTTAGCAATTTGATCAAATCAGCTGATAGTTTCACAATATTGAATTACGATATTGATTCCATCAAAAATGCTTCTGATTGGTCCAGAACCCGTGTTATAATGTAGAACCTGTACTATAATGAGCTCTTTATACAACGGGTTCCAAAAAGCATTTCGAAAAGACAGCTGTTTTGGCATCAATTGTGAAACTGTAATGTATACATTATGACATGGTCGTAGATAAAATGCATTGTGTAATACAATCAATCCATGAATTAACGTTTAAAAAAATTGACAAACATTATTCCCATTAAAATTACTGAATGTATTCGGACACAAATCTTTTTTTCAGTCCTTACAGTACAGTAACAACTGAAGTTTAAACAAGGAAAATGTCTTGAATTTTTACACAATACAGAAATGCTTTCATACCTACAAAATATTAAAATGAGAACCACAATGTTCCTTAAACTAAGAAACTAAGAGATTTGCAGTAGATTTATAACAAAAAATGTATTAACTAATTGTTGTAAATTTAACGACTTGCAGTCAATTTTAATGAATAATATTCCTACTCACTCTTGGCCGAACGTTTCCGAGTCTTGGAAACCAATTCCAATTATTGGAAATCAAGTCTCGAAAACGTTCGGCCAAGAGTGAGTAGGAATACTATTTATTCACAATTAAAATTGACTGCAAGTTGTTGAATTTACAATAATTAGTTAATATTAACAACGCAGATCGTTCTGGAACAAGAAATCCAAGAACAAATTTTATAAAAATATAGAATAATTATAACGCAATGAGAAAAGCGATACGTGATCGCAATGCAAAGATAATTGCCAACTCGAAGTTTAATTGCATCGCAATTCATTTACAATGGAACAAATAAGGAAAATGTTTTTTGTTAAGCTGGAATCTTGTTTCTGGTTCTTCAATTATACTTCTTAATCGTCTATAATATAATATCAATAACTATAACAATTTATAAGGAAGAAAAATGTTGGTACTAGTCTAGATTTTACATAAACTGTATTTCCTCATTTCCCAATGTCATAAATGATCTTGAATATTAAACGCTAGTCATGCTGTTTATCAGTCAATTCAGTTTGGCAGCTTTGCAGTTTAGCACTGAGACATTGTACCTTACAATAGTATAAAAACTGAATGCAAATTAATTTGTTCAAAGTGAAACCGCATTACACACTGACTCCACGTGACTATGACTCCGATGAAGGAGCAACCATCACTCTGGAGTGTGCGGCTTCCGGACAACCAAAACCGGAAATAGCTTGGACAAGAGATGATATCCAACTTCCAGAATCTCCCCGCTATAAGGTAGTTCGCTATCATAAGTAAAACTTTAAATGAATAAATGTCTGATTAATTTTTTTTAAATATTTATATTTCTTTACTATTCAATGACTCCGATTTTGAAGGATTTTAAATGATTCACGTTGCAGTTCACAATAAAAAAAATTTATTTCTTTGGTTGACCATTAGGGCTAATCTATGGTATCTCTTAACTTTCTTTGTTGTGGTGAAGGTGATATTGTGGAAGATATCCATAATGAATAATAAGACGATTTGTCACAACCACATTTATTAAAATTATAGAGATATATTATTATACTAAGCTACTCTGTTTTAGTTTGTCTGAGATTGATAATGGAGTAACATCTGAAACTAGTATCTCTATATTTTTTAATAAATGTTTTTGTGATAATATCGTCTTATTATTCATTATGGTATCTCTTAACTACTTTGGTGCATATTAGTAATGGATGATGTAGGTACTGATGTTGATTTTGTACCCATTATATCGATGTTGGTTTTCAAAAATAAATTTTACATTAAAATCACAATTTCATGTGGACTCTTCTCTAGATAGACATAAAGTACGGGTCCGTTTACTACATAAACGAACAGTTGTCTGTTGAACAATAATAAAGTATTCAATAAAAGCATGAATAAAATATTTATTCGGATTGAAGTGCTACCGGTTCTTTACACTAAATACTAAATGTAGCAACTTATATAATAGTAATTCAATATTCCATGCCAGACTGTAATTTAAAAATAAAAAATATTTTGTTGATGACAATCGAATCCTAGCTTCAAGTGGACAATGTATTTTTTGCGTTAATTGACGATAACCAGTTCTTCATTAATTTAGGCCTATTATGAATGGGTTCAACCCTACAACTAACGCAATACATTTCATGAATTAATTATTTTTTTCCGTTTGGTTCATCTTTGGATCACGCAAAACCAGTAACTACTCTTTGACCAGTTTTTCCCTCTTCTCAGCCCAATATTTTTTATTCTGGCTGAGGCATCCTTCTTCCACTGTTTTCAGTATAATAATATCAGAATAATATAATTTCAGGAACTATATTATGATTTTCTCAAAATTTTTAGATCTCACCAGAAGGAACACTTACAATAATCAATCTAGAACGGGAAGATACTGGAACATATAAGTGTACAGCTAGCAATTATATTGGCATCATTACTGCTGTTGCTCAAGTAAGAGTGAACGGTGAGTGTTTACAGTTAATAAAATTTTAAGCAGAAGCATAATTAAGAAAAATTATTTGTTATCAATATCAGAATGCGTTTGTTTCAGGTTGCAATTGGTAAACTTTCAATTTAAATGACATAGAAACGTAATTTGACTAGATTCACATTAAAATGCTTCTGTTACCATGTCTTTGAAGTTATTCAAGTTATACTCAATCATATTATTCTCCAAGATTTGCAAGAATATTAATCACAAGTATGTATTTAATTTATAGAATAATTTGATTTACTTGAATATTTAACGTTATTTTTGATTCTATACCACACTACATACCAATTAGGGAAATAGTGTTTCTAAATGAGACTGAACTTAAAATAATCTCTCATAGTGTGATAAATTTAGTCAGATTCTGTAATTAAAAATCTATATTGTCTCCAATAAGTTTAGAGGCATATTCCAATCGATCTGTTTAAAACATTGCCTACAACTTTTCCAATTTTATTATCCATTCTTTCATGAGATAAATATTTTTGTTGCTGCTGAATACTAATACATTATTCGCTTCTCATGCAATACAAGGATCAGAAATCATCTTATTCCCAAAAGGTGAGAATATTCTACAATTTTTTACTTTTCAATATTCTTTGGTTATATATTTATCCATTGTCTTTATTTAATTAAATGTAATATATTAGATAGTATAGTAGCTTACCATTGAGGAACACAATAGATCCAACTATTGCTGTGGACTGAAGGCTGGTGTGTATTTCGTCATTTCTCCTGGAAAAATAAACTTTTTTGTAATTTACTTAGAACATGCAGTATTTTATAAGGTAAATCTATTGAATACTTGATGCAAAAACTTATCCTATCATGCAAAAACGTCTTAGTATTGTAATAGAATATTATTATCATACGTAAGTTTCTAAATAAATGAAATCTTTTACAGTGCTTCCTACGTTTGTGACAACACCAGAAAATTTGACAACAAAAAGCGGAAGTTTGGCAAGACTGAGATGTGTCGCAGAAGGCTCCCCAACACCTGTCATCACATGGTTTAAAGACGGCAACACTGTAACACCAGGATCACGATTTTCTATACAGGAAGGAGGTACCGTCTACTGATAATTAGAGATAATTTTTCTTCCTATTTACTCCATTTATCAACATAAAAATCTGAACAGCAAAAGCGACAATAGTATGCGTGATTTCACTTCCTATATTTCAATGCAATAATAGCTATCAAGTTAGTTTGAAATGACTGACAATTGAATAACCTAACAAATATACATAAACAGAATTTATTAATTTCGAATTCCTTTAATTGCTATTACTTTATACTGAAGACTTCCGCAATGGCGGATATTGACAACAGCATTGAAAAGCATTTTTGTACAGTAGCATTCATCGATTCCCATCAGCTTTTCAATGCTGTTGTCAATATCCGCCATTGCGGAAGTCTTCAGTATAAAGTAATAGCAATTAAAGGAATTCGAAATTAATAAATTCTGTTTATGTATATTTGTCAGGTTATTCAATTGTCAGTCATTTCAAACTAACTTGTGAGATACGAGCCGATATGGCCAAGTTGAAAATGAATGCTCCTGTGCAGAAAGGTCTCCATGGTCTAGTGGTTAAGACGCTCAACCGGCAATTGAGAGGTCCGTGGTTCGATTCCCGGTGGTGACTGATATTTTTGTACAGTAGCATTCATCGATTCCCATCAGCTTTTCAATGCTGTTGTCAATATCCGCCATTGCGGAAGTCTTCAGTATAAAGTAATAGCAATTAAAGGAATTCGAAATTAATAAATTCTGTTAATAATAGCTATCTTTGGAAATTACTATGATTTCCTGTAGCTAATAAACAACCAATGATTTGATATTTTTGCAATTCGTTTTAATCACTTCCCGATGGTTCGGAACCCACCTAAAACTGTAGATCCAACTCATCAATCACCATCATCCAACTCATTACCCACGCACAGGTTTCAAACCCATGTGGGATTCATCCTTAAAAAATAATGAAATAAATAAACATTTGAAATTGTACTATGATCTCCTGTAGCTAGTAAACAGCCAATAATTTGATATTTTTGCAATTCGTTTAAATAAAATAATTATTTGTTTGAATGTATATTCAAATTAATGATTAGTTATTCTTAGTTACTAATAACTTCAAGAACAGGATTTTTTGTATGATAGGGATGAATTCTTCTAAGGAAACTGGACGATGAGCAATTATAGTATTAAAAAACTTCCGAGTCGAATATCACAACACCTATATTGTTGAATGAAAAGACGATGAAGTTGAGCACCATACTTCACTAATTTTCCATAGAATGATATAAATTTTCTTATGAATTAATGCGATTCTATCAGCTATAACTGTTAAAACTGTAATTATAGACCATGTTACATTTCAGTTGACGTTCGTTCCATCAATGAACTGTTATTGCATTTTTTTAAATGAGAAATCATCTGATATTTCTATTTTCTGAGCCATTGATGGTGAAGTGAAATTGTAGAAATAATTGTTATCAGTAATAAATAGTAAAGAAAGTTGTCACTAATGACATCCAATCAAATTTTATTAAAAATTATTTCCTATGTGAGAATTCAATTTCAGTACCTTCTACTCGATTTATTGTAATTGTGAATAGTTAACTTTTTAAGTGAATTCAACGACTTGCAGTCAAATTTCTATTAAGAATAAGTAGTATTTTACTTACTCTTTAGGCCGAACGATTTAGAGTTGTTAAAACCCATCTTCAAGGAAGTCGTTGAATTCACTTAAAAAGTCAATATTAACAACGCAGTTCGTCATGGAACAAGAAATCCATGAATGTGAATAGTTCTTGTAGAATTGGATAATCAACCTTTCAAGCCACAGCCTGACAAGTTTTCCCATTAACATTGTTGATAGTGGAACAATAAAATTGATGTGGTTGGAACAACATAGATTATAAATTGTTGATAGGCTGCTTGATGATAATAAAAATGGTTGTAATAACGTTGAGTTGTATTCACCTACATTCTATCCAAGTTTTTTCCATTATGTCTGGGAATATCAAAACTTTTTGTTGAGAAAATTGCTGTTATTTCTGCACCACAGTACACTAGAATCGTATCCTTATCTTATTTGTTTTTTGTCAATTGTATTTGTTTCATCAATTATTTTTTTCACTTGAAATTTATTGAATCAAGTCTATTTTTCATTTATATGACGTCATAATTAAGGTTAATGAGTGTATTATTTATTGTATGATGTGTTGCAGAAATAAAATAATTATTCTATTCTATTCTATTTGTAGGATCTACTCTGGAGATCCGTGATGTGAAGGAATCCGACTCAGGACTGTACACATGCCTAGCACAGAACCAAGTCGGTTCGGCTGAGAGTAATGCAGATGTGAGGGTGAAAGGCTTCGGCAGTCGTCCGCCTCGAATCCTGCTCAGACCCTATCCGATCTCAGCTCCAGTCGGCACCAGCATTGAACTGCCTTGTAAAGCTGATGGAGATCCCGTTCCAGTAATATCGTGGACAAGAGATGGCGTTAAAATATCAACCGATAGAACTCACAAGTGAGTAAATAACGTGTAGTTATAAAAGCTAATTGAATAAATTGGGGGGAAACTTTTAACTTTGTTATTGCAGTATTATTACTTTCATAGAAATATTACATTGTACGCTGACAGTTGAGTCTGAAGTTAAAACTTCAGTATTGCACACTAGTGCGAAACGGCCGTCATAGAAAAATGTGTGTTCATGTCCACAATCAAGTAAAAGGTTAATCTTAATTTGGTTAGTTTACAAAAAAAGCCTTGAGAATTATAACCGAATCACCATATTAAGAGCACTACAAGCCATTATTCATAAATAATAAAATTTTGAGAGTAATCAATCAATCTAATATTATAACTGACACTGTATTTCACTTTTAAATAATGTTTTACTCACATATATTTTCCTCAAGCATCTCCAATATATTTGAGTAAAACATTATTTAAAAGTGAAATACAGTGTCAGTTATAATATTAGATTGTTCATCAAGTATTTCGTCATGGAAAACATCACAGAGTAATCAATCTTTATATTTATATATATTCTGTTTTAATATACACTAAGAAAAGTCAGCACAGTTATCACATGAGGAATAATGTTCACTCTTTTAATACTAGAAGCAATAGACAGATTTATATTCAACATCAGAGATTGTCAAAATCACTAAACAGTTTTGAAATCATTGGGCAAAAGGCTTTTAATAAGTTGCCGCTCCACCTCTATGATTTACCTCTAAACATTTTAAAGACAAATATAAATGATTGGCTGATAAAAAAAAAAACATTTTACCAGTTGAGTGAGTTTCACGAAGTAGAGTCAATATTGTGTGACTTATTTCATCCGAATTCATTTGATAAGAATATGTCTTTAATATCTGTGAATTAATATTAGTATTGTTAAGCAATAGCCTACTATTTGGGATTAGTGTTTGAATGTTGACTGGTATCCAGAATCCTGTAGAGTTTTAATCTGCAACCATTGTTGTGAATTGGTTTTTTAAATATTTTGACGTTGTCTTATGCTTTTCGGCCAGCTGACAATAACATTTTATTTATTTATTGATATTGGAATCATATTCTAGTGACTTTCCTTGTTTCAAAATCTTCAGTAGTGATGAAGTTTCACAAAATGATGTGTTATGACAAAATTCATCAATGAAAAATCATGAGCAATACAAAAAAAATATTAAAATTCTGAATTGGGATGCAATTAGAGTATCCTATCTTTTTTAATGTGAATGATTCACAACACACCCAATGTTTCTGCGTGAGTGGTGAGGTAAATTATTACACAACACAAAAATATTCAAGATCCAAATCGAAAAACATTGAATTCCAGATTAGCAGGTCAACAGGCAGGTATGCTAGCAACAACCATAAGATATACTACTACGTGGTAGGCCATGAATATTATAAATCAGGAATTAATTTAATCTTTTTAGCAATAACTCGTATTTAATTGGGAGCGGTTGTAAGAGAAGGGATTGAACAACCCGATTATTTCTGAAATTTGAAAAGCAAAAATTGTTTTTCAGAATATCGCCTCTAGGTAGCTTGAGACTGTACAATATCTCCCTACAAGATTCTGGCCTATACAGCTGTATCGCCACCAACACCCTGGGAGAGGTTTTTGCAGACGGCACGCTTTCAGTAGAAGGTGAGAAGCAAATCACGAAAATAATTGTACGAATTATACAAACAAATATTTTCTAACTTGAAAATAATTTGAATTAGAAACATAAATGTTTCATCAGGATCTTGACTTCTATTGTTGATAATAAAAAATAGTGCATACATCATCACACTAATTAAAATTTGATGAGAATATAACAATTCATGTAAAGAACTTGATTCAATAATGGTGGAATCAAGTCCATTGGATATTGAAATTAATAAGTTCTCTCTAATTAATTAATACTGGGAGTTCAAAAGTTATTAACAACTTGATATAACATGAAATGCGTGTGTAATACTTGTACTTTTATAAAACAATGTTTTTGTGTGAAATACACAATGCGACGACAATTTCACGCATCTTAATTCAAGTGTCGAGATGGATTTCCACCTCAAGATTTCCTATCAAAGAATTTTGCTCTGTAGAAGTTTCAAGTTGTTACTTGATTATTGAATATAGGGCATTGAACTAAAACCATTCCAAGTTCAAGCTACATGTTATATGTCAGCTCATTGATTGTTGGCAGTGAAAAACAAACATTATTCTGTCTTGTCCCACTACGCACCCCTGGTAACAAAGAGTTCCAAGCAGTACTGGGAATCAGTCATCTTCCACATGACTGTATTTGAGAATATCTCAAGCCTTCTGGTAGCGAAGAGAAGTAGTACACCTAATAAACGAGAGCCAAATTCATACAACTGCCAAGAATGAGTTGAAGACATATGCAATTTTCACAACTACAGTAATAAGCTCACTTTAATTTAATAATACTACATTATATTTAGTTGTGTTACCACTAATAATAGTTTACTTATTCGTTCCTCTTCTTACTTGCAGTATTGAGGACTAGTAATAAGTGTTGTACAAATTTATTCGTATTGGATCACTCTTCAATCTTCATTTTCTAAATTTTCAGATGTGAATAAAGAGGGCGCACCCGGTGACAGATTTGCAACACTAGCATTTCAAGAGGCCAGCACAGAGGTGGACAGAGCAGTGAATGCTACAATCCAGTCGCTATTCTCGAGCAGTTCCGGTCCACCGACTCCATATTCGCTGATGCGCATTTTGCGATTCCCAGATGCCACAAGTCGAAGCCTAGCTAGGGCGGCTGATGTTTTTGAAAGAACTCTGGACAATATTAAAAAACACGTTATCGCTGGACTCAAAGTTAATTTAACACAAGGTGAGCCGAAATAGGCTAAATCTCATTGTAGTACATGGTAACCACCTCAGACATACCAAATTAGCAAGTAGGAAATGATTAGTTACAAGCCGTGCTAGGCATCTGTTCAGTCAGATAAGATAAGACATGCGCGCTCAAAATGCTCTTGAGCTGCACTTATAAATCATAATCACCCAACTCATAACCCAGGCACAGGTCTTCGACCTATATGGGCTCCATCCTCCAAAAGAAACGTTGTGATATCTATTTCCCCACAATCAACATTTCAGACATTGTTCTTAAGGTGAACCCCGTACAGAAGCACTGAGAAGACATAATACTTCGGCAATCGCATTTTTGTATTGCTGGTAACATTGTGGCCCTAAAACTAAAATACCTTACTCTTTTTGATAAAATTAACACAATTTTCTACTCATTCAAACATTAAAATGAACAAATGAGTAAAATACTGTCAATCATAGATTTGATCATTTGTAGAAGCTTCAAATAGAGACAATATTGTCTAAATATGAATCGCAGCCATTTTACAGTTCAACACTATCAACAACATCTCAAGCCCCAAATTTCAAGTTGTGAATAGGCAGTTTAAAAATGAAGGGAATCATATTTCATGCCTAGGTCGACAGTTTATCTTGAAAGTGGAGAATCAATGTATGGTTTATTTCAACATTTGGATAATAAATAATGTATTAAAAAATGCATATTCTTTGTGTAAAATACCGTATGTTACTAGCCTATACGATTTCAAGTTGATGAATTAGGTGGTACCCACACACATTGTGAATTAAATTTTGATTTAGTTTAATTTTTAATGTAGATGAAGCAATTTCAAAAATTATTATTTAAAACCTTAATTTATGTTCACTGTAAGAATTTATGATTGATTCATCATTAAAACATTTATTTAGTTGAGTTCAAATTTTGATTTGAACTTATCTTTTGGAATAAATAAGTTCTTTCATAATTCCAGCACAATTTCATCACTGAATGATGTTGCTTGAAGAATTTGTACGTTTTCTTTTGCTTAGACACATTTATAAATCATTCCTTGATACTTTACATCATTCACTTTCTCTCTTACTCATGATTTAATCAACCTTATACTTGATCATTAGTTTTTTATTTTTTATATAGGCCAGCTTTTATTAAAAACCATGGATTTAAAGCCTTAGAGAGACTTTCTACAAAGGAGCTTTCATTCTGAAGATAAACATATTTGTTCAAAATTCGATAATTATCTGATTCTCATCTAATATCCAATTCTATGGAGTCTATTGAACTTGTACCGAAATTATTATGTTTATTGCATTTTTCAGATTTTGAATACAAAGATTTGTTGTCACCCAGTGTTGCTCAGACGTTGGCCAACATGTCCGGTTGTATGACTCATCAGAAATCGGTCAACTGTTCAGATATGTGCTTTCATTCCAAGTACAGGACTATTGAAGGCACCTGCAATAATCTGCAGCATCCCATGTGGGGAGCATCTCTCACCGGATTCAGAAGAATTCTGAAGCCTATATATGAAAATGGATTCAGCACACCTGTAGGTGAGTTATAGTTATAAGAGTGTAATTTCCCTCTATATGGAAAGAGAAACCATTTATCTATTGATATTCCTTTACATACTGCAAAAAAGTTTGAATGTAGGTCTGTTATCCATCATAAGTGTGTAAATAGATGAGATATATCAAAAAGTGATTCAGTTTTTGCAACATGAATAGAAAGAATACTTCATTTATCAAAAGTATATTAGAAGTAAAAAGTAGAAAAAGGAGTGGGAAATTACTGATTTGAAAAATGTTCTGAATATAAACTCAATTTAAATGAGAAATGACACTAAAATCTAATGTCTTTAAACAATAAAAATTAGATTGATATATGAGGTGCTACCTTAAAATTCAGGGAATTTGAATGTAGCATGCAAACTGTTGGTGGTACAACCTGCTGCCACTAGATGTAGCTCACATTGCTCAGCTTGCATTGTTGAGATTAGTGCATGTGTAACCTTATGCTTCAGTGTTTTGGCGATTTAATAGATGGAACATTTTAAAGAGCACAGAATCTGCATCAAATTTTGCTTTAAGCTTAATAGAACTGCTGCAGGAACCGGTCACATGCCTGTGGAAGCATTTGGTGTGACTGCTAAGAGTAAAAGTAAAACTTTTTTGTGGTACAATCGATTTATAGATAGACAAACGACATTTGACAACAAAGAGCATTCAGGACAACCATCAATGAGCAAAACGCTGGAAAACATTGTTGAAGTGTGAGAGGGTATTGTGCAGATCTTAAACAATCCACAATATTTGTGCAATTGTAGAAGTTTCATACGGGTCAGTACAACGCACTTTTATCAGACAATTTGAACATGAGAGACTGCTGCAAAATTCGTTCCAAGTCTGTTGAACAGCGATCAGAAGGAAAATCATTTTAGTGGCTGTCTGCAATGAATTTAGAAATGCATCAAGAAATGGGCCTATCTTCATTTCCAATGTCATAAATAGAAAGTGGTGGTGGGACATGGGTGTATGGTTATGACCCCAAAACTAAGCAGCAGTCCTCACAGTGGAAGTCACCAAGTTCTCCACAGCCAAAAAAAGCACAGCAAAATCTTAACAGCATCAAGTCCATGATGATTTTTTGACATTAAAGGTATTATTCACAAGAAATTGTTTCCTCCTGGTAAAAATATAATGAGAAGTTCTATTGTGAAGTTTTGAAGCAGTTACATAAAAGCATTAGGCACAAACCTTCAGATAGGCTTATAACAGCTGTGTTCTGCACTATGACAATGCGCCTGCACACACATCACTAATCATTAGGAATTTTTTTACTTCCAAAAACATGGTAGTGATTTCCCACTCACCTTACTCACCTGACCTCGTCCCATGTGACTTTTCCTCTTTCCAAAAATAAAATTTCAATTAAAAGGAAGACATCGCAACACAATTGAGGAGATCCAGGAAGAAACACAGAAAGTGCTTCAAACACTTACTCTTCCAGGGATGCATGGAATCATGGAAAAAAACCCTGGGATTGCTGTATCAATGCCCAAGGGGACTATTTTGAAGGAGCCGGTGGAAATCAAAAGTTACATTAAGCTATTTTATTTTTATTGTAAAATTCCCCAAGCTTTTGGGTAGCACCTCATATAATCCACATTTTCAAGTTATGTTTATGTAGGCCTACCTAAATTTATGACTTAAGCATATGTTAATTAATGACTTTAATAGGAGTTAGTTCCACCCTGCCGTTTGAGCCATGTTATGGAAAACATCAAGTGCTCACAGTTTGAGAATTTGTTGGATTATTCAATCACCAGTGTAAAATACTAAAAAATCGAATTTCAATAAAAAGTTCAACAATAAATAGAATTTCATTTTTCTTTCAGGTTGGACAAAGGGCGTCAAATACTTTGGCTTTGAGAAACCAAGTGCTAGATTAGTGTCAACAGAGATCATAAGTACTGACAGTATAACACCGGACACAGAAATTACTCACATGGTGATGCAGTGGGGCCAGTTCCTGGACCATGATCTTGATCATGCTATTCCATCCACTAGCCTGGAGAGTTGGGAAGGGCTTGACTGCAAAAAGACCTGTGCTTATTCAGCTCCCTGCTTTCCGATGGAAGTACCTGAAAATGATCCAAGGATTCATAATAGAAGGTAAACTATAAATAGTTGCTAAGAACAAACACTTGTCTGAGGTAGAGAATTATCAATTTCTACTACTTTATTCAAAACTAATTAATGCAGTACTAGAATAGAAGTTTTAGATTAGAATAGATCAGGCAATGACGATATCTTGTAATATTCCACCAATTACATCTAGTGGCCATTTTAATTTCACTGGAAATGATACATTTTGGATTTTAGGACAAAGGATTAGTTCAAAGTGTAAGCAATTCTGGAAATGAATTAATTGTATTATTATCAATCTGATGTAAGTACTACAGCAGGTAGGTATTAATTTCATGATTCTTAGGCCTATCAGAATTCAAATAAATACTGTTGATGTATGCATCTCATTTAGATCAATGTGTATAACAATTATTATAATAGCTAGTATTCGTAGTAACTGCTAAATCTTATGAGAATTTTTACTTGTAGATTTTAATCTGTAAATTGCTGTAAAACAGGCCTTAGATGACACCACTTACTGGCACATTACCCATTGATGGAACAAGAGTGAACAAAAATTTGATAAATACATCATAAGTGCAAGCTTGCTAAGAGTTTTTATTTGACCAACAGATGCATGGACTTCATCCGAAGTAGCGCTATTTGTGGGTCTGGCTTGACATCAGTATTTTTTGACACCATGCAACCGCGGGAGCAAATTAATCAATTGACAGCATATATCGACGGTTCACAGGTATTGTATCCAAGAAGATTTTGGTATTAACAACATTTAAAATTGGGTACATAAATGTTGGGTTTAAAAAATATGGGTGAAACAGAAAAATTGTAAAGCAGCCAGCCTTTGGCATTCACCTTGGTAAGTTTCTCGCCGGGCCTGTAGGGCAAGTAAACTAATTTCAGAAACAGAATTTATTAATTTCGAATTCCTCGGTACTATTAATTTGCACTAAAGACTTCCGCAATGGCGGATGTTGACAACAGTATTGAATAGCTGATGGAAATCGATGAATGCTACTCTACAAAAATATCAGTCACCGCCGGGAATCGAACCGCAGACCTTCCAATTGCCGGTCGGTCGCCTTAGCCACTAGACTACAGTGACCCTTCCACACAGCAGCGCTCATTTTAGACTTGGCTATATCGGCCAAACTAATTGGGAAGTGATAGCCGTGAGCCATAGCTGGTAATTGTTCAATCAGTTAGAGATAAGCTGCGTTCTCCTAGGCACTCTTTGCGAGGGTGACCAATTAGATTGGCCAGCAAAAAGGCACTGTTCTCTGCTGTAAAATTACTTCCCGGTGGTCCAGAACCCACCTAAAACTGGAGGTTCAGCTCATTAATCACCATCATCCAACTCATTACCCACGCACAGGTCTCAGACCTATATGTGGGCTTCATCTTAAAAAAAAATTGCATACAAGAAGAATTATGTGTTAGTCAGAGAAATGCGCGTGAAAAATGATTGATTATTTATTAATCTCAAATTGTTTATTCAAGATTGTTTTTTTGGAAATGTCATGCAAGGCTCTATCTGTAAACCGAGTTCAGATCGCTTGACTAAGATTTCAACAATGCATGCATTCCTCAAACAGAATTCCAAACAATTTTAAGTATTTCTATTTGATTTTCAACTATATTTCTCAAACTACAGAAATTTGCAGGTGTACGGCTTTACTGAAGAACGTTCCCGCCTACTGAGGGAGCTCTCAAATGATTATGGACTGCTCCGAATCGGAATCACTTCGTCAACAGGGAAGGCGCTTCTGCCAGTGGCTGGGACACAGGAGGTCGACTGCAGGCGAGATGTGGCTGAAAGTAATGTCGGATGTTTCTTAGCTGGAGATATCAGGGTTAATGAACAGGTAACATACACATTCAAATGGCGCTATTCAATTCATTTCGTTTTGAAAGCGTCACAAGAAAAATTGGTAGTTATTATCAATATTATGCAAATGAGGTAGGCTAGTACTATAGATATTAGGTTCTTCTGCCATAAGCACCTAGAATATTCTTTGGCATAGTACTCCCAACACTTTGTGTCCTATAGTCCGTGCAAACCTTAGCTTGCAGTCCAGAGTAATAACAGGCAGTACACCTAAGTAGCGGGCCGCTTAGCGCAGTTGGTTGGAGCGTAGCAACTTCAGCTTGCTGTCGTTTCAGCGGTCGTGGGTTCAAATCCAGCTCCTCCGCCTGGCATCTGTATGTGTTATCATTCACTTCATTACCCACGCACTAGTCTCGGACTCATGTGGGCATCATCAGCAATAAAAAAGAGTCTTATTGCAATTCTATTTCATATGAGAATATGAGCGCATTTTTGTCATTTTTCGTTTAAATTTTTTCATTCAAACGTTGTATGAAAACGTTGGCACTTGACTAGGCTTGCTCGGCTACTGTGCAACTTGGCAACACTGTACTCTTCAAGCGTAATACTACAAGCTAAGGTTTGCACACACTGTAGTTATGCTCACCAAAATAACGATAAAAGTTCATATGAACGTACGTCCGAAAAATATTTTACCAAATTACAGATGTCAAGTCAAGTTAGCAGCTATCCTATCAATTTAATTATTGAGAAATTTGAAGTGCCTTCAATTTATTTGTGAATTGGTTGTGTAAAATGAGATAACATCGAATAAGTTGAGTTAGAAGTCGGTAGCCTCAGTGTTTATTTTTATTTCACATTTTTTCAAATTCTATTATTCAACAGCCAACTTCAGACAGCCGTCCAAAAACCCATTGCTTTATGAAAACTATTAAAATAATCTTTATTCGGTATTAGAAAGCTTACTTTTACTAGACTTCAATTCAACATATCAGAAAATCAAGACCAGAATACTACCATTTTTTAATTCCTCAATTATTAGATTATAAATATTATGAACAAATCTATCATTAGGTTCAGGCCTACATAATTTTGGTGAGAAATTTAAGAGAGATTATGAGAGATTGTATTGTTTTTTTTAATTATTGACTGATTTAGTAATAAATCGAAATCACATAACAAACTGCGAGTAGAATAATATATATTTTCATTAATTCGACATATTTATTCCTACTTGAGGCAGAGCATGTTTTCGGGAGGGTCAGGACATGCTTTCAGCCAGGACTGAGGATGGGCATCCTGTCCGAAAACATGTTCTACCTCAAGTAAGAAAGAACATTTCTGATTCCTTATTTATTTCAATTAGTTCTGCATGTCGTCTTAGTGAAAATATAAATTATTTTTAAATATTAAATTTGACCTCTAAATATTTTTAAATATTTAATGTGTTTTCTTAATATTTTTTTATTTTTCTTATTTTTTCAGGTGGGCCTAATTGCGATGCACACTATTTGGCTGAGAGAGCACAACAGAGTCGCCACTCTGCTAAGAGATATCAACCCTCACTGGGATGGACACACACTTTTCTACGAGGCCCGCAAAATCATTGGAGCTGTAATGCAGCATATCACCTACAAGCAATGGCTGCCTCATGTACTTGGAGCCAAAGGAATGGAAATGCTCGGCGAATACAAAGGTTACAATCCCAACCTGGATCCATCTATATCCAATGTATTTGCTACTGCTGCTTTACGGTTTGGTCACTCACTGATTAATCCTGTACTAAGAAGGTTGGACGAAGGACTGAAAACTATTCCGCAGGTTTGTAAGCTTCTAAAAAATTATAAATACATTTTTATCCATCCTTTCCGAAACTGTTGAAAATTTTAGTTCCTATCTTCTTCAGATCAAATTTATTTCATTTCGTTCGTTTCATTCGAAAACACACTTCCATATTGAATCTAGCATGAGGTGTTCTTTATATTATAACAACAGTTAAATTAAATCTAACCTGAATACTTTTTTCCAAGCTTATATGAGTCGTTTAAACTGCCTATACATGAACTTAAATGCTTGTTTGTCATAATGAGTGTAACTATTGTGAATAAAGACAAACATGCATTCTTAATGCAATTATTACAGACTGCATGCCTGTAATCAATTCATTTTAAAAGCAACTATTCACTTTTACAGTCAGATAAAGATAAGCTACGAACTCCTGGGACATCTTTGTAAGGGTGAAAGATTGAATTGGCCGGGAAAAAAGACTTTGTTTGTCTTTAGTAAGGGTGAGTGCACAAAAGAGCATTCAATACTCAATGATAAACACCATCGCAAAATCAAGCATATGCTGTGGAATGATGCTATTCACGCTAATCCAATGTGTCATAGACCATTCCACAGCTAGTGTTTGATTTTCCGATGGTAGTTATAATAAAATATTGGATGTTCCATTGTGTAAGCACCTTTACTTGAGGTAGTAATCTTATTATTTTTATATTATCGATTATTAATTGACTACATGCCTGTAATTCATGTAAAAAGTCATTCATTTCTTCTTATTAATATTAAATAGCCGCTCATTTCACAAGTACCTGTAAACAATGAATTTCTAATGAAAATTGGAAGATATTTCATCACTAATTATAGATATCAAATAACGTTCGTCCAAAGTATCTTCATGTTGAAATGAGTAGATTTATTCACAATAGTTACACTCATTATGACAAACAAGCATTTAAGTTCATGTATAGGCAGTTTAAACGACTCATATAAGCTTGGTAATGAGGTGAATGATTACACATAAATGCCTGACGGAGCGGGATTCGAACCCACGACCACTTAAACGACAGCAAGCTGAAGGTGGTTTTGAAACAACCTACAACTGTAGCTCCAACTCATCAATCGCCATCATCAAAGTTATTACCCACGCACAGGTCTCAGACCTGTGTGGGCTTCATCCTCAAAAAAAACTCGGAAGTTCGTCATGGATCAATTTTTCAAATGTTCATGAATGAATTGTATTGACTACAGGTTAATAAATTGTTTAGTGCTAGCCTAATTAAGTGTAAAGTGTTCAGTGTTTTAGTGATAATTGGAAGTTTCTGATTTTAGGGTGATCTACCACTGGGCAAAGCATTCTTCTCCCCCTGGAGAATAGTTGAAGAAGGAGGCACTGATCCTCTTATGAGAGGATTATTTATGACAGCGGCAAAACGGAAACTTCCACATGAGAACCTTAATAATCAGCTGACTGAACAGCTGTTCACAGTGGCACATGCGGTAGCATTGGATCTTGCCGCAATGAACATACAGAGGTCGAGAGATCACGCCATCCCCGGATACAATGACTGGAGGAAACATTGCAATTTAACTGTGGCAGAAAACTTTGACGATCTTGCTAAGGAAATTTCAAACAAGGCTATTCGAGAGCAGCTCAAGAAGTTGTATGGACATCCAGGTATGTGAGGATATCGCTAAACATGTTTAATACTTGATGACATCAGCTTTATTATCATTTACCCATTTAAAACTGTAGGTCAACCATGTTTCCCATAATATGAAACAAACGGCGAGGTGTGACTACCCTATGGGCATCTCCACCAATAAAAGTCAAACGCTTAATACTATTTTTACTTGTGAATAACTAGAGAATATTAATACAAACTCATTCTACATCTTCCTTGTTAGTAAAAGTAAAGATTGGCGAAGAACAGTCTAACACAGTGTTGAAACCATCTAAAAATTATTTTTAGTATCAGAACCTAAATACTGCTATTTTTTTTCAGGAAATATTGACATATGGGTTGGTGGAATCTTGGAAGATCAGATTGATGGAGCCAGGGTTGGACCGACTTTCAGATGTTTGCTTGTTGAGCAGTTCCGACGCATCAGAGATGGAGACAGGTAATTGGAGCACTTAATTATGTCTTCTATCAGGGTGAATACCCGTTTTTCAAAGTACAGTAATGGCATCAAGAAACTCACAATTCTTTTAAAATATGCTTCAATTATAATTATTATTGATTAAATTCGTATATTTGGTCACAGAGTTTGTTTGCTATAATATCTTATGGATTAGACCAGAACACAACACTTCATATATGTAAACTTTCCAATTTCTTGTGTGATTTTAATTCATATCAAAGTCTGTCACCTCATTTTAGACAGTGCGCAGAAACACACAATTCCGTTTGTTCCAGTACGCATCCCTGGTAATACAGAGTTCCAAATGGCTCTACTGAAAACTAGACATTCTTTCATATGACAAGTATGTGAGAACATCTCAAGCCTTCTAGTAACATAAATAAGTAGAGAACCGACAAGCAGGAGGCAAATACATGCTACTGCAAAGAATGAGTTGACATTCAATAGTAACATCATGTAGATTGTAAACGGTAAAATTTAAAATAGTATAGAAAGTATGGTCTTAATGGTAAAGCAAATGATATTTCATTGAAAGCAAAGGAGAATCTGAGTGGTAAATAAACCAAAGCTGCAAAGTATGGTCTTAATGGTAAAGCAAATGATATTTCATTGAAAGCAAAGGAGAATCTGAGTGGTAAATAAACCAAAGCTGCAAAGTATGGACGAAATTTGTCCACTCTTGAAAAATACTTGGGCCTAACCTCAAAAGGATGTAGTGGATTTTTTCTAGAATGTTGTCTTCTCATTTATCTCCCAACTATAAATCTACTATTTCTAATTTTTTCAGATTCTGGTACGAGAACCCATCAACATTCAAGCCAGAACAACTCACACAAATAAAACAGTCATCTTTGGCTCGAGTTCTATGTGATAGCGGTGACAACATCACAGAGGTGACTGACAATGTCTTCCTTCTACCCAAAAGCCAGCAACGTTCTTCATTAAAATCTTGTAATGATATTCCCTCACCAGAATTCCGATTCTGGTATGAATGTGGAAATGGTAAGCTATCAATAAATTCAAATCAAAAATAATCTGAATTTCCTTGATATTTATTGAAAATTTGGTTAAAAAAAACAATAAATATCCTTGAAACTTATTTTTAACGAACAAAAATACTACTTTCCTTGAATAAATAAGTATTTTTGTTTTTATAATATTTCTGGATGAGATTTTTTTTATTCTTTTTTTATTGCGGATGAGTCCACATGAGTCCGGAGAGTTGTGTGTGGGTAATGAGGTGAATGGGCCAATGATGAGAAACATCCATGGCTGAATGAGATTCGAACCCAAGGCTGTAGGAAATGAAGCCAGCCAGAGCCCCTTATCTTATCATAGACAAGCGCTCTAACCAACTGCGCTACCAGAGCCGCCAACTAGAGACATTAGTGGACATATGCATACGGCTTTGTTAAAGGTTAATTCTATAAGATATTGCTACGGGTTCTATCTCTAAAATAACGCTGGCAACACTTAAATTTATCACTCGCACTTTATTAACACTAATTATCCACAACTCACACTATTCAGTTATTTCTTACACATAATAATGAAATCGGAAGCAGATAAATTGATATTGTTCAACTAATAAAGAGTTTTCAATATTACTGTACAAAAATCAATCACTAAAATAATGTCATATCAATATTAAATAATAACTGTCTAATAAACAGTTCAATAATTCAAGGAGAAGCGTCTAATACATATACAGTTGAAACTCTACAAGCACTATAATAATAATAATAAGTGCTCTACAAGCACTTACAAGTCACTATACAAACTGTCAAGTAAGCCTGAATAATAATCTGTCACAAAATACTGTGATTAACACTACAGACAACGAAAGTTCATTATCACAGTTTGTAATAGCGTCAAAGGGATGGCACTGTCTGTATTAATGGAAACAGGAACTGTCACTATTGTCACTTATTGCATTAAAGATTGAATTACTACTGAACTCACTTACGAAAGTCTCCTATTTATATATTTGTCCATAATCTAGAAAGAACAAGATATGAACTAGATATCTCTCCATCTTTCTATCAACTTCTAAACTGAACAGATAAGGACTCTCGCATTTTCCACAACATTTGATAAATTTCCATGAGGTTCTAATTAAATATTCTACAAAGCTATAAGTAAATATCATAAAAGTGTCAAAAAATAAACTACAAGGAGAAGAGAGTACAGAAGGAGAGTGATTAATTGCTTAGACCGGAGGACTTGTTGACACAAGCAGATAACACCGAAAATCAATGTTCATTCTTTCCATGTCCACAGCACTATGATGTAGATAAAATATAGGTGAGTGCCAAGGTGATTAGAAGTCTTCTAATTACCTTGGCTAATTTTAGACCTATATTATGTGATAGCTATGAGGCAGATAATCTGTTGATGGTAATTGAAGAATCGTTCTGGAGCACTTCCTTTAAAAATTAAAAAAGCAAGAGAATAATGCGTTCTAAAGGTGCTCGCACAGGGAATTTGATAACCCAAAAATAGTGTCTTCTGTCACGTTTTAAATTAAATTTTCACTTTTGTTTGCTCCTTTAGTTGATGTAGGATAGCTCTAATGACAAGAGAAATGTACTTATGATGTTGAAGATCCATCTTGTTTCCACTAATAATTATGTAATATAAACTTAAAAAAAAAAAACACTTTTAAATGGAAATTAACTCACGTTATGGCGTGACGGCCGTTTCGCTCTGTTGTCTAGAGCATCATCAGACGACCCACAGTACACTCATACTGACGATGCTCTAGACAACAGAGCGAAACGGCCGTCACGCCATAACGTGAGTGAAATGTACTTATTTACGATATCTTTGAATTCTTATGCTTATGTTCATCATTACTATACTCAGCTGAATGATAATATTTGGGTGCTTGTACGGTGGAGCAACCAGTACTCGAGAATAACCACCATCACAAAATCAAACATATTCCACGTAATGGTGCATTGTAGATTGCAGCAGAAATAAAACCACCATACTTGATTTTGTGATTACGATTTTTCTCGAGTACTGGTGCTCTCAACCGTGCAAACACACAAATATATTACATTTTAGCTGAGTATAGTAATGATAAACAAAAGCATAAGAATTCAAAGATATTGTAAGATAATTACCATTCTCTTGCCACAAGAGCTAACTTATCTTTAACTGAAAGAACAAATAGAAGTGAAAATGAAATTTAAATCGTGATAAGATCTGGTAGAATAACAAATAATGTTTAAATGTGTACTAAACCAGCTTCTCTTAATGCACCTCTTGAAAAAGAGCTAACAAACTAAACACACTATTTTTGTGTAATCGAATTCCCTGCCTGCAAGTTAATTTGTTTCAATTTTCAACAGGACTCCTAATCGATCCACACATAATTAACTAAACAAATTCCTGGATTTCTTGTTCCATGACAAACTGCGTTGTTAATATTAACTTTTTAGGTGAATTTAACGACTTGCAGTCAATTTTTAATTAAGAATAAGTAATATTTTACTCACTTTCGAGGCCGAATGTTTTCGAGTTATGGAAAGTCATCTTGAAGGCCTTGAAGATGAGTTTCCATAACTCGAAAACGTTCGGCCTGGAGAGTGAGTAGAATATTACTTATTCTTAATTAAAAATTCACTTCGAGTCGTTAAAATCACCTAAAAAGTTGATAAAAAATTTCATCAATTTAATGAGTTAAATAAATCATTGTATTTTTCCAATCTAGACTGTGACAATGAAATTGAAGACGTGAGACCAAGAAGAGACTTATCATTGGACAATGCTACTGAAGAAAGACTAGAGGGGCTTGAAGCTGTTGTTCAGGAACTGCAAAGAAGCATAAAAACATTACGTAGAAGGATAAAACAGCTGTCGCTACACCACTGTCATGATAGCAATGGAGTACAACGACAAGACAATGAGAATTGGGTCAAGGATAGCTGTACTCAGTGCCATTGCAAGGTAACGTGATTTATACAGTTGCATTTTTTCACCATTTACAATAAAGATACAAATAGATGATCACAGAACTAGCCTATCTTGCAAGAGTAGTTAGTAGTATGTTTCACTAGATTAAACAATCAGACTACCGGCACTCCACTCAAAACTCCAACACCCATTACAGAATATAGCTCAAACTCTGATTTCAATTTTGTAGAATAAGTTACTAATAAAATAAATCAGATCTAAAAATAAAAAAACCGACGACTCTGGAATTTTGTTAAAAGAAGCTGGGCATTCTCTTCAATATAAAGTTGAGATTAATAGGTGTGTGATTATTTTGGAAAACTAGTAAGTTATAGCATATACTCATAAAGCAACGTCCAAACATGCAACACCACACTGTACCACAACAACGTATCATCGTCCCGCAATTGCACCACTCGATGGTATCTTGTTGCGGTACAATATGTAACAAAGTGGTGATGCAGGATGGAGCTTAGTTATGGTGTAATGTTCCATGTCTGGACCCACCTTAGAAAAAGTGAGATGACCCCATCTAATGTTAGATAACAGATAGGTAAATCATAAGCTATGTGATGTTTTCCATGACGAAATAATTGATGAACAATCTAATATCAAAACTGACACTGTATTTCTATTTAAATAATGATTTTTACTCATATGGGAGGGATGCATTTCACTTCTAAAGAGAAGCTTCATCAGCCTCTGTCATCAGTCTGCTGATGAAGCTTCGCTTTAGAAGTGAAATGCATCCTTTCCATATGTGAGTAAAAATCATAATCTAAAGAAATACTGTCATTTTTTATATTAGATTGTTCATAAACTTTCCTTAAAGTCAAATGTCATGTATCAATAATTATGATCTCGTGTAGGGTGTACGACGAATAGCCTATTATGAAGGTGTCAGGAAGCTACCAGAAATTTTTGTCTACAAAAAAAATAACTTAGAGGCTATGTGTATATTTCAAACTATGGTGTCGTGGAATGATAAAATTATTATTAAAAAGCAGCTCAACTTGAAATGATTAGGCTATTCATTTCACATTCCAATTTTGACGAAATATAATATGAAAATTAAGTGACTCACCAGTAATTTATATAATTTGAAAGTGAAACTGCATCATGTAGCCTACAAGCTAATTCTTCGCTGCATTGCAAGCATGTTGAGAACTTTTCATTCTCATGAAATTCCCTTTTTATTCCACTAATTCACATCTAATCACTCACAAACTTATAAAAACAACTTCTAAAACTTATAATCAATAGAATAAAATATAATTAAAGAGAATAAGCTAAGAAAGTAAAAAATTGTGAACAGTTGAATACATGAACAAGAAAGCTAGCCGGTTCCCCTCTTCAGCGATTCTCGTGGATATGTCATAGTCATATGGATAGGCGGTTAATATGTCATTTGATAAACAGCTGACTTTCGGTAGTCCATCGGCTAAACAGCTGACAACAACATTCTTCAACATTTTAGCGCCAATTTTAAATTCTCGCGGAAATTGAATACAATAATATTATTATTATGATTTTGCATCAATAGTTCTAATGAATATAATAGTGTCAAGCAGTTTCTTAAAAACTCTAGCTGATTTTCTTTTCCTGTCTGTTCACATCTTGTTATCCATTTACAAAGCGTTGTTATAATCATTCTGTAGAATTAATGTTGAAGTTGTGGAACTTGATCTTTTTACGATTAAAGTTTGACCATGGTATTGTGACTGCTCCAGTTATTCTATTGGAATTGGAAACATCATTATTGATTTCTATCACTTTCCGTTTTGTTTCAGAAAGGACAGATAACATGTACAACATTGCAGTGTGCTAAACTCCATTGCGAGAGACCTTATCATCAGCCCGGTGCATGTTGTCCTGTATGTCCTTGAAGAAATTTTTGATGGATCACCTAGTCCCTGTAAAAAGCACTCATTAGTGGATTGCAAATCCCGAACCCAATTTGTAGGTTCGCTGTGATTGAGACCATCGAGGCAATGAGTTTGATTTTGTAAGCTATGTTTTATTGTGTAGATATAACTCACTGCTTTCAATGAAATTTCAAGATGAATGATAAAATGTTGAATTGAGCTATTAAGTAATTATTGGATAATGTTGTTCCAGTGATACTAGTAATTTAATATCTATGTTACTATCAAACGCCTGCTCTTTCCTATTTATTTCATGTCTTGCAGTTTCATTTGAAGGTAGTGAAATATCATTCCCTACAATATCTTACCTTACTACAATATTACCTTATTCTTCAATGTTCCATCTCTCGATATGGAAGTGTAACAGAGCATCAATCAAATTCTATAAATACGTTCAAATAGATCTTTAATTATTTTTTATTAATTTATAGAATAAACCTAGTCAGATTTCACTGTTTCTTTTATTTCTGTGATATACTGCTTTCATGCGACATTTCCCACCTTGGCTCATCGGAATTCACGCTTCTTGCCCATAATAATTACATACAGTATACATTAGAGACTGCAGTTTTGTGATTTAATCATTGGAAGCCTCAACTCTTTTATCCACCTTGTTTTATTTTTTTTTACTAGCGTTTCCAACAAGTAATCGAATGAATGAGAAAAAGTAATTATTAAACACATTCATACAACCACCTATTTGGGGAAGGCGAGTTCTCAGTCTTTACAGAGACATGAGCTATGGATTGCACCAGGATTTTGCTCACCTTTTGATGTGTAGCATCTGTACTTACTCAAGCAACAGCAAAGCTCACTCCACAGCTTTTGTCTCCTGTGTCAACCGTTCCAAGTAGGACCAAATAACATAATTATCAAGAAGAAAAAGATGGATAGAGTAACCCATAAGCTGTATGATTTTGCATCTACATTATAAAAGTTTGAAAATATTATACAGTATTGACTTGATCAGCACTGCTTTTTTTAATACCAACGTTGGAAGAATCATTCACCCAGGCAACTATATAGGAAGGTTGTAGACCTTGATAATTTAAGAGAAGATTCAGTAAAGACCAATCATTCATTAATTCCTTTCAACTTATATGTGAGAAACAATACTTATAATTTGAAGCAGTAGTCAATTACTCTGATATGGTTAAGTTATAGAATAAAATTCCATAATTTAAATTATAACTTGCAACCAACGGGAAGGCCCTCTACCATTCACAAACAAAGAAACCAGGTTGATAGCAAATATTGATATCTTAAAAGATAAAAATCACCTCCACATTTTTTGAAAAATATTTCCATGATATTGGAACATAATATCCTATTTTTGTGATGTCGACCTACTTCAGTATTGAAAGAGGCTTTTCAAATTTCTACTTATGTTTGAGAACAATTTGATGCAAATGTACACCACAAGAGTTTGAGAGATTGTCTCAAAAATTATGCTTTAGTGATCGCAGCTAGAATCGATATACACCACTTCTGGGATGGTAGTATTGAATTGTTATCACTATTATTATAAGTTATGTAACTATTATTATAGTTATGTGACAATTATGTAAGCTATGTAAGATTGAGGAGAATTTAGTGTTCAGTGGAATGTAGTCAACTTGTAAAATATCTTACTTTAATTCTAGCCATATTGTGTACTATATTCTATTAGTGTTTATCATGTACTTTGTGAGAAAAATACTAGAGAAAATTGTTTCAATTTTATTAGATTGTTTTAAATTATTCTCGATATTAATTGAAAACTCAGTTTTACATAATTGACTAATGTGAATAGTTGACATCTTTGTAAATAGAATTCATTTTTCAATATATTCTCTGTGATTTGTTTAGAATTGAGCTATTGTAATTGTGCGCTAACCCGCTAATGAAAATATAAGCTGAGATTTGATAGTTTTGTCAAGTAACTTTCCTTTAATAAAAAAATTAAGTCTCTGAAATGTGATTCGCAAGTCTTATTATTCAAGTTAATGTTCAAAAGGGATTGTAACAAACCTTATTGAAGTTATAGATTGTATTTTTCAAGTAGAAAATTATCTTTGTGACAATAAACTTGAAAGTTATTTCTCAACAAAGAAACGTTTGGAATAAATTATTGAAATAATGAAAATTATACAAATGAATAGTAAATGAATTGATACAAATATTTCAAATGATCGAGTTGCAAGAACGGGGACACTGTTAAAACCTAATGCAAATTGTAAACAAATTTTCTATGAGAATAATTTACCCTAGATAAATCAAACTGTAGGAGAAAACTTAGAATAAGTTCCATGTTATGTAAACTGCCATGCATTTTTTAACCTAGTTTATTCGATGAATAAAGTTTGTATCATACTTGCCTGTTTCATTATTTATTCATTTATTTATTGAAAATACAGAAACGTTTGTATTAATCACTAGAGGTATACCCGTGCTCTGCAACGGGAGTTTAGGTATTATAGGCTACTCTTTTTTTAATTCATAAATTATTATTATCGTTATTGGTGATAGAACTCCAGAAGAGGAAGACGCTAAATTATGTATGATTCCTGATGTAGGCCTACAATATTTCATTTCTTGGGTTTATTCTTCTTTTCTGCCCAGTACTCTTTCATTCTTTGTGAAAATTTTTGCTTTCTTCATTCCATCGTGGTCTGTACTGTTTTTGGCGCAACTCTGAGAAGATTTCCCACTTATCTACTTTTTCTGAAAATCTCTGTTCAAGATCTCCTGTTCATTTCTATAGATTGAGTTAGATCCATAAATTATTATTATTATTGGCAAGAATGAATATTTGTTATATGGATTTGGACCACTTTTATCAGCTGAGTAAAATGAGCTATCACTGTTTGAGATCAGATACCGTTAAAAAGGGGGAATTTTTAGCTCCCTTTCCACAAATTTCCCCTTTTCACAAATTTTCCAAATTTGTGACACCAAAGATAATTTTTTAATTGAACAAGTGATATATGGATTTCAACCGCCTTGGTGAGCTGAGTAGAATGAGTTATCACACGATATGATGCACTAGATAGTCAAGCTCTAAAATTTAGGATCCTCCCTCTACACCTCACAAACGAAGCTTCAGGTGGTTTCCAGGTCTGTACGTAGTTATGGAATCTCATAATCATAACATTCCCTAAAGCTGGGCATTCACGTTCCGATTTGCAGTACGACTTGTGGTCCAACCTCCAAGGTTGGATCCGATATTGAAACGTGAATGGGCTTGTTGGATAGTTGGAAGCGTAAATGGACGACTCGGAACATCTAGACTTCTAGAGGGACGACTGGAAGGTCTGACTTCAGTCGGAAGTTGTGTTGGTGTTGGAGCGTGTGTGGGGGAGTCGGATCAAAGTCGTCCAACTTACCTCAGTCAGTGCTTGACCTTTGGGCAAGTTCGGGTAACTTCAGTTATATTTTTCGGCTCGAGAGCGATGTTCACAGCTGACTAGGAATAAAGTTGGATTGCGATAAACCATGCTTATAGTCGGATTGCAAGTAGGAGCGTGAGTGGAGTCGACTATCCAACTAGCAGTCCTACTAAGTCGTACTGTAAATCGGAACGTGAATGCCGAGCTTAAAGTTTCATAGAAATCGGATGACTGGTTTGAGAAGAAATTATACAAATTAAATGGTTACAACCAATTTTTTTTTTTAAATAGAAAACTAAGTAAGTTTGGTAGAATTGACTCCTGTGAAAAAAAATCGAAATAAATTTTAAGAAGTCTGAGATGAAAATAAAAAATTAGGCTTTGAGGTGCACTGAATCGAGTTTAAAGGAAGCTTTGTCACATTTAGTGTTCCAAATCATTGCCATTTTGTGGAATCCAGACGACTGATACACAGTCACACCCCTACTCTGTTATAATCTTCTACTCATACGTATTAAACATTACAAATTTTAGTAATTAGAGATAAATGGCAACTGGAGGTAGTCGACAAATGTTCTTTTTCGGTTATCATGGCTTAATCATCAAAATGATGTTCATTTTGTTCATGATAAAAGCTCTAACATTTGAGATCCAAAAACCTCTCCTGATTAGATGAATGAATAAATTTATGAATGAGTTCACATATTTCATTTGTCATATATCATTTTAAATGATAATAATTTTCAGGAATCAATCTATTTTCATTTAGTAGATTATGTAAACTTAAACATGTGTGCAAAATTCCTGGATAAGTAAATCAATATCTGAATCACAGAATAGCAATTATAGAATCTTAGCTACTATTCTGTGTCTGAATAAATGAGGAAGGATGAATTGATACACCTGATTTTTTACAATATAGATTTTAGTCATTTCCAGCTTGCATTACATTTTCTGGATTAAGCGTACTTACATATCATGATAATGATAATACACAATCAATCAAGATTTAAAGTAAATCACTGATATAATGCTATAAATTGACGAATTATGTCTGCATAAGGTAAGGTCATACATGAATTTTTCCATTATGATAAATCGGTTCTCTAACTCTCAGTAGAATATGAAGTCATATTCATATGAAATCAACGTTATATATGCATATTTTTATTTACACAATAAATCTCTAATAATTTCACATAAAGTTTGCAAGTATTCACCTTTTTAATACTTTTGATAATTCATAGTTTTCACAAGTTTTCATAATATATATTTTTTAATTTACTTAAAAAT
Organism: Conomelus anceps; assembly: GCA_948455865.1. NCBI lineage: Eukaryota > Metazoa > Arthropoda > Insecta > Hemiptera > Delphacidae > Conomelus > Conomelus anceps. The sequence continues at coordinate 34,424,477 of OX418224.1, forward strand.
ATCATTTCATAATTCAACGGTTTTTAGTATTTTTACCATCTAATTTACAAGTATTGGTATTATATAACAAATCATCCATCGTTAAGCATGTAATTGCACTCTTTTTAATGTACAGTGTACATTTATAATATAATCATTTACAAGTAGAGTAGTTGGGTAGTCCTATTAATATCGATAAAATTCTTAGAATAAAAAATCGCTATAGTTACATTACTGCACCAATCTAATCAGTCATCAATTTCAAAATTCTATAGCTTCGAAGTTTGAAGTATAAAACCGTGGTGGCTGGTACAATGATTTTTGCATTATTGAAGCTGAAATTTCAAGGCTTCATTTGAACAATCCATAAGAATAGTATGATATGTAAATAGATGATTTTAATGAATTCTTTTTCAGAATACTGAATCAACAGCTAGATGATTCCTTTCAAACATTGTTTTGTTGAATCGAATAAGAAATATTTTAAGAGTACGAAAGAAGAGATATGCACAATTTTCATTGTGTTAACTTTCAAAGGTGAAGTAATAAAGTTGACAACTATTATGGTAAGATTAAGTTTCATAGGAAGCATAAAATTAAGATGTAGTATATAGTTGGGAAATCTCAGTAACAGATTTGTTTTTAAGTTATAAATTGAAAGCTCTGGAGTTGAACAAACGTTTGGGTAGACTGACTTCAGCCAGTAAGATGAATAGCTATCAATCTTTGATGAGAAAAATAATGATATTATTGCAACAGTTTGTTGGTGTATATAAATTAAAGTAATATAAGATAAATTTGTACAAGTGATTCGGAAAACAAGAGAATCGATTCTTATTAATATGCTTGTCTAGAATGTTCTTGTTCAGATAATTTAGTATCACGGTAATAATGATAAGCTTCTGGCTATTATTGTTACAAAGACCCTAAAGGGTATTTTCAACCCAAAGTTTCAGCAATGTTATGGAAACTTGATGGATCTACAATTTCAGATGGGTTCCCTTAAAGTACTCTACAATAATTAAACTATAATAAAGAATAGGAAAATAATAAGCACTCTATAAGACACTATCATGAGAAGGATTCATGATCATCACAGCAGGGAATCTTGCCATTATCAAAAGTTTTTACAACCATAGTCAAAATGCTAAATGTGAGCTGTTGTCATATTTTCAATTCCAGAATGTAAAATATATAGAATGTTAGATTAGTATAGCAGGTGTAGGACATTTGATTGAATGATATGCTTAAATATGGAGTGAGTAATAACTTATAGTTACTTTCCAGAGTAAGTTATATTTTGAAACATTTCAGCTCCAATTTTTAAGAAGCAATACTGGCTCAATTTATTGCCTCTTCATTCAAAAACCATTGTAAAAACCATCACGATAGAGACATATAAAATACGATTTTAACCAACTAACATTTAAAAAATCCAATTATTATGTCTACATATCTCTACAATAAGGTTGAAAAGATTTTTACATTTTAGGTTACATAAAAAACTATACGAAAAAATATTATGCTTCTTTCAAATAGCAGCAGAAAAATATTAGATGAAGTAATTTACATTATCCATACCATCTAAAAATTCTACAATTCGATTTGAATGGAAATTGGTCATCAAGAAGCCTACTATAGTAGTTGTGATAAGGAAATGAGTTTTTTGAAATTTTAGACTTGGTGTATTTAACATTTAGATATCTATTAGAAACGATATTATTTAATGGTTACAGTACTTCAACAGTTGAAGTACAGTACATTACAGTACAGTACAGTACAGTACAGTACATTCTCAAATATTAGAATTTTACATTTAAAAAAATTAGAAAAATTTAACTTAATAAGATGAAATTATTAGCCAAAACCTACTTAGAAAACATTTCTTAAAATTTCCGTATCAAGGTACAGAAATGTAATCATGAATTCTCATATCACAAAATAAAATTGAGGACTAGTACCTTGTATACTCCCAATTGAATTTAACCAGTAAGCATTTGGAAATGTACAGTTATGCTATGTATACAACAATATTTGTATTACAAAGCTCAATAACTTAATAGCAATCAACCCTTATAAACACTTATTTTACTGTAAAACTACTTCTGAAGAATCGAATGTATCATTTTTTAATGTCTTGAAACATTTCTCTGATAAGGAAAATATTTTTCTCCAAAACCATTCTCAATTAATGGTAACTTCCACCATATATCATGCTAAATTCAATATAATCAACACAAAATGGGTTGATTTGGCTTTACAATTTAAATACAAATGATATTCATTTTTTTATTGTTCAAGATAATTAGGTGATAACATATTTCAATTCATAAATTCCATAGTTCCTTGATTGGAAATGCATGTACGAGTAAAAGTGGATTTTTTAGTTAGGAATGAGAGTTATGTGATATGATATGGAGAACAATTTAATTTTAATAACACGAAGAATTCGATAAATTAGATAACAAATTTATAAATAAACATTCCAACAATTCAATGTCATTCACAAAATTGCTATAATACTTCATTCATACTTCTTAATAATAAAATACTCTGAGATAAAAAGATGAATGTGCTTCATTAAATTAAATTCAAGTATTTGAAAGTACTTGATGATAACTTAGTGCCTCATGAGAGCGAAATAAATATATGATCTATAGTAAGTTACAGAATTTGAATTTTAATATAAAAGAATTTGAGACAAAAAGATGAATGTGCTTCATTGAATTAAATTCAAGTATCTGAAAGTACTTGATGATAACTTAGTGCTTCATGAGACTGTAATATTTGATCTACAGTAATATAAGTTACAGAAATGAATTCTACCTACATGATTATTTAGAAATAACATCAGAGTCAGGACTTTGGAATAATCAATCATGGAGTTGACTCTACACTTACAATATGAAAGGGTAAGATTGTTTTTAAGAAATTGGTGATTTGATATGATCACAAATTTTCTACCACAAATATTGTATCTATGATATAATAAAAATCTTTTAGGCTAACAAGCGAACTTGTCTAATTAGATTATAATCATGAAAAATGCAAAGAGAATGTGATAGAGAGATAGAGATAAAAATGAACTTGGACTTTTCAAACCCACTTTGAAGAATTACAGGGCCATCAAAAGTTGTGAATTATATGATGTCATCTAATAAAAACCGTAGCCTTCTATTTAATAGCTATAATAGCTCTTTCATTAACAGAGAATTCACTGAGAATTGGAATTTATTATTTTATAGAAATTTAAAACAATAGTCTACAGATTATATGAATGGAGTAAGAATGAAATGGAGTAGAAGTTTGATATACAATGGTGTTTTAGAGATATCTACCCTGATATTTGGATACAATTCCTATACACTAAAGTTTATTATAAAGTTATTCAATGTCTTTTACATCAAGATCCACAAAATTCATAGAACTTTCATATCACAGATGTGATTTTCAATTGTTTACTGTCAATCAGTATTATCTACTTCACTTAGAGTTCTTATGTACTAATGGTAACTTAAAATAAAACTAAAAGCATGATTCAGAAGTCAGTATCTTTATGAACTCATTCTCAACAATATTCACTTGGCATTCTGTCTAGAAAATCTTCATATCAAGCGTTATTTATAGCATTAGTAGAAGAGTTTGAAATGAGTGATTAATAAAAACTGGTAATGTAACCGCTAATTTACAAACTGACAGTTTTTTGGGGTTCAGACAAAATTATAGCTGAATGTAAAATAAGCAGAATAATATAAAGATTTTGACAAAAATTTCATAAATAAAACTTCAAAACTTTTTGTTAAGCAAGTAAAGTTATGAATAAGTAATTGAATACAGTATACTAAAATTAATGATTTAAATTCTCATATCCACAGGGAATGGCGTTGATTTTAAAATATTGAAAAGAAAAAGATTTATACAACATGTAACTTTTACTTTCTTTGTAACCAAATAATAGAATTTCATTCCAAATTATCCGAAAAATCTTATTTTCACTCATCAAATAGTCATTACATTTATTAAGTCAATTAAGGCAATCAATAGTTTTTTCCAAACTTGAGTTAAACTTACATTTTAGTGGTCAATCCATCATTGGTAACAATTTGTAAAGATGATAATATTGGTAACAATAATAACAAATTAAAGTATTTTGATTTGATTATGATTCATTTTGTTGATATAAGTTAGACAAAATTGTCACAATAAAATATATGACAAAGAAAACAACAGGTTTCACATGCTTTTTATTTACAATGATTGAGCAGCTTAGTTTTATTCATAAGGTACAATACAGGATAGGTACAGTTAAGGATAATACATTACAGATAATAACCACCACAAAATATACATGGATCAATACTGATCGGATAATAACCATCACGGATAATACAGAATTACAGATAATAACCATCACGAAAAATAGTGTACGTCGATGTCTTGTCTTTCAAACATGTAATACATATTTCAAAGTAAATTTACAAACAATATCACATCAATTAGCAGGACAAATTCTGAATTTTCCAATTTAAAAAAATGTCATGTTTGTAGAAATTTTTAAGTTTGGCCAACCTTTTACGATGCACCAAAATACTGTCCAACCACTTACAATGCACCAAAATACAGTATGTTTTTTCTGGTCAAAATCTGGTAATAATATTTCCGGGCATTATGAATCATTGATCACAAATAAGTCTAGTAATTAGAAAAATAATAATTATCCAATTCTACAAACTCCATCAAGATGACATCAAATTCTATTGTGAAAGCATAATGTACAGTAAAATAGTATGATACTATAAATTGGCGCAACATTTTTTAATCAGAATGCAAGGTGATCAATTTTCAAAGGGACATTGCAAAAGTATACTAACTATTATTCAATCAATGATTAGGATCAATAAAATAAATATTTTTTTCAATGAAATAGAGGTAATCCTTTACGCATTCATTAAAATTTAATGGCTTACATTCTATCAAGACTTATTCTAAATTTTATTTAACCTTAAATGAGTGTACCAATTTGTTCCCATGAGTTACAGAAAGCCATTTCCAGCCTGAAAACTTTTCTCCATTCAAATCTCCAACTCTGACTCCAGAGCTGAAAAATGAAGATAGAGATAAATTAAAATAATATAAATAAAGCTAAGGATAAGATAAATACGAATATTCTTGAGTACTAAGAAGCGCTAGATCTTCCTTATAAAAGCTTACTGTAAAATAATACAGTATAGAGTTTCAGCCTACTATAATCTATAGTTACCCTATACCAAGGTTAGTACAGAACTTCTACAAATCTTGATGCTGTTTTAAGGTATTCTATTAAGGAGATGAAGAAAATAATTTCGAATTGGGTCTGGAAACAATAGAAATTTTATTTTTGAGGTGCAGAAATCAGCTCACAATACTTGCTATTTGCCATCATCACCATCAATATTCACCTTAACCCATGTCAAGTATTCATTACTTGGACCACATTCAAAATAAGCATTGTGTTTACGGCCGGATACATTTCCTGACGCCAACCCTTAGCCTCCAGACTGATAGGGGGCCAAACATTTGTCGGAATTTGCAAAAAATTGGTTCATTTGCCAATACTTACTAGTTGTAAACTATTACTATGATTGATACAATAACAATGCAATCTGTATATTGTGTATTTTTGAACGATATTAGATTATTAATGACAGACTAGATTGGAAAAATGACATCTTTGTTATTTGTCTCAAATAACAGTGCACCACCAACCAAATAGTCCTTAGACTATTTTTAGACTATTAATTATCAATATAAATGCAAAAATCGGCCTTCTACATTACTTCTTTATGAATTTAAAAGTAACAATAAATAGTAAATTATATAAGAATTATTCTTGTGCAACATTATCAATGGGTTCTGTTTCAACAGGAATAAGCTTAGCAGGTATCTACAATACTCTAGAAACTTGCAATAGTATCTAGTGGATACAAAAATGATACATTTAATGTCAGTTAGTTGTTATAGCTTGTCAACTCATTCTTGGCAGTTGTATGAATTTACCTAGAGCATGTCGACTCTTTACTAACACTACTTAAAGCTGGGTTTTTCTAGCTCCACACTTATTGCGTAGTGCACTGCGCAGCACCAGTATTGCCAAGACACAATCTAAAGAATTGTGAGGATTTGTATTGAAATTATTGTACGCAACAATTTTTTTTTATTGCTGATGATGCCCACATGAGTCCGAGACTTATGCGTGGGTAATGAGGTAATGAATTATGTGGGTAATGAATGATTACATATAAATGCCTGATGGTGAAGCGGGATTCGAACCCACGACCACTTAAACGACAGCAAGCTGAAGTTGCGACGCCCCAACCAACTGCGCTAAGCAGTACAGTACAGAATGTAGAGTAATTTTGTCAAATCCCCACAATTATTTAGCTTGCGTCTGGCAATACTGGTTCGCAAAGTGCGGAGCTAGGAAAACCTGGCTATACTCTATGCTGCGAGATGTTCTCACATACTTCAACATATGGAGAATGACTAGTTCCAAGTATAGCCGCTTGGAGCTCTGTGTTACAAGGAATGCTTAGTAGAGCAAACAGGATTGCATGTTTCTGCACACTGTCAATAATGGGTTGACAGACTCTACTACTTGAATAGATACAATATTAATTTTGTACCTGCATCACATGCGAGTGGAGCTAGAGGAGCATGAGTTTAGAGCCATTTGTTGCGCACTACACTGCTCAGCCTCCTGCCCCACATTAGGTGATATCATACAATGGTGCCTTGCAGGTGCTCACTGGACGCCTGACCGGAGGGAGGGGCAATGGTGAGGGGCGGGGGAGGGGCATTGTGGGTGGGCGGGGTCATCAGCAGGCCGGTGTTGCTTGATATCGACGGCGAACTGTTCTCCTCCGGAGGCGTCACTTCTAAACCGATGCTTCCATTCAGTGCTATCTTGATTGGCGCACTTTCATTCGACTGGTGTGCCATCTGCAATTAAACCATCGAATAAAAATCAATAAAACTCTATTTTTTTTTTAAATATTGGTGTTCAGAGCACATTGAAACCATCAAGTCTCTGCAACAGCTTACAATTGACATACAATGTATTTTACAGCATAAATAAGTGAACAAAAAATCTAACTTTGATATGGCTCTCTCACAAATATCTTCTCACAAATGGACTAAATTAAGAAAAAACACTTTGAAATGGAAATAAGCACTCACATTTCTATGAGTGATAATTGTTTTACTCTGTTAAAGCATCATCAGACACTACTGGTACTTGACAGTGGGTTCATTATGTGTTCACTGTCTGGCATCACCAGTATCTGATAATTAACAATTATCAAATCAAATTTATTTATAATGATCGAACAACACACATAATTGCCACACATAAGGAACTTGAGTGTTTATTTCCACTTTGAATTGTTATTCCTAGTTCAAAAATTTTAATAAGAAATGAGGGGTCCAGATAAGTTCAATTGAATGTGACAGAAACAAAATCTTCCAACAAAATTTTTAAATAGAGGTATAATAATCTCAACTTTTTAAGTGAATTCAACAACTTGCAGTCAAATTTTACTGCAAGACGTTGAATTCACTTGAAAATTTAATATTAAAAACGCAGTTCGTCATGGAACAAGAAATCCAGGAGTATAATAATCATGAAGTTGGAATAAATTTGACATAATATCAGTTGGAGAACCAATAATTAAGGATATATCAGTTGGAGAACCAATAATTAAATTGATCAATTTAAAAGCAAAATGGGGTAGGGGGTCTAGAGTACAATTAACGTTATTAACTATAGAAAATAAAAATATTGAGATAACAGAGTTTCAAGTCGGATAGAGATTGTGAAGATTATCTTATATGATCTGTTAACACCACTGGTTTGATTATACTGTCCATAGCTCATCCAGACAGCGTCATGAAAATTTGAATAACAATTCCACGATTTTTTGCATTATTGTTACCTTATTTCATTCATTGTATATTCTAGTCAGCTTGTGAAATACTTGGCATTTGTATCCAATGATTAAGGCTAATGATAATGATAATGACTATTTGAGAGTTGAGCGGTGTTCTAGTAGATTACATTTGAAAATTATGGAAAGATTATTGCTATAAATCATTACGAATATTCAAAAAGGCGGTGATTCAGTTGAACCCTTATCAAATTAAGAGGAATAAACACAGTATAATTTATTAGTAGTTTTCATAATGTGATGAAAAATACTGCACTTGTATAATAATAATAATAATATCGTGTATTATACTTGTATATAGTATAACATATACCGTATAGTGTAAGATGAGGCGATGAATTTATAAATAAGAAGATATGGAAATGTTGTGACACAAGCTTCAAAATTTTTGATGGAAACAGAATGATAGTCATAAAAAATACAGAGTGACTCTAAATTCGCGCAACCCAAACTAAAAAAAATTGATTTTAGAGTAGCCTAACTTTTAATTTTTATAACTTACCAAATTAAAAAATAGCATAATAACGATAAAAGATTATTTTACAATCTATAATAAGAGCTGGAAATGTTCACCATGATTTTCAATGCATGCATTGAAGCATTTTCTCACATTGCATGCAACCCTTTTCAGTGTAGCAACAGTCACGTTCAATATATTTGTTTTTAGTTCGTCTAGTATATGCGAGTTGTTTGAATACACGTTGTTCAAAAAGCCCCAAAAATAAAAATCAGAGGGATTCAAATCCCCCCATTGTTCAAGAACATTGTTGTTCTTGCGCATAGAGACATTGTAATTCGGTCATCTAAAACTGATTGGTGCAAAGCCCTACTTTGGCCGATGAAGTGATCTAGCAGTGCTGTCATACAGAGCACTGTTACACAATGAATTTCCCTACTCGAAATATATTTTGCGACTTCAAATATCATTCCTGTAAAACAGAAAAATTCGGGTTGCGTACCTTTAGAGCCATCTCTATAACATAATTTATACACAAGGGTAGGTCTACCTTGATCATCATATTGTTTTTACAATAATTAAAACAAAAATATTTGCCGAATACATTTAATATCCAACTGTGCCTATTAAATTATCTGTGTATTGCATATTAGGAGTGAATTATCAAATGCGATGAGGACTAGACAAATATTTTATGTGGAATTTCAATATGTACAGTAACTTATGAATATGCTCTTTAGGAGTAGATTCTCCTATTAGATTCTTTCGAAATGTGGACAGTGGAGTTGGAAATACATGTGCAAAATTCATGTGCTAGCGTATAAAAGAGCACTGATTGAAGAATTTTCAGGTCCAAAGAACCAATTATGGTACAAATTAAGATACAAATTTAGATATCTTACTGTAAATATATTTACCATAAAATAGCTCTCTATAAAATGATCAATTTCAAAAATCTTCTTTTCAGTATTAATGTAATAATAGAATACACATTAATTTATATTTTCAGTTACCATTTGAAAAATATCATTTATAACTTTCTTGGAAATTTCGATTGATTGACTCTCTTCTCAGTAAAACATTCGACTAGTATTTACCTTTTCATTATTTGCCTCTTAATATAATATTTTGAATAATACAAACATTAAAATTTCAAATACCGTGACTCAATTTTTATCTATTGAATATTTTTTCTTAAAGGATACCTATATTAACAGGCTATTGAAATATCTATTTTTTTTTTTGGAGGATGAAGCCCACATAGATCTTAGACCTGTGCGTGGGTAATGAGTTGGATGATGGTGATTGATGAGCTTTAGGTGGGTTCCGAACCACCGGATTTCAAATTCAATTGATAAATGACTGGGAGGAAGATATTGAAAGGGAAAATTACAAAGGAAATAAATGGTCTCAATTCAAAATTATTTTGTTATTTTTTCCAGTATTAACACAGATTTTATAAAAAAATTTCAATTTTTTTCAAAAGTAATAGTTTTCAAGTAATCTAAAATTCTGATTTACGATGAAATCAACTGTGAATTGGAAGAGAGAATTGTACCACATGAAATCAATAGATTCAAGTTTTCTATAATACTACAATGGGAAATTCTCGAAGGAAGTAATTAATGAACACACCAAACACTGAAACACGAAGAACTAAAAATGCGTTTGGATTATATGATTGATAGCCTGTGTGTACAGTTTTTCAAAATTCTCTAAATCTGTGCATCATACAAGTTTTAGGGTATATGCAAAAAGCACAGATTGTCTGCAGACTAGCTTCATACGAGGAAAAACGTTTTATCTGTGATAACGAATTCCAAAAAGTAGCGCATATTGAAGCGAGGCAAGATGTAGTAGACGGCTGGGTGGCGTTCCGTTTGAATGCATGTATTACAAAATTAACGTTTTTTGTGTCTGTTGAGAGTCTGCAGACAATCTATGCTCTTGATGAACACCCTCAACATAGCAAAATTTATCCTGGAAACATTGAAAGCTAGTGCCATGTGCGCCGATTGTGTTCAAACAAGAAACCAGTGTTGAATAAACAGAAATCTTCTAGTTTTTATCACGGACCTGGTTCTCTTATGGGAAGAAATCGATGATCTACACACTTAACTGGTGATGGATGATTTTGTGAGTTTACCAATACCATTCCTGTAAACAAGCATAATAGTGCTAAGTGATTTCGAAAGTACACAGCAACACGACGGTACGATACCATGAAACAATCAGAATGCTCTTTCAAATAACAGCAACATGAATTTTGACTTACAAAAATTGATGAGAGCAAAATAGTTCATCATATCAAAATTGATAAAAATATTAAAAGCAATCGAAACATGTAAATGTGAAAATATCTTCGAAAAAGCTCCACATTGATTTTGAAAATTGGAATGTGCATGAAAAAATAAAAATGAATTACGAAATATTGTGATACATTATTAAAATTGAATAATATTTGGAATACTAAGTTTGAACACTTGTCATAGTTTGGGAGTTAAACTTGAAACACGAGAAAATACCAAATTCAATATTTTTAGGTTTAAGAGGTCGAATTGTTTGTTATGAAATTAATAATTGACAGTCTAATTTATGATTGAAGTCCTCAGAGAAATTTTTTTGATGGTTAATCTTTCATAATGCCTTATATGCTCTTAGTAAGCAACTTAGGAAGTAACTCTAATATCGTTAGTAATGAGTGAACAATAATTCATAAATCAACAACCATCGATATGATTAACACCTTTTCATTTGTTTCGAGAATCTTCAAAATCTTGACTGTTTCACCAATCGCATCTTTTGTAGTAGTTTTGATAAACTAGTAATGGCACTAGAGTCAAACATTTGAGTGTGATTTAAGTATTCAAAGTCATTAATAGTTTATCAAACTTACTTGTGAAAACCATAGCTCATCATAGACAACAAATTTCAATATGTATTTTTGTTTTTCTCAACTACTCACAACTAAAGTAATGTTTATATGATATTATTTGATTTGTTATCCATTTCAAGAATACCCCTGCTGAAATCAAAGTCCTAACAACGAATTCCTCACGGATTTTTGATAATTATTCAAGGCAGCATTGATGAAACCCGATACATTATAGTATTCAATATTTGAAAAATTAACTCAGCAAGCGTTAATGGAACCATGCAATTTCAACACCAATAATTTCCATTTTCCAGATCATTTTCCATAGAGTAATTCAAGCAGTGCACAAATCCAACTGATTTGAAATTTAACATCAACAATAATAATTATAATTCCGGAGCATTGTAAACATTTAGTTAACATATAGCATATTTGTTAATAGATAGCAACAAACACTACTGGTGGGACATCATAAACACATGCACTGTTGTGATATTTCTCATATAATAGAGGAGCTTTTGTATACTTCCACATTAGAATAGAAAATCAGGTAATACATCAGTAATATATTTTTTGATTACATCAAATTTTAGCAAAATTCATGTTCAGTATTCACTATCAAGTTAGCCCTGGAAGCTATACAAATTGATCAAAACGAAATTCATACTCATGTAATTATTCAGAATTCAAGCATTCAAAATCAAACGTTGTTTTTGATGTCATATGACAAATTAAATTTTTCTATGAAAATCCTCAAAATCAGAAATATGAAAAACATTAATGTATTCAAAACAAAGACATTGAATTAAAATTATTCTTGGATTTTTCAATAATAAAATGAATTAAAGCACAATCGAACTTCACAGAAAAATTTCATTCCTAGTTAAAGTGAATGACAATCAAATTTAAATTCAATTTGAACTTATCAAAATTGAGTTAAAAATTTGTTATTGCTATTTGGAAAGATTCTGAATCCCCGTATACACTGGTTCAAGTGCACACGGGGATTCAATGTGAAATGTTCAATTTTTATTCAAATGTTATAAAACCTAGTTAAACACTAGTATTAATTATATTCTCCAGACCCTACTTGAAATTGAATTTTATTAAATATCTTATGTAGTCAGAAAATAATCCAGCATCACTCAACGAATTCAGAAAATATGAAATTGGATTGATTAACTATTTAGAATTGCAAATAATCACCATTTAAAATCAGTAAGCTCAATTATGGCCAGTACCTAAGTTGAGATGTAATAAAGACAAAAGGACATACAATTTCAAATACAGACACCCAACACAATTAAATATGTTGATCAAAAATACAGAAGCATTACAACGGCTTTCCACCGAACGGTTTTACGAAACAGGATTGGTATTTATGGATATTGGAAGCTATAGAAGTCGGAACAGCTTTCCTAGCTCGGTAATCGAGAAAAAATTTTTTTTTCCTGAAATATTCATTTATTTTTAAAATATTAACATTAATGTTTCTTAAAAATTTGATTTCTTCAACAGATGGAGTAATTTTTAGGTATGCAATTCTTATTTTTTGAATTAAGAAATGAAAAATGAAACAAGAAACAAACCAGATATCATATGATAAATAATTGGCCAAACAGCGACTACTCCATTCTCTCTAGTAAGATATTTTGCAACTTGTATGCTCTTCAACTTGAAAAATTGATATTTCCAGAGATTGTCAAAAATTTTATGATTACGGTATTTATTGGTTATCAATCATTAGCATAATCTATAGCGATAAAAAAATGATTAAATAATCTCATACTACTATTCTAGTTTACGTTTATAAAACAGCTCGGTATTAAATGGTTTATTAGAGTATAAAATTGAAAATGTGAATTGGATGTGAGAAAATTCATTATTTCTAGCGATTGTCAGTACTGATGTACAGAATAATGTGCAGAAATATTGTTGACCCTTGATTATAAACTCATAAATGACCTTTGCATAGATCACTCCAAAATAAGGAACCAATATTTTATAGTTATTACACACATTCCTTTAGTGTTACTGTCATTTAAGGGGATGGGTAACATTCAAAGATTGGTACAAACTCACATAGACAATGCACAAATAATTAACAAATAGTTTAAGATACATGGTGCTTCCAATTTTCTACACACATTTTAATTTTTCAGGACAAATACAAAGGTAGTAGGTGGAGCATGGGAGAACTTTTACAGTTAAGTGAGTCAACAGCAAAATAAACATGCACTAAATGTAAAGAGAATAACTTTCAGCTGATAGAAAGAGGTCTGTGAGAAATATTCTTCCCGGAAATTAAAAAATCTTAAAACGCTCTAGAGCTGTGGTCCCATTCAGTTGGAAAACAAACTATTTTTACTTTAACGTGTAGCCTATTTTAAATTGGTAGTTGAAGCTCAATTTAATTAACAATGAAAATGAGTTTGAAATTTAGAATATCTATTGAGGAGGCATGCACTGAATTACTGAACCAGTAAAAAATTAAAGGGGGAGGGAAGGGTTTTCGAATCATCTACGAGTATCATGTTTTCAAGGCGATTCACTGACATCGAATAATCAATTTGGAAATATAAAAATAGGCTATTCTGGACAGAGACTAGGATGAAGACGACTGCCATTAATCACCCTGCAGTAGGATGAAATGAAATTACGAAAATTAATTGAAAATAGAGACACTAGTTATGGCGTTGGCTAGTTTATTGCGTAGTGATGGACTTGATTTACAATAAGATTGGTATTTTGTGCTTTGTGCTTACCTAAGTACAGGCCACCTTAGTTAACTTAGAACATGGTATTGTGAGAGATAACTATTCTTCATAAGGATCTGACTACATGTACTAACCGAGAGTTAGGGGAAATCTTGTAAACTAGATCAATTAATCTAAACCTGAGTTTGAATAAAATAGATTAACTTTTTAAGTGAATTAAACGACTTACAGTCAAATTTTTGTCAAGAATAAGTAGCATTTTACTTACTCTGTAGGCCGAACGTTTTCGAGTTGTTAAAACCCATCTTAAAACCCAAAGATGAGGTTTAACAACTCGAAAACGTTCGGCCTACAGAGTAAGTAAAGTACTACTTATTCTTCATAATAATTTGACTGCAAGTCGTTGAATTCACTTAAAAAGTTAATATTAACAACGCAGTTCATCATGGAACAAGAAATCCAGGAATTTAAAATAGATTGTAACAATAACATTGATTGAACTTCAATTATAGTTATAAAGTTTGATATTAGAATTGAAATAATAATCCAACATTGAAACTGATACTGTATTCGAATATATATATATATATATATCGTATGATATCTTTTATAATATACATTTATCGTTTAACTGTATTCGATAATGGTATTCGTTCTTACTGTAGTTTTCATATAACTTGGCAGCAGTATGTTGGGTTCAGATGTAGCATGTCACATCTGCTACACGCTGCCAAGTTATATGAATACTACAGTACACTTTTGAAACTGTAGGAATGCATTTCGCTCCTGAGAAGAAACTTCATCAGCCAATCGAGATATGGTTTCTAACATAACCTCTCGTAATTGGTGATTGACTTCTCAGAAGCGGAATGTATTTCTCCAGTTTAAAGTGTTTAAAAACAAGAAACAAAAAGACGTACAGTTTTAGTTTTAAAGGTGGATTGTTCATCAAGTATTTCGTAATGGAGAACATCACAGATGAAAATAATAGTCTACGAAAATCATGAATACAGAGAGGACAATACGGAATATCAGGCAAAGGACGAACAAATTGAAATGAAAATGTCGAATTATTAGCTTTCCAAGAATACAGGGTTAGAGTTGAAAACATATATAAATATTTATATGCAATACAGCATGATATTTTATCTGTGCAATTATTGATTAGACATATAGAAAAGGGAATACGGTTAATCTACAAGGTCTCAAATATATCTCATTCGCTGGAATGCATCATTAACTCATCCAAGAGACGATCGCAAACCATTAAGTAACCATAGGCATTCCCTCCTAGTTTCCAAAAAAGTACATACCATATGTACACCATAATGAATGATGAATATGGCAAATGATCACCATATTTTTTCTATATCGAACTTATTTACATGAACCATTATCTATAGAATGGAGTGGCCTATTATGGATGGTGGCCTAACCATATTTCAATTTACTGTCTCATCCATACTTTTGGTAGAGATTGGTTGAACCTCTGCCATAGGAATAAATGGTGAATATCTGCAATTCATACAATTAGTTCCAAATAATCTGTTACAACTTGATTCACGAGTAAACATCCACACAATGAGCACAGCTATTATAAAATGGAATGATTATACATACTAATTGGAATGATTGCAATGTCAAGACTGACATGAATGAATTGTATTTACAAGACTGAATGTGAACAATAGCTGATCATACTGAAGATGCAAGTGTATCTTGCATTTACAATAAATAACTATAATACAAAAAATGCGTTCCTCATCATACTTCTTTACAAAGCCTACTTTTTAAAAGTTCATTTAATTTACAGTATTTACTCTACGTTTTATCAATTTAGTAATTCAAACCCGGTGTCTGAACTAATAGAACTATAATTTTCACAAAACTCTTCTCGATTTTACGTTGGAATGCAATCAATTTTAAACATTACTACATTGCTAAAGTGCATTGCGCAAAGAAACTGCACTCTGATGATGAAGCAGTGATTCGATTCGAGTGCTGGAAGCATTCAACATTAAAAACTTGACTTTTTGTAGTAAATTTAACGACTTGCAGTCAGTTTTATATTGTGAATATATAATAAATGTACTTAAAATCGGCCGAACGTTTTCGAGATATTGGATCTCATCTTTAAGGCTTCAATACCTCGAAAACGTTCGGCCGAATGTGAGTACATTTATTATATATTCACAATATGAAACTGACAGCAAGTCGTTAAATTTACAACAAAAAGTTAAGATTAACAACGCAGATCGTTATGGAACAAGAAATCCAATAAATTGAAAACTCATCTAGAAAACTGGAGAATTCGGCTAACATAATCCCAATATTTAACTTGAAAGATCTTTAGCTAATGGGATTACTATTTGAAGAATATGTAAGTAAACCGAGTAATAAGTCAAGAGTTTGAATTCAAGTCGAGACATCTTCAAATCTTGCCTGAATCATATTTGCCTGTCTATCGTATACTTTCTGTCAAATTTAGATGATTTTAATTTATATTGAAAGAGTTCTGTCGATTCAAATGATTTGAATTTATACTGCAATATATGATTGAAAAATTCTCATGAATCCACGAAATTGATTCCCAAACCATTGACAATAAATTATTTAGACGAGACTATAATTTATTGGGCACTTATTAATTATGCATTGAATATTGTTTGGTAGATCACAATAGAGAAGTAACATGAAATAGAATAAATTAAACAATAAGATGTCAAAATACTATCCATACTAAGTTTTTTGATAAATCAGAATGTGTGAAGGGGGAAATGGTCATTAATACTTCTTTCTTTCTATAAAAGCAGTATTGGGATGAAAGTTGCTTGTTCACATCCAATTGTATATAACACATACAAATAAATTAAAAATAAGTGAATGTATTGAGATATACCTAGTTTACTTATTTCTATAACAAACATTGTATGCCAAAACAGATTAATTCATCTCTATATCACCAATTAATCACTTTTATTTACTGAACCACTTTTATCATCCATGCAATGTTAATATAATACAAGAGTTAAAAATTTGTGAAAATCTCATATTCCAGAGCTGTTTAAAAGTAATAAACTTTCCTATTGGAATTTACAGAGCATTTACAAACGATACTAACATGGAAAAAAATTTGTAATGGAAAAGAATAGAAAAGATTTATTTGTCAATTGGATTAATCTAACAAATGTTGAGGTACAGCCAAAACCGTCTCTAGACAGTAACACACATACACTCCGTATTATCTTTTGATGCTATTCTATTCAAACTACATTCAATATTGAATTAATTTTAAAATTACAATAAATTGAAATCAATCAACCCTAAATCAAGAAGATTTTTATTATTTTCAATTTTTGACGTAACTTTCCAAGGATTCTGTGAATCACACACACAATACTCACCCTTATTGAGTTGTTCAAGACAGTGAGTGAGATAAATTATTCATCTCCTGAACAAATTGTATTTTCTCGATTTCAAAATTATAAAAATAAATTCGACAAAGATGAAGTGATGTGATAAGTGAAGAATGAAGATGATGTGCGAGCAGCCTAGTTGGTGGAAAGTGACAAACAATGCCTATTATTTTACAAAAGTATTTCATTATTAATTGCGAACTATAGTTACCGGAAAATGCGCAATGCCAATCTCCTCTAGACTGCTCTTTCGGGTGGTTTGCGCAAGACCTTGTCTCAATGAATTCGATCTTCTCAGTAAGATGTCATCGACTACTCTCAGCGAATTGGAGCGACCCCTGAATGTTCCGGCCACTGTCGGACTATCAGGTAGCGAGAGAGAGTTTGCTTTTGTTGTTACAAGTGGTGGTGGTCGGGGAGGGGGGAAAATGATTCCCGAGCCCCTTCGCGACTGGGTGCCGGCCAATATTTGCTGCGAGCAGAAACTGATGTTCGACTTGCGGCGGCTGTTGTGACGTTCGAATGTTTTCTGGGCCGAGAATGGACTTGGCCTCACCAGATAACTGCAAAATTTATTCGAAAATAATTTCAGCATGATTATAATCCAAAAGAATGACTTCCTAGAGTAAATTTATTTATTTAAAAACACCAAAAAACAAATGTAATATTACATCACAATCAGATACACTATATTAAACTATGTGTTTGTACAGTAAGTTACAAATAAGAAAAAATATATACTACAAGATTTCCATCAGCAAAGCCAAGCTTGTGCGCTGGATGAAAATCAAAACAATAACACTTATAAACAACCTTAAAAATAACTTATATCCAACATTATAAGAATACAGAGCCTATTTTAAAATAAACATTTGCCTTCACCCAAGTATATATTCCAAGAGTTTTAGTTTAATTCGTGAATGGTATCAACTCTATGGGTATCACGTTGAGAAGTTTACAGCAAATATAGAAAGTTTGATGTCTGCAATGAACACTCACATTTTGGTATTTAGTGAGTAGAGAGCTAGCGTCAACATTGAAAGACTAAAGCACTAGTTAATCAAGAATAAAAAGCACTAGTTTTCAAGAATATAGAATGAAATTAATGGATAGTTCAGGTGACTAGTTTTAATAAAAATGTAACTACATTGTCATGATGAAAGTTTTGCTGTTGTGTACGAGTATCTTCAGACCCTGTTGACAATGAACTTTCAGTGTGAAATAGCCGTTATTTATGAATAACCAATCTATCATGTAGATGTATCGGCAAATAAGCCTCAGTGGTATAATCGGTTGGAGCGCTTATCTAGATATGGCAACACTGCACTCTAATTGAGCAATACAGATATTTTACTAAAGATTATCCTTCAAGATCATAACCATCATCATCCACCAAGATTTCAGAAGATTTGATCTGGATCAAAAACCAGAAGATTATGCTTGAAATTTGGTTTTGGAAGCTGTAGTGGAGTAATTGGTTAGAAGGCTTATCTCTGGCTGACTGCTACTCCTACGGTTACGGGTTCATTTCTCGCCCAGCCTGGCATCTTTCTATCATCATTCCCTTATTGTCATGCACAAGTTTTAGACTCATGAGGAAATCATAAAAAAATGATATGAAGAGTATTATGGGTATTCCCTTGACAGAAAAAACTATTCGGTGGAAAATGATTTGGAAATGTCGGGGAGAAAGGCACAAATATGAAATAATGACATCTAACAAGACTATGGACCAATGCTTAAGTGCTGCTCATAAAACTACAGGAAATTAATAGATAAACTTTGAGAAAAGAGACTGAAATTGTCATGAACTATAAATATTTATCTATGAATTTTATGTTGAAAATTGCAATACGTTTCAAGAATAACCTTTTAGTAACAAGTTCTAAAAACAAGAAATTAGAATTTCTAAAAATATTGATGAGATTATGTTGGAAATTTATTTTTTATTATGTCCAAATGAGTGTGAGACTAGTGCGTGAATAATGAGGTGAATGATCATAGAAAAATGTCAGGCAGACAACGGAATCAAATCCACGTCTGCAAGAGCTGCAGTCAGTCAGAGATGGGCGAATAACGATTATACAAAATCTGGAAAAAAGCTGTATTCAATTGAGATTGAAGATGTCTCGATTTGAATACAAAGTCTTGTGTTATTACTCGGTCTTCTTACATATTCTTCAAATAATAATCAAATAAAATTGCTTTCCCAGCTTTATTTTCTGATTTGTAATCCAGATCAGATCTTCTTGATAGATCTTTTAATACAGCACACTATTATATTGCATTGATTTATTGATGGAACTTTGGTGTGTGACTCACATAATATCGCCCTCCTCCAACTTGAGATCACAGCTCGGATTAATGATAACATACGACAGGGAAGATCTTTTCTCGCTGACATCGTCGTAATCTATACTTGGTAAATTCAAGCTTTCCATGCGTGATCTCACCAAATTGGCAATTTCAGCTCGCTCTATCATTTCAGCATGGTTGTCCTTGGCCTCATCTCCAATGTTTATCGAGTACTGGAAAGAGAAGAGAATATTAGCAATATAGACAATATAACATTGCTTGATTCATTAGAGCTTCAAATACGAATTTATTTTTAGTGATTTATTATCAAAATTAAGTTTGAGTTTAATTTGTAATCACCACATCACAGTAAACTAGATTATAACCACCACATTACAATGAATTGAAATTTACATAATATTTACTCTCTAACTGTACGAAAATGTATAAAACTTATTCACATAAGTATTATGTCACTAGTATAATAATATAGTATTCTATCATTTCAAATGATACTTTTATGGTAGATGTGACAGCTTCAATGGATAAGACTGATGATTTCACTCATGTCATCCATTAAACAACACTAATTCCAAAAATAATGGGAATGTTAGGTAGATAATTTGAATTTATTTCAATTCCAAGATTAGTGAATGATCTAATAAACTCGAATTTACATTAAATTTGCATTTTTTAATTTCTTTATCCATAACGATCTGTATTGTTAATATTAACTTTTTATTGTAAATTTAACGACTAACGGCAGTCATTTCTTGATGACAAATTTTACAAAAAATTTGGTTCTTTAAATGAAGCCCCCAATCTGAATTTGAGTAGGAACTAGGAAGTAATCCAACAATAGTTGAATAATATAAATATTAAATTACATTCATCCTTTCAACCCCATTAATGAATAATTACCTTAATAAACCCATTGGCTGTATTATTCAGGTTTAAAGGGCACTGTGAATTTACCACAACCATGCAATCAAGTATAATGATTATCCTACAATCATTGTATCCTGTAATGATTGATATTGTACTCCCAATTGACTGTAGAGTGCAGGTTATTCAGCGAAATAAAAATGTTATTAGTGAAATTATTCTGCTTATTCGACATACTCATCATTGCTTTTATAATAGTTTATTGTTTATTCAATAGAGTTACTATAGTTTAATAGAGTTGTTACCTATTTGATCAATTGTATTTGTTTATGAACAATTTTGTAGAGGCTGTATTAATTTTAAAATTATTTTTATAGTAGTCTACCTAATGATTAGATCTCTGCGGAGCGAAATATTGATCCTATGAAATTTAGTTGCTGTGTTTGTAAACTTCCGGATTGTAAATGAAATGCGAGTAGCATTGAATTGAAATTAACAGAGGTATCGGATACTATTAAAAATCAGAAAATAGTTAAAGTTGCTGCTATTTTTAGATAGTTTTTTCATGTCTCATTTTGAGGTAAGTATAACGAAAGGCTATCTGTACTTACTTGGGCCTACTCAAAAAATCTACTCGAAAATCAGTATTAAAAATAGGAAAAAGAACTACAAGTGAAAAAAGAAGTAAAAAATATGTAAGAGAAAGAGCAACATACTACCACCATAAGTTACTTTTACTTTCAAAATTTATCAAATGGGGTAAGCACTCATGGAGCATGCAGTTACTATTTCAACAGGAATTAATTCAACATGCACCAAAATAAGTTCCAACTTGAAACCTTTTAGAGCTTACAACGTTGTAGTAATGATCTTGAAAATTGTATTAATGAATGAAACTATGAAAAATCATTATTATGTATGAAGTTGAATAAACCAATTAAATAGATTTTACAATCTACAAAGTACTTCACTCCATGACAAAATGGTTAGTAGTTAGTATTATTATGGTTAAAATGTTATTAACACAATAATAAAACTTGATACCACCGTGAATAGTTGAATTCAGTTATGAAAATATATTAAATATTTACTTTTTGAAATTTTAGTGGGAAATTAATATTATATTGAAGAATACTGATTAATATGTGTTTAATAGTTGGTGACTGAGAAAATGTGATCTACCTATACAAATCAAACAATGAGGAGTTACATCAAAGTCAATATAACATCATGAATAAAACATAAAAGTTGATATCTTGAGAAGAATCACATAAAATCATCTGAAATATATTTCAATAGATTCTTAAAAGCGGTTTTATAACTGGGTAAATACGTATGAATGCATCAAAACATATGAGTAGTTGGAAAATTAGTACACCATCAACTGGTTCAGGGAGGCATTCTAAACTTTTTTTTAGATTTTTTCGTGGTACGAGATGTATTACATGGATTGAGCATTGAAATCGTACAAATGCCTAGAGTCGAATACCAATGGCAGAGGTGATTTGTCTTGTTAGTTTAAAAACACATGCAGGATGCATAAACTCTTCCCAAAATTACTATTAAAAAATATCATTCCTCAAATCATCAATCATTGAATAACAATATTTACTACATACTGAGTTTTTATCCATATTTGGCTTGTGAGAAAAATCAGGAATTCAATCAATCTATTAAAACCGACAAAAAATCGTTTTGAAACTCTCTTTAAGAGAGATAACGACTTGTGCTACATGATTTAAACATTTCTAGCCTAATCGGTATGGAATATGTAATGGAATACCGTAATATCTGGAATACTGCATATCGAAATGGAATACTGATAACTCTGCTTAACTGATGATAATTATTCTTAATCGGTATGGAATATGTAATGGAATACCGTAATATCTGGAATACTGCATATCGATATGGAATACTGATAACTCTGCTTAACTGATAATAATTATTCTTAATCGGTATGGAATATGTAATGGAATACCGTAATATCTGGAATACTGCATATCGATATGGAATACTGATAACTCTGCTTAACTGATAATAATTATTCTTAATCGGTATGGAATATGTAATGGAATACCGTAATATCTGGAATACTGCATATCGATATGGAATACTGATAACTCTGCTTAACTGATAATTATTTATCACACTACTGGAAAAGTGATCAGTCAATTTCCAAGTAATGTATCTTGTTATTTTTCTTATGTTGTTGAATGAGGAAATAAATTCATTTATCATCATTATTATTTTTGTATATCCATATTACAGTACATTCCATGTATTTCTTGTATATATCAATGACGAATAAAATTATATTCTATTCCTCCTGCCAGAAAGGCAATAAGGAAGAGCGACATTAGATAATACACAGTATAAAGATTTGGTGGTTTGGAATCCACCTAAAAGTGCGGGTTGGCTATATTTCTGATATCTCGGCCCAAACGACAAAGTTGAACTATCCATAAGGGTATCCCCTCCAATAATAGTCATACACTGATTTCATTATCATTTTCAGAACAGATATTATAGATCGTTTATACCGAGAATAAGAGAGATAATAAAAGTATTAAAAATCAAGTATTTTACTAAGATAATTATTATAATTAAAGATCCAAGGAAAGTAGACTTTTAAAGGAAATTGGTGTGATTACTTTCACCTAAACCCATTAGGTATTTAAATAAACTGTCTAATTTCTTAGTAGGCTACTTTACATCGATTAGTTGATATTTTCTGATAATAAAGCTAAACTTCTTCTCTGTGAATAAGCAATTCATCCCAATTTTGTTTTGTCTCCGATGTGTATCTTGAAGAGAAGATTAGTGAACATCAATCTGGTGTATTAGTGAACAGTAGTGTTCTAGCGAATGTCTTGAGTAACTTAAATGCCCAAGAAAAAACAGCTAAAATCACTGGCATAAGCAGAAATTTTCCAGAAAGACCTATTCTTTCCTCTGACCAAAAACACACTCTTGATTAGATTCTTCCATTGCTCATCATAAAAAAATGTAGTCAATATTCGACTTACAGAGGTTCGCTTTCTTCCAGCACAGATACTCTTGACTAACCCCACCCCCCTTAAGACTAACTTTTCATTTAAAATAATTGAAGCCCTGACTTTGAAAAAGAGGTAGGTGCCAAAATTGACAAAAATGCGATTTTTGTATGAAATGGTAGTAAATGCCAATGCCAACAGCATTGAAAAGGAGGTCAGTACGAATATTGTATCTGATAGTTGTAAGAATTGTCAAAAGATAGCGCAAGTGGCATCTCGATCTAGATTTTCTTTTAAAAGGAGTTTCTTGTCCTGTGAAATTCACTTTTTGGCACTTATCTCCTTTTCAAAGTCAGGGCCTCAATTATCCAGTACACTTTTTCAATTATAACAACATAATTATGACATAAGTCATTCAGATGTTTTTTCTCTCAAATACAATAATATTTTCGATATTATTATCCCTCTGTTTTTATGTGTTATTTTAATTGCATAAGATATATACATGATTAATTAACTCACCATTGAAGCTGAGTCTCGGTTGCATGAGTTGATACAATTAGTTGGAACAGGCCTATAGGACATATCACCTTCTGGTTCCTATACACAAGCACACATGCAAAATGCATAGAGCAAGAAGAAGAGAGAGATAGTTGATAATATACAAAGATTAATTGAATGTTTAGAGACGATATGAAAGTAAAGGAATCATCAACCGAGTTCGTCTAGAGCTCTAGAGAATATTGATTTAAACGTGATGAGCATTTTTACTTCCAAAATAAGAAAATAGAAATTTTACTGAGCACAAGTTGGCTCAATCTAGTATTATGGCTCTTATCTTGATTCAATTTAATCTTGAGTTGAAAATTGTGATACAGAATGTTCAGATTAAAAATTGTATTTGAAGTGTAAACAAGTGTACTTAAATTTGTATATACATTTTGAAATAATATAAATTTTCGTATCGTATCGTCTTCAAGACTACTCATACCAATTCTAAAATACAATAGAATAATGACATTAGTTCTGTACTTCCAAAATCTGAGAATAATTTCATCATATAAGTCACATATGTATGATAACTTTACATACAGCAAAATATGGATCATTTATAGTGAAAAGAATGACTAATAGAAGAGCTAGAATGTCTTGTCCAAAATGGTCAATGAACAACATTTTTCTCAATCAAATAATCAACGAGAATTAGATTCAACACTGCAGTAGTTGAATATTGCTTTCATCATATACGATTGACATTTTTAACAAGAACACCAACAGGAAAATAAAAGTACTATATTACTGTAATCGAGCATAAGCTGGTATTTGGTATGAAAATTCAAAATGAAATAAACTGTGATTATTTTCAAGCAAACATTTTGAAATTCCAGTTCAAAAGTTATTTCAGAGTTTCTTTGAGTATAAAAATAATTGGTTCTTGTTCAGCTGATTTCTTAGCACTCTACAAGCAAAGTAGGTGATAAGAAGTTGAAAAATGTCAAAAATTTAAATTAATATATAAAATAATGAAGAATAGGCATCACTTGTTGCACTTGATAATAGTGTATCTAGCAACTAAAAGTAGTGTATGGGTATGGAGATGAAATAAAAAAATTAATTAGCATGTAGTATGTGATAAGTAGGCAGATATTGAATGTTCAGCTAACAGTTTCTAAATGTATTTTTCAATAGAAATAGACGAAGCAATGTATTGAATTTATTATTGCAGGATACTTATGATTAGACCATCTTAAAAATTCACTTCTACAAATTGTAAAAAATGTATTAATTCATTGCATCAAAAAACTGGTTAATATTATAAAAAATCAACTCGATTAGTATTTTATATAAGCCGCTTAATTACTTTCCTTTACTTTCTACTTCTCTGAAAGCCGCAATTAATAGGCCTACAGTTACCGGTATTGCAACAGGTATACAAAAAATAAGATTTCAAGGTTGGCCTACTGGAAAATTTAAAAGATAGCACTATTTACACTACCATACTTGAACAATTATTATGGATTGGAAACAAAAAACATCCATGAAGAGCAATGAGATTGTAAGATCTCATTTTAAAATTTCATTTTTGATAACAGTTTAAATGAAAACAAAATTGAAAGAAAGATTCAGTGTATTGAAATTATTCATGAAGAAATTAATTGAATAACAAGCACAAAAACTTTCTTGCTAATAGGCATGTATAATAAAAGAAATAACATGTATATTTGAGAATTAATGGGGGGGGGGGGGGGGGAATCATTATACAGATATTCAGATAAATTTTGCAGTGTTAAGCTATCGTTCCTGCATAAATATTATTGAGTTACAGAGACCTCAGATAATAGACTATTAATTAAAATAATAAAAAAACAACTATCAAATGAGGAAAAAAATTCAAGTTTTATTTTTTCTAATCTACTGATATTTGTTAAACGAATTATTGATACAAACTGCATTTAATAACATGTAAATGCAAATTAATGTGAGTAAGGATGAATTATTATATGTAAATTATTCATAATTTTCTTTGGTGCAACTAAGTATTGCGAATATCAATAACAAATGAATAGGACTAGATGATTTTCTAAAAAACAAACTGAATACTTTTACTTATTTTGATTTTCTGAAAACACCTACTGAATAATGAGACAGGTGAAGAATATGTGAGACAGCCAGATGCTCCCGCAATTAATTGTATTAATATATTTTTTTCAGAATAAAATCTTTCAACCCAAAAAAATGAATTTAATCATATCAGAGGAGAAAGTCAATAAGAGGCGATAAAGATATAGAAAAATGAAAAATATATGCATATAACACATGAAAATTAAAAAAAAAAATTGATTTCTAGAGACAAAGCTTAGATGAGAAAGATGTTATGAGTTAAATTTGAGAATAAATTGTGAAATCGTATGAAAATTATTTCCAACTTGCCCAAATAAAGTATGCAATGAATAAATCAAGCAAATGATAGAGAATCCATAATATTTGTTCAGAGTATCAGCTTCAAATTTAGAGTAAACGGCATTATAGCAGTGTAGCATGCCAATGCTGCTTTGCTTCTAGAGTTTAATAAAATCAGAAATACCAGCTCTGCTACTACAGAAGAAGGCATAAACAAACCTGAGATAGAGTAGTAGTAGTAGTAGTAATTTCTGTAGACTAAAAACGGAAAAAATAGACAAAAAATAATGGAGTGGTTATGATTTATGAAGACTAGAATTATATTATAAAGGTATGTTATTTACAATAAAAGGATTATTATATTGATATTAGACACATGAATAATTCTCAAGATAATACGTAACATAAAGTTATGATGATATGAAATTAATGGATTAGTAGCCTACCTATGTACAAGTAATATTAAAATAATTTTACCTGTTAAAATTAAAAAATTTAGTAGTCCAAGTTAAATTAAGTTATTTACATATAAAGAGGTTCATAAAAAATTTAAAACGTCCCAAACGTACAATACTCATTATTAGAGCTTGATAATTATTTCGCAACCAGACAATAGAGAGAAAATAAAAAGTAACAACTACATCATCTGCTTGGTGAAGCAACTTGGAGTTTATAAAAAAGAATAGGATTTTTAAAAATTGCAATTGAAACGTGGTATTTTCCAAAGGGTTTTCTTACAAGAATTACAAAATACTCGTTTTCTACAGAGTTCTAAGAGAATGCCATTGAGTATGAATTGACAAGAGCGAGAAGATTTAATAGAAGATAGAAGAGTCATAGTAAAATAGCTATGGAAAACATTTAAAAAATATTTTGCTTATCAATAAATATTGGAGTCCATCCAATACTACTTGAGTTGCATACTACAAAAGTGAAAAAATATAAGATCTGAAAACGATTTATACTAATGGCGCGTTGATTTACACTGAAAACAATAGTTGAGGAGTGAGAAAGGAGAAGTTATGTGATATTGAATGAAGTATGAATGCTTATCGATGTGATATCATGATTTATATGATATGATATGTTACAATTTGAACAAACTAATAATATCAAAACAATATTATTTAAAAAAACGAATGAAACAACACTATTTCGACAAAATAATATGCAGGCTACAGTTAAACAACATTTTAAATTTTTATTTGCTCTTGATTCTGCTCAAACACTTTTTACATCCTAATCGAATTGAATTAAATAACTGCCTTTATTTTAATAAATACAGTCGTTGATTATAATTATAAATTATTGGATTTCATTTTTGTATATGATTTACTACTCTGAACAAAATCATATCGTATAATGATGGATTTGTAGCAAAGTCAAAAATACAGAAAGTGAGGATACAAATGTTGAAACTTCTCAATTTAAAAACATTCCTGAAGTAACAGGAATGTGAGACTGTATTGGAAGATTACTCAAAAATTAGTTCAGAATATTACTCAGGTTAAGAATTCATAGTTGAAGCGTAAAAAATTAACATGAGTTCTAGTACAATGAGATCGACATTAATTTACGAGTAATTAAACAAGATACAGATAAAACTTACATGCGGAGAGACAGTTGTGGTTGTATCTTGTGTTCTGTAGATGCCAATAGGAATTTCACAAGTTGTGGAGCATAGCTTCTGATAGAGTCTGCCATACGTTCTGATCCACATATCATCTTTTGTTATCCTCATCTAAATATTGAAAATAAAAGCATATTTAGTCAAATTTAATCTAAGGTTTTATTTATGAGCTGGTGATGGAATAAAAAAATAATAGCTCATTTGAAGGTTGGTGAACCCTTTTTCTATATATTTATAGTCTTCATTTGTTAATATATTTTTAAACGAATTCTCCTTACTGGTGAATGTTTTCAAGTTTTTGAGATATCAAAGTGCAGGATAAAACTTCCTTGACAATTTTCTGAGACTATTAAAGAAGAACCTAAGATATTGTTTGTATTATACACAAAATAATTGTTTATCATTATCATTTCTAATTTTCATATTGTTTTTAATCACATGGTTGTCAGAGTCCCAGTTAATGTCTACTGTATTGAATTGAAATTATTCATCTATTATTCTTGACGCAGAGAGCAGAGCCTCATTTATGTTTATAACTAGTAAGCCATAGTCTAGTAGGGTATTCCTATGTTATATTTTTATTCTGTGATTATTCTTACAAATAATATTTTATTTGGATGAAAGGAATATTAATTACAATCTTAAACTTTTTCAAGGAATCTCATAAAAGGTTTATTTATATTTTTGATACAGTCAAAATACAACTTATTGTAACAAAACAACAGGCTTATTCAAGGTTGTTATATTTTCTAAATAACTTTTTCATTCTATTCTCTATTCCAATAGATTTTATTGTTTCTCGAGTTATTTAGAAAGATGATACAATTTTTATTATTGAATTCTTCAGCTTCCGGATATCAGTTAATATGAATAAAGGTTTAAATACCTGCGTTTTGGTATCCAATAATTATTGTATTCACTACCGGTTTCACCATCAGGTGGTTATCCTCGTAATATAAAACGTCGGAGAATAAAAAACACACACACATCACATATCACGAAACGAATACAAGAATGACAGGATGGGCAACACGCTCGCACTGACTGACAAGTTTGGATTTTTCAATCTTTATCAAATTGCTGAATGCAGTGGCCAAAGTCCGCAGTCGCGGAGGTCTTCGGCATAATTTATAGCATTAAAAGGATTTTCGAAATTGATCTTATTATATTCTATTGTTCATCAGAAGAAAATGAACCGTTGGTTTAAATATATGCTTATAGGCCAACTTCGCAAAATTGCTTTCAAAATAAAAAGTATTCTATTCTACTGTTCGTGATATGAATTTAAATAAAAGGAATAGTTCATTCTGAGATGCGTACACTCCTCAATATCTCTAGATCTCTCTACAAGATCAGGTCTCCATTTTCTTGAGAATCAATTCAAGAGATTAATGAATCGATGAAGCAGAATTAATTATCAATCAGAATTTTACCGAGGTAAGAAATCCAGAGCCAGGAGCTTGGTCCACACCGAGCAGTAGCCTCACAAACGTGATGACGTAATCCTTGACAAAAGCCTGGTAGAGCAGTGTGTCCAACATGCTGGCACTGAAAACTGATCCAGCCGCGAATGGCAATCTGAACATGTATGATATGTGTGAGCCTCGCTCTTTCTCCCTCTGCAACAAACAGACAAAGCATCTCACATGTTACATCACTCTCTTATAATTGAGAGTATAGTATACGTCTAATGTGAGCCATCCTTCTAGTATCTTCGAGATAATGAATGTATTTCCTCAACAACTTCGATCAATGATATACTATCTAGTAGATAATGAGTGGAAGGATGAAGGGAGAAATCTATTACCAACAGAACTCTGAAATGCAAAAGCTATTTAACATCAGTGCTATCCATTAGAAGTGGAGTGTCCATTACATTTTTGAACTAGAAGTAATATCCATTATTTATGGGGCACTTTTGATTAATTTTGAACTGGAAAGCTGTCCTATTACAACGGCGCAAATACAAACGCAGGCTTAGTGAAGTGATTCATGATGAATTTTTGTAAAACTTTGAAATCTTTCACTTATAATGAAAAAATGTCTATCCCTAACTGCTCTTTGCAGTGTATAATTCATATCCGATATAACTGAAAGCCACAACATCAAGTATGAGTTTCTATTTGAGTCGGGTCCTGAGGTCGATCCACAACGTGTCGTCCTTAAAAGCAGGCTACTTAGATGTTCCATTAACCTTAAAGAAAGTTATTTTCAAGTCTCCCTTCAAATAAGGAAACCACAAGATCGGCCCATCAAAACCGGCCCATATCTAGCTACCTCCAGACTTGCAGAATCTAGCTTTAACCACTGATAGGAAAAATCAAATGACTTCTCAGCTTTCATGATGCACTCAACAGTTTCAATGTATTTATAGCTGTGAGACATGAACTTGGGAGCAAACTTGAGCATAAGTATCAGTAAAAGTGTCAAAAGCAAACTTAATCGAGTCAGAATTTGAGAAAAATAGTGAAATTTTGAAAAGGATAAGAACATTAAACAACAATTAAGACAAAAATAAGGGAATTACAAATGTACAACATCAATATAATATGCATAATATATTAATTGAAAAATAACGATACGTACAGCAACTTAGATATTTGAGTTATATACAAGAAATTTAAAAAATCAGATAAGTGAAGATTCAATACTTGCCAATATGATATTTTTAGTAAGAAAAACATGACAGTTACTGAAATATTCATACTTATTCAATTATTGAATCACACATAAGCTTGAAGCTCGTACGTGGGTTGCGTATTGGAATGATAAGGGTAGACAAATCTGAGCATTAAACCCAATTTTGAGGTTATTTCATTTTTGTTGCGGATGATTCCCAAAACTAGCCAGGGGCTTTTGGCTTTTTCGTGTGCTATGAGGTGAGTAATGGTAATAATTACGGGACTACATCGGGAATCAAACCCGTATTGATGAAATGGTTGTAAATATGATTATAGAAATTCTTTGCGGGTCATCAATAATAAATATATATGGTGCTCATAACATTTGATATTGGATACCTATACCGTTTCATAGATCTTTAGATTCAGATACCATTTATAAAAGTGGTATGTATCCATTGCATAGCACTGATAAAGTTGCAGAGAATAATTGAATATTTATCAATACAATTGTAAATAACTTGCGAATAAAATTGTTCAAGACAACATTTGTTTAAAGTTTAAAGAAACTGGATTTGTAAGCTTTTCGTAGAAGGAATCAAATCAGAAAGAATTTTTTCTGTATCTCATGGAAAATGTCTATTTAACAAACTGTGTTGACATCAAACATCCAGATCAAAATACATTTTCAATCAAGCAATGATCAATTTAGATTTGTAAATTGAATATTGAATACATGCTGCAACACCTAAGAGCAATGAACCATTTCCAACGATACTAATGGTATGTGGACAGACACTCACATACATGTAGCACAAAAATTAATTAATGTTTACAATAATTTTAACATGATGGTGAGTGGGACAGGAATAGAGAAAAAGGAATTTGGAGGATTAATCGACATGAATTAATCAATAATAATTTCATTACACCCAATAATGAGAATAATATTTCAACGAAAAAATAAGAAAAGAATATTAATATCTACCACCAAAAAGTATTGATAAAGAATAATTATTCGATAAATTCTGATAATCGACTTACTACAAAGATGAATCTGTGTTAGCTTGAACATCCACATCTACCATAAA
This sequence comes from Conomelus anceps, assembly GCA_948455865.1. Lineage (NCBI taxonomy): Eukaryota > Metazoa > Arthropoda > Insecta > Hemiptera > Delphacidae > Conomelus > Conomelus anceps. The sequence continues at coordinate 34,456,322 of OX418224.1, forward strand.
TTAGACAAAATTTTGTTATTATTCATTCAAATTTCCAACACCAGTGAAAAGTCTACCAATTCGGAAAGGCTGATTTCTTTTTTAATCCTTCTTAAGAAATTTGACTTCAAACAGAAAAACATAATTAAATTTCTCTCGTTTTTGGAGTTGGCTGCGACACTGGTTGATTTTACGTTAAAGAAATCTTTGACTTGTGAGGTTGGATTAAAATTAAAATAAGCCAAGAGAAACGTCGAGTTATTTTCATCTTATTCACATGACTTTTCAAGACATCCCTAGAAAATGAAGTTAATCAACTTAACAAAAAAGTCCAATAACAACTTGTTATTAGAGTAAAGTTACGTAAAATATTCCAATATTTCTCACACAATGTCACAACAGAAGATAATTTTCAAACAAAAACAATGTGTTAATGCTATTCCGAGTTCATACATGTTTTGTTCTTGTTTATGATGTCATATTTAGAGAATTTATATTAGTTGTGAAATAATTTCAAATAAATTTTCATCATTAATTAATTAAAAGAGAAAAAGTTTAACTTATATTTCTTCTAGAAAATTCCATGTCTATTGATATAGTTTTTATTTTTAGAAAATTGTGGACAGTAATAATAATTATCTACTTATTGAATAATACGTTGAAAGACATTTAGTAATGAATCATGCAACAATTCGTATTGGATGATGGGGTTTGTAAGTAAAATAAACGTCTAACCCTCAGCATACTTCCACTTATCATGCATTACTCTGCCTTGCCTATGCCCTCGAAAACAGATAAGCTCTATTCATTACAGCTATAGTTTCAGAACTATAAATAATATTACAGATCTGAAGATCTAGACATTATGGTTTGGTTCTGATATTTCATAAATAAACCCTCAAAAAAAAAAAAAAAGGAAATGAAAAAACAGTTTTAATTAAGCATCATGGAATCCACCTACTTATTTCATAGTTGAAACATTGCTCAAATCAGTATCATTATATTTATTTAGAGTAATCATTTTGCAATCCTATACAACTTGTTATTTATATTTTGACAAACGATGTTTTATTTCTATTCTTAATTACAGATAATATGTTTAGTAGATTGGTCAATATCAATATTATCAAGGGAAAGAAAAAAGGACAACAAACAAAAGTCTAAAGTTTATGAAAGTTGAGTAGTAAAGAACACCAGGTACTGAACAGACTTACATTGGGGGACAAAGCGCTATCGAAAAAATCTAATCAATAAGTGATCACTGATTGTTTCACTTGAGTTTGAAATAATAAAACAATCAACTTCATCTAATATTTTACCGTATTTCAGAGAGTGAAGATTCATCTTAAAGAGTGCGTTTAAACGTTATTAGACGTTATCAACGTCTAAACGTGCGTTTAGGTTTAGAGTGCGTTATTTTAAACATTTGATAATAACTGAAAGACACCTTGGGGAAAAGAATGACACGATTTTTATTTCAATTCAACAATTGTTTTTTTTTTCAAAATAGTTTTTTGAAAAACTGAAATTTTTCGCATGTTTTAAAAAATTATTTTGAGAAAACTAATTGTTTGATCATAATGAAAAATATGTCATTTTATTCCTCAATGTGTCTTTCATTTTAAAAAAATTATCAAAAGTTTAAAATAACTTGTAGGAGTGATCAATTACCCACAAAAACCGAAAAATTTTAACTTTGAATTCCCATATTTCATAAAATATTTGTTGAAACAAATAATTTATCATGGCAATAGTCAACATTTCAATACCTGAATAATATCCAATACAATAAACTTCGAAAAAAAATTCTGACCAAAAACCCTGCGCACAGCCTCAACTCTAAGCAGAACACCTCTGAGTTACCAGACTCAGTGATACTGAGGTGATGTTTATTCCTGACTGGCCTTCCGAATGAGACAATTATTCTACAAGAGCTATCCTAAATTTATTACTCTCATAGAGTAGCCTACATTATCTTAGAAATATCATATCCTAAGAATCATCGCCTAACCTGTGTTATGGCAGTTTCCCTTACAACTATACAAAACATTTTTCAACTGTGAATTCAAAAATTAAAAGCTTCATAAATTGGAAAGGAAATCCAGAAAAGAAAAATATTATTGACTCTAAAATCTGTATATCTATGATATTGATTTTCTGTGTTATTTTATTTGTTATCAAGAGTAGATCTATTCACCAACTTGAATCTCCACCCCTTGAATCATTACCAGGGAAGATCAATTAAAAATAGCAATGGCGCTTCCATACTTACACAACTTTCTTACAACTTTTTGTCACGCAAATGATGGATTGATTTTGTCATTTGATTTCTCAATGTTATTATTTCCTGGCATCATAGTCAGTCTTAAGAGCGAACCTTACCATTGATCTAAATAAGTCCCCTGAAGAAGCATTCAATTCCAAATTTGTGTGACGAAAAGTTTCAGTAAAGTTGTGGGAGTGAAAACGTAGCACAATAATATTTGCAACCAATATCGAAAGCCAATTATCAAGGGACAATACCATAAGAAAATTTAATATCTAGTGGTGAAAATTCTTCAACTATGTTTCCTACTAAGTTGCAATGGATCATGAGACAATACCATCGAATATCTAGTAGTAATAACAACTTAACTATTGTCATTACTCAACTTCAATAGATAATGGGACATTTCAGAGAATAATAAGACGAAATTGTCACAACCACATTTATTAAAAATATTGAGTAACTAGTTTCGGTTGTTATACCATTATCAATCTCAATCAAACTAAAACTAAAGTAAAGAGAAGCTTAATATACTGAATATGGAATGATACTATTGGCTAAGTGAGAAAGCGGCTGACCTTCATCAAAGGTTGTGATTGGCTGACAAGTCACGCCCCCCTGGTGGGATGAGTAACAAGCAAAAATACGAGTCAAATCAATAACTAAAAATGTGAACATCTAGAAAGCAACAAAGAAGAAAAATACGTAATAAGGCTAGAATTGAATCAAATTAAAACAAAAAATTGGGAACTCGCTGAAATGCAGTCAAGGTCAACAGAGAAATACACGAAAGAACTGGTTTTTAAATGTAGGTTGGAATTATGATGAAACCAAGTTAATTGTATTGAATTGGTTAAAATAAATTTGGTCATTTAAACTCATATTGGAATCGTTTTTTTACCAATCTAGTTATCTCCAAAGCTTCTAAAATTTTTAATTGTCTGTTTTTGCCAATTAAATGCAGAAATTCAACATTTTCTTCAGGCTTGAACTTGTGCCCATTACTAATGAGATGCTCTGCAAAAATTGAATCTCCTTTTTGGGTTTCCCAATCCCTGATATGTTCGTTTATTCTCTTTGCTTGTTACTCCTTCCACCAGGGGGCGTGACTTGTCAGCCAATCACAACCTTCGATGAAGGTCAGCCTCTTTCTCGCTTAGCCAATAGTATCATTCCATGTTCAGTATATATTAAGCTTCTCTGTTCTTTAGTTTTAGTTTGATTGAGATTGATAATGGTATGACAACCAAAACTAGTTTCAATATCTTTAATAAATGTGGTTGTGACAATTTCGTCTTATTATTCATTATGGATACCTTCCACAGTAACACCTTCGCCACTACAAATAAAGGTAAAACATTTGAGGGAATATCAAATGGAGTTACAGCTGCGAGCCGAGCTAGGTATCTGCTCAATCAGATAAGATGAGGCCTTTTCTATGATAGTAAACGTTTGGTTTCGCCAACAAAAAAGACTGTTCTCTGTAGTGAAATCACTTCCCGGTGGCTCGGAACCCACCCAAAACTGTAGACCAAACTCATCATTAATCATTATCCAACTCATTACCCACGCACAGGTTTTACGCCTATGTGGGCTTCATCCTCCGAAAAAATACACTAGGAAAATTCAATCTCTAGTGGTACAAACTCTTCAACGATTGTATCTTTCTAATAAATCGATCATTTATATTTCAATAGATTCCTGCAGTTTTAGTTTTTTATCATTAGGGAGTAGAGAGCTAAATAGGAGGTAGGTAAATAGGCTGAGGAGAGTATTGGAGTGAAAGCAAGCAGTGTATGTGAGGGTTACCAGCAAAAGCGACCTGATGCCAACATCTTCATCATTCACTGTCTGGGAGGAAAAACCAGGCAGTACCTTTTCCATTTTGGAGAGGTGCAGTGCGTAGCGGTCGTGCGCTCTGAACTGCATGAATCTCATGTTAGACGATTGCGACAGCTCAGTGATGCTTTTTATGCTTGGGAAGAACCTGCAATCAAACACAACGAATAGTGTTCTTAAATACCTTTCAACAAATTATCTCTTTCAATTTTTTCTTGATGGATTTAACATCAAGATATACTTTTGCGCGCAGTTCCACATTGCATATAAAAACAATAAATTTAAACTAAGTTGAAACATTTTTTGGTTAAGACTAGCTTATGGGACCTCAAACCACCAGGAAAGAGACAATGAAGCAGATAACTCAAAGCCAGGGAGGAACCGGTGTATAACAATTTACCAACAAGTTTTAATAGTATTAATATTTGTAGTTACTGCAGAATGTTATGAATGTTTTTACTTGTTTTACCTTGTTAGCATGCAGTGGTTGTCAGACAACTTCGATTTTTATTCAGGATTTTATCTTTTGCATTATTTTATCACTTTCTTTTACTTAGTAGCTTTTTCCCCATCATTTGTGAATACATTGTGGCTCTCAGATGAGTCATCAACCTCATTTAGTGAGAAAGAGAATGGGTTTAAAGCATGTAATACATAAGTGTCTTAGACACTGCATACAAAGCCATAAATACTAAGTATTAGAGCAGCACATGCCACATACTAAATACACACACACACACACACACACCATATTTCTTTAAGATATTTTTCCCCCTGAAGATTACAGGTTGTTCACGCCAGATTCATCTACAAATTCGGTTTTTTGTGACACAGAATTTTGGATGTAGCCAATTTATACGGCGTATGCTACACTAATACCTTGATGACTGTGTTTGCAGTGTCTATTAGACACCTAATATATGTAGCCTATGTACTGTATGCTTAAAACCGTTCTACTTTTCACTAAACGAGGTTCATGACTACTGGAAGTCATCAAGTATTCACAGAAATGATGGGAGAAAAGTTACTGAGAAGAAGAAAGTGACAAAATTAATGCAAGGATATATTCTTCTCAATAGAAATTAGTAGGTGCCTGGCAGACACTGTACATACCCTGGCCAAGGAATAGGTACTATATACACTGAGGGTTATAATCATTGTAATTTACATCATGCCATAACTCGTTAAACATGCTTTTTACTTTGTTATTCAAGGCCCTTATTTCTTAGTCATGACTAATTTTTTTAAATTAAATTATCTTACTTGAACATAGTTTGTACAGCGACAATGGTGTTACAGTCAGCCAGTGTGTCTTCTTCAGCTGAGTTGGAAAGTTCCTTATTGACAACAACCACATTTTCAGCTAACGTTATTCCAGCTCTAAGCAAATCATCCAAGCTAGAAGCAAACAAAAATATACATGAGATCACTGAATTGAACACTCATAACTACAATGATCGCATAGCCATATGAAATGTTTATAAGTATAAAATTATATAATATGAAAGTGATACTCATTAAGATAACAAATTATATACTTTTTGATAAGACTGAATCGATCTATTTGTTTTAGTTCAATCTTCACCAACGTAACTTCAACACATAAAAGTGAAAGAGGGTTAGTTACGAGGAGTATTTGGAGGATACAAGGAGTAGACTAAAGGATTGTTGAGATTCTGAGTAAATATTGAGAAATATAGAGAAACAAGATATATAAATAGGAAAGAAGAACAAATGAAAAAATAATAAGCTAAGAAGAAAAGGAACAATTGAAAAATTCAAGAAGAGTAAAAATAGAGGAATAGTAACGGTTGGTAGATGAGCATAAATATAAAATAGGATAGATTTCAAGCCCAAACAGAAATGCAACGTAAATTTAAAAAAAACCAACGATAGAAACGAAAATAATCTACAAATCAAAAGAAAAATACAAGATATATGAATAGAAAAAGATGATAACGATGTTATTATGATGATGATAACGATGAAGATGATGATGATGATCGGTTGCTTGTTTTTGGAAGATGAATCCCACATAGGTCTAAGACCTGTGCTTGGGTAATGAGTTGGATTTTGGTGATTGATGAGTTGGATCTACAGTTTTAGGTGGGCTCCGAACCACCGGGAAGTGATTTTATATCAGAAAACAAAGTCTTTTTTTCTAAAAGACCTAATCGGTCAACTTTACAAAGAGGACTCAAGAGTTCGTAGCTTATTTTTATCTGACTGAACAGATACCTGCTACAGCTCACGGCTATCACTTCTGCTGATGATGATGGAGGAGGAGGAGGAGGATTAGATTCAATTATCTTTCTTTATTCATGTAAATTTAAAAATTTCACAATATGAGTGTTTAAAAACGAAACTATTAACGTCACATAGATAGTGCAGTAGACTTGATGCTGCTTTCAAAGTTCTGGAAATTATCAACATTGATTTTGTTTGTATGATCTTAATGATATTGACTACTGCAATGAGAATCTAGGTGATGCAATCACTTGGACAAAGATTCGTCCATTCTTGACACTTGACCGGTAGAGAGGAGGAGTTGGATGAGGATGAGGAGGTGAAGAAGATGATGATGATGATGATGATGAAGGGAAATGCAAGATCGATTTTACCTATCAATGGATCCAAGCATCCAGTAGATGAGTGGGAAGTAGGATATGGCATCTAAGAAGGCAATGTCAGGTCTTCGCTCCAGGAGCAGAATGATCGGATTGAGTGACGTTTTCGATCTGAAGTGCGCACGCAGCGGAATTATGAAATTGTAGATTCCATTTGACGCGTAATCAGCCGCTAATATTATAGTCTTGTTTTGCCAGTTGTATTCCTTGGCATTACGATGGCTACAGTGCTCACAAACCTGAAAGAAAACATGCTCACTTAATAATTATTAATAATGTAGATACATGCTAAAGGTAATAACAATATTAACTGTAGTATTGAAAGTGAAAAACTCATACGGTAATGAGAGAATATAAGAAATGTTCTCATACCAAAAATATATACAAAGATTGATACCAGTATGTCAGATCTAATTTAATGCTGTACTTCAAGAGTATTTCTGATTCCAATGGAAAACAGAAAAACGCTAAACTGTTGATAGATGTGTCAGACTTCTAGTGACATACATTATTGAAATTGGAATACTGCACAAGTTATAACACAAAGTAAGAGCTCCAATAGTCTTGAAGAAATAGCAGAGCATAACTAATTTACAAGACTCACGGACAATGAATTTTAGACAATGGATTAGTTCCATGATCATCCTATTAGTACAAACATCCTAATATTACAGAAACAGGAGAATTTTCTTTGTAACATCATGCAGAGAGAACAAGCATGTACAAATATAAGATTGTAGTTAATTTTAACTTTAACAAAATGATATGAGTGCTACATGTCATTTCAACTACAGCATGTTATCTAACTAACATGGTTCTACCCCCAGTGGGTGGGGGTAGTAGAATTGCACCCACAGTATCCCTGCTTGTCGTAAGAGGCGACTAAAAGGGCAACTGTCCGTTGACCTCATTATCCTAGAAACCTATCCTTTATCCTGCTCTTCATCCCAGCCCCTCCCTCCACCCTTTCCTCTATCTAACGGTGCCTGCAGGACACCAGGCGACCTCCTGCAGTATGTAGCCTTGCCCGGGCATGCGGGGCTCTGTCCGGGTTGACTCCACTTCCCTAGCTGCTCGTGGGAACCACATGAATTTCCAAATACGAACCAGAACCAAACCTCAAGGTAACTCCAGAAGTTGCCTTGCCCTCAAACCTATTAGGTTCCACCCCATCAGGGCAGGTTCCTCGATTTGAATCAACAGTCAAGGACAATGCCCAGGGTCCTTCAGATCAATTTACATCACAGTAAAGCAGCCTCGGCTGCTTTCTGCCAGTTCTTCCTCAGAGAGGGATTTGACCTAGCAAAAGGCTGCTAGCAGACACAAGCTCCTACTTCACCAACTGGCTGGTGAGGCTGGGTAGAGGTCAGGTCAAGCAGTTGATTGCTCTGATAACTGGACATGGCCACTTCAGGAAACATCTCCACACAATTGGACTCAGAAATGAAAGTCAGATGTGTAGGCTTTGCAATCAGTCTGAAGAGACTGCCAAGCACATCATACTGGATTGCGAGAGACTCGGGGCAAGGAGAAGGGCTCTGTTTGGCTGCAAACAATCAGGTGATGAATGGGACGTTAGCATAGGGAAAAAAAACTCCTGGATCTTGTAAAGGGCACAGGTATTGGTTTGCCCAACTAACGTACTAGGGACACACAATAAGCTTCGGTTGACGTGTGAGGATCTTTGAATCTTTGGATCTTTGAATCCGTCCCTTCATAACATAACATAACATGGTTCTAGTAGAATAAATCTTTCTTTGTTAAAGTTGTTACAGTATCTTGGGCTCCAATCATTCTTGAAGGATAGGTACTGGTACTGGTACTAGGTACTGGATAATTATTTACTAGTCTTCAAATCAACAATAAAATTTCAAAAATAAAATTAATTATGATTGTTGCTATTACCCATTATTGTGATCTAAAACTTGATGAGCCGTAAACGCGTCTAAAACTAACTTTATATTTTTTATGCTTGGACACTGTGGCTTGATATGCATTGCAAAATCACTTCAAGTTTTTCACATTACGAAAAAATCAATTAGTTGTGGAATTTATACTTACAATACCATTGCACCATCTGCCACACAGCTTAATTCATTTTTTCATTTTTAATCATCGGACTAATTGATATTTGTTAACTGGACTCATATATTGTGATTTACAACTAAAGGAGTAGTACAATACAATATCAAGAACATCACACCAGAAAATTATACCAAGAAAATGTCACTATCCAACAGTATTACATTTCTTACCTGAGCTAATTGAAGGCAACATAGAGGTTTCTTTTCTTTTAGAAGGTAACAGAGGGTTGGACTAACACCAATATAAGGAGACACAGGTGGGAATCCCTTGACAATACTGCAAACAAAACAAAAATAAGTCGTTATCAAAAAAGTCATCACATTTACATTATACTAGTTACATAATAATATGAATATTGCTGTATGATTGCAATAAGATGCGATAGTTGCTGGGATTTAAATCAATCTAGATTGTGCATTCATCACTGTTTTAATCATTAAGGGGATAATAAATTCTGTAAGCACTAAAATATTCTATATTTGATATCACCGAAATATTCATATTTAATCTTGAGTAGTGATTTTTTTGAGTTTACAAATTGAATTGAATGACTTTACTTAGTAACAAAATATGCAGCACAAATACTTTACTTTCTTCTGCCGACTGAGATTAAAATGAGTTTCGATTAAATTGAAAATGAAGATATTGATGCCGTTTAATTTCACAATATTTGCAAGCTAACCGTTCGTTTACACTAATTCACTGTAGATCTAGAAGAAGCTATTATTTATTTTATAGATCTAGAAGAAGCTATTATTTATTTTATAGATCTAGAAGAAGCTATCATAAAATTGATAATTTTGTGGAAATATTGTTCAAAACATTACGATATCGAGTAGCCTACACATAATTATCAAGTTGGTAAAATAAACAGCTAAATTATTCATTACTGTATTTTTCATATAACTTGGCAGCAGTATGTTGGGTTCAGATATAGCATGTCCCATCTGATACACGCTGCCAAGTTATATGAATACCACAGTACTTTTAATGAATCAATCATTTTCGGGATAAATAAAATTGAATTGAGCAGAATCTACAGATAATAGAGACCTTTCTTCACTCTGAAAATACATAAATTTTAAAATACAGGACAAAAAGAATATAATCAGTGTAACATAAAGGATAAATTAGATTGAAAAAACCTATAATCTGTATTTCAAATACCTCACAGTACAGTTGTGTAAATAAGACTTAAGTTGAAGATTTCCTTCCTGCTATTTCAGTCTTGTAGCGGAGAGAAACTAATTTCTAAGCACAATCAAATTAATTTCCTTCTTAAAATATTATTAGCTCAATCTTGCAGTGGATATGAATTAACTTCTTAGCACAATTAAATACATTTTTTTAATCCATTGATGACCAACACTGGAGAATATGATTCCCCAATAAATTATCCTTCCTCTATAATTATAGAAAATTCAAAAATATTACTATTTATACAGAATCAAAATGTGCCGTATTTTGTACCCAATCAAAAGCCAAGATGAGAGCATGCAGTATGCAAGTGATTTATCTAGCTAAACGTAACACCAAGATTTGATTTAAACAGTCAACATCTTTTGAGGAGCTTGAAAGTTTCACAGAAACTGCTAATGAACTCTCTTCCCTAGCTCATCTTAGAACGAGTGGTAGTTCTTGACAATATAGGAATATGACGGAACTCAGGTTTTTTTTAAAAACATTTTCTTTCAAAAAGTGCTAAAATATCTATATTCAAGAATATATTAAATTCCCAAGTTGAAGATTATTTTGAAATAGACCAACGTAATAGGAAACTTGAAAGAAAAATATTTTGAGTTTTTTAATAATTAGGCTTCTCCTATTGTAAAACTGAAAAGAGAAATCTAGTATTTTATACTGCAATTTATTGTATGCAAAAAGATTATTCCTTTTAAAAAATCCTACAATGCCATTACTGTTAAATAAAGAAAGAATATTTAAAATGAAACGCGTCTGTAGCAAGTTGCAGTGGACAATTCAATTGTCTTGAGTTACCTTGTTCATACAATGATTCAAATTTCCTTCCAATATGAAATAATTAGATTCCTGGATTTCTTGTTCCATGACGAACTGCGTTATTAATATTAACTTTCTTGGTGAATTGGTCATGGAACAGGAAATCCAGGAATTTAATTCAGCAAGACAAGCTACTATGCATGCCTAAGTGTTTAAGGTTAGAAGAAAACATTTACATATTCAATTCAACAAAAACTGTAAATTGACTGCAAGTTGTTAAATTCACCAAAAAAGTTAATGAAATAATTATTTATACAAACCTATTTAATAAAATCTGTATCCGTTTTTTCTTGTTATTTGATTGATTGTACGAGTTTTATTATTTTTGTTTGTTATTAATATTTTCAATATTTAAAAGAGAAAGACTTCTAAGCTCACAGAGAGTTGAGTATTTATAAAAGTTCTACACTTTCAAACATCAATAGTGATCACAATGATAATTTTTGCAGAATGCTATAACAGAGGGCGGTGACGCATGAAAAAGCCATGTATAGTGGAAGGGTCTGTGCAAAAGTTGTACTTAAAAATTTGAATTGCAAGCAAACATGGTAAAGTAATATACACACTGTGGTAACTCTTCTAAAATCTCGAAAAAAAATAATGAAGGGTTGATTCATGCAGCAAGCGACATGCCACATAACTTTGAGCCTTGCCGTTACTCGTGTGAACACATGCAATGGCGTGGCTCATTTCACTGTGTGGCATGTAACATGCTGTCAGTGTCAACCGTATCAATGCTCTTTCACAGTGATACAGACAACAAAGATTGTGATGCTAAGAAGTACAGAATTCAACTGAAACAATAAAATGAAAATCCAGACACCTTCCAGATTATTTTTCGATTTTGAAAGCAATTATTCAAATGTACGTTACAGCACAAAACGAACAAATTGATTCTTCTCAGAACCATTCAAGTTACTATATATTGGGTAGCTTTCAAGCATGGTGAAAATTTACAAGTATGGAGACGGTTCAATAAATTTCTGCTTGGAACACAGCAAATGAATAATAACCGAAAACTTTACATACTTAATCAGCTCAACGTCAACTAGTTTCAGCTCCATTTATAAATAAAATAATAAATAAATTCAAAGCTTCAAGAAATCGTAATACAAATTTTACAAGCTTCTGTTTGATGAAGCATATTTACATCATTATTGATGAAGCTACAGCTCAATAGAGAATCTTTATCAATACTGGTATTAATTTAATGAAAGACAAATAAAAACAAACAACTTGTGAAAATGCACTAAATAGCAGATATAATCAGATTTCTTTTACAAAAAGAGTTTTATAAAGAAATGTAATGTATTAATAGAAAGTATTAATTTTTGATGATGTTTTCATAGTGTTCTAAAATATATCGTACTTAACAATATACAAGGACAATATTATTTACATTATGGAGATGTGTAGAAAAGATGCAGTTTTAGTAGCCTCCCAAACATGCATTGACCAATGCATTTTTGATAATGTTTATGAGACATAATATTAGTTTAGGTGTATAAATGCATTAGGTATCATATTTATCAAAATTGTATAAAGAATAATTTAATATGATAAAATAGAAATTGAGGAAATATAAGAAAAGATGCAAGTTCATCAACTTCATGTACATTATGCATGCAAAGATGAATTCAAAATCTTACAATTGAATGTAATTGGGAACTGTTTGAAAATATAGAGAACTAAAATGACTTATTTACATGAGTGATTAGCATTTTGGAATAACCTACCCGCACCACCGATTCGTAAATTTGCAAGTCATGCAATTTTTAATCCTCCCAAGTCTGTCTGTTTTGAATTTATTTTTTTGTTTTTAGATTTACCGTACTACAAATACATACCGGGCCCAATCAGCTTTCCATGTGAATTCGCAATTCGGATCAATTTCCATTTCATCAGCGGCTGAAACATGGAATCTGAGGAGGTGCGATACAACATCAGTCACAGTAGAACATGCCGTCACACGCAAAGCAGAAGAAGTGAGGAGTAGGAGAAGAAGAAGAGAAGAAGAAAGAGAGAAAAAAGAAAAGAAAAACACAATTCTTTTGCATCGTCATTGGCCAGAAATAAATCAAGTATCAAATAATATAACATCGGTTAAAATAATATGCTAAGGGAGTGAATAGCTATGATTTCTTATTCAGTTGCAATGATAAAAAAAGTGGATGGTAGATGGATTGGAGCCCACATAAAATTGTAGGTTACAATAATATGGCTCAAAAGACCAGGGGGAACTACCAATTAAAGGTAAGGGAAAGCTCCACGCTTATCTTTGTTATCATCAAAAAGTTTTTTTGAAGTTCTTCCAAAAGGAAAACAGTATCAAATGAAATTAGGACAACAAATAACCCGCTCAAAATAAGGGTTCGACTACACAAACGGTTTGTTGTCGTCCTTAAACACAGCTCAGAAGGGTAGTTCATTGTTAAGTTGGTGCAACGATAGAGTCGTTCGTGAAGTCTGTCTAATGCATTTCCAAAGACTAGTGCATCCTAGTGATTTTATCATTCGTATAGCCTCGATTACATTTAGCGAGTTTACAAGCTACTAGACGGCAAATTCACTTTTTGATTATAAACTCTCCAATTGTAATCGTGTAGTGAACAAGATTACACTTTCAATCAGACAGTGAACTCGCCGACTACTAGCGAGTAAACTAGCTCAATGCAATACAGGTTTCAAGTTGGAATGAGAAATACTAAATTACTGATTAAAGATGGCAGAATACTTTAGCTAGTTTTTCCTTCCTTTACCACATGAGCCTGAGGCTTGTGTGTGGGAAATAAGTGAATAAAAACACCAAATGCCAGGCCCGGATTGAAAATCGAACTAAAGACCGCCGCAGTTACTGTATCATGTACACTGTAGCACCATGACGGTCACCATGAATTTACTCACTATCACAATACTGTATATAAATAATTACAAATTTATTTATTTATTTGTATACTTACAAATTAGAAGGAAACAACAGGCTTTTTCAGCCCAAAGCTGTTCCTTTCACAACATTTTACTTAGCAAGTTACATTTAATTTATTTATCATGTCTAACATAAATTCAATGTAGAGATGCAACAGGCTATTGCCCACAACTAAGTTACTTCCTTCAAAAAAATTCAACTGAAGAATCCAAATTTTATGCTAGGACAAGATTCACTGGAAATGCCATTCTAAAGCACAATTAACTATTATTCAAAGAATATTTCCAACTGCTGTCAACACACTAGAAGAGGATTAAAATAACCAGTTAAATTTTTTAAATGGTGCTTAAGAAATCATAATTATTCACTCTTTGAAATAAATCTAAACTGTAAATTTATTTACAAATTTTATCTTTTCCAAATAATTTATTTCAGATGTTATCCATATTCAGTCACAAATTCAACATAAAAATGCTTTTTCAACACATAAAATGCATGCTGATCTCAAGCTGGATGTAAAGATAGTTGAAATGCAAGCAAACTTGAAATATATTAGAGCGAAGATTTCAGAAAATCAGGCGGTAAAGCTGTTTGAATTTCAAGGTAATAGTTAGATTTTCATTTACGAAAGCTTAGGCCACTCAAATAAAACGTTCAATAGATTAACAAGGAGAACATGATAGTGTGGAAACAGAGAGTATATTATTATATATATTAGTGTTTGTACTGAATAGAATTTTAGCTTACATCAGAACAAAAAAGCCATAAAGGATAGAAGAACCTCCAGGTTCCATAACCTACATATCTTTGGTTCTGGAAATATATATATATATTTATTCCTTAGGTTCGCTGTAGAATGAGTGAGTCAAGTGTAAGTGTGTGTTGTCTCGAGTCACATTCGAAATAAGATGAGAATTTAAGAAAGATTTTTTTTAAACTTTTATGTATGTCTTACAAATACAACAAGAACGTTAACTGATATGGAAAAGAATTATTACAGGTGGAATTATAAAAACTTATTCTGAGCCAGACCGTCACTGAAACGTGAATTAAATATCAATTTATTACTAGATCGGACACTTGATTTTTGAATACCTACTCATTCTATAATAGTGTATGTACAGTTTTCACTTTCGCTCATTTATAGTTGCTACTAAAACTTGCTGACATTGCTTGGTTTCTAGATCAAGTGATAATAATAAATTATTGCTAAGAGTAGAGAAGTTTCAACTAATCTTTACATCAAGTTTCAAAATCACAATAGATTTAGATTATTGTTCTTATACAGTAATGTAAGACTAGATTAGATGCATGTTTGAGCTCAATTTTTAAAAATATTTTGTTACATTACTGACACTGAACATAATTGCATGAAGTAACTGTGAAAATGCAAGATTGAAATATGAATGAATAAATGTCTAGCTAAGACATGCATAGATTCTACTATATTTTCCGAAATGTTTACTAAGTTACCCTGAAAGAATTTATTGAATTGTCACCAAAAGGGACTCATGAGAATATCAATAGCTAGGAAATTTCAAATATTTCCATACCCAGTTTATTCTTACAATATTTTCCAAGTGGAAGAATTCAAAAAATTTTCTTTCTGAAGAAACAGAGGTTTCATTATATCATTATTGTAAAACTCTATTGATAGTGGTTCCAAAATTATTAATTATTATTAAAAGAATAGATCGTGGATTATTTGAATACCTTCTTGGTATTAAAACTTCCAAGAAGCATATATTTGCAGAGGATTTATAATGAATATTTAAAAAACTTAATAGTTGGTTTGGCAATTTAATATCATATGTCATCCAGAATCTATTTCTAATCAGAAAATATGACAGGGTCGGTGGAATTGAGAGTGATTCAATTGAAAAAGTTATAACAGTGAACAATGGTCTTCCCTGGTAAGTGATGCTGTTGAAAATACAAAATTAATAGTAAATTGATAATTTACAAAATATCAATTGATAATGAATGATTCAGTATCTCGTGATCTTTCAAGGTACTTTCTATCATATACATAACTTTTTTCAATAAACGATCCTGAGAATAAAATGAGATGCATGAAAATTGTGTGAGTTAAAAAAAGCTTAGGTGAGAGAATAACATGCTATAAAACACTTTAGGCAGAACCGCAGTAGGTAAATGATAGTTGAGAATGATTCTCTATACCTGAAGTTGTGGTGGTGAGAGATAAAAACACAATAAATTGTGCGGAAAGTGGTAAATTTTAAATTTAAGCAATTGAATGAAAGTTCACGAAATGTTGCATTCAATTGTACTACAAGATAGAAAAAAGCGATCTTATATGGCGATTACTGGAAACGCTTGATGCAACTCAAAATGTATATGGCAGATTGCTGAAGTTTTTATATCTGACCGAAGTGACTTTTCAGTTAAATAAATTAATTTGAAAATACTGCCTGAGTTTTATTTATTTTAAGTGAGAATTCAGCAATCAAATAATTGAAATTTCACGTTCTATCAAAATTTAAGCATCATGATTGAAACCCTATTAACGAAAACAAAGTAGAAGTAACACTATCATGTAACATGATTATGGGTGGTGGAAAATTGATTTCCGCGTTTAATATGGATTAGAGATTTAATGGAATTGAATGGGAATTTTACATCTATTTTTAATTTTCTTCAGTTTTAAAGCTACATCTTATGAAGTTTATTCAGATCTATAGCTCCAAACATGAAAAATATTTTTCTAAACTGTAAATATTCTGTAAATATTTATCTATACTGACAACTTACTTGAATATGGAGATGAAATTGTGGTTGAAAGTGATAAATGTTATGATAAAGAAAAACCTTACCTTCTGTTAAATTTAATTCAATCCTCAAATAAAAAATGAAATGAATGGAAAAAACGAAATGATAAATAACCAGGTAGCCTTATTTATTGCAATCTTAAGGGAGCCAAGTAAATATTGAAATACTTCTTTAATATGATGAAACAATAAATATTTATAATGTCGAGTTTGCCAGCTTGATTAAGAAACGGGTTTTAAAGAATTTTTTGGAGTGCCAATGCTATAAGTACTATTTTGATCTTTTCATTTTATGAGTTGGTAAAATACAAGATTTAGTTCTTTGCAGCACTCATTTTATTCGAATTGAATTGAGTATTGAATTTCTATGTTCTATCAAAAAGCAAACAATATGGTTTGTGCTATAATTAAGTATTTAATAATTGGATCGAGATGCATCCATCATGTTTGATTCTTTATTCTCGTTTCTAAAGCTATTCGTTTCTCGTTTCTAATCGTTCGCTTCGAATCGAGAATCGAAACGCTTCTCGTTTCTAATCATTAAGTGAAAGCTATTTTTCAAATCATATTATTTATATTTTAGAATATTCGTTCTACAAATTTTTTAGACAAATTTAATTTAATCCGCTGATTGCAAATCAATAAAAAAAGGTGACATTACTTGCGCTATTATTATTACGTACCGTATCTACTGTAGTTTTCATATAACTTGGCAGCAGTTGGGTTCAGATCTAGCAAATCTTCCCATATTCTACACGCTGCCAAGTTATATGAATACTACAGTAATAGGTAATAAAAGTTGCCTATTACAATAAATCAATGGAAAAATTCACAAATATCTTATTAAAAAGAGATGTAAAAATTGAAACAATACAGTAGAATCTAATGTAACTTTTCTGACAGTTTTTACAAAGGAACTTTGAGAATGATTGATCTAATAAAATATGAAAAAGCTAATGAAGTACTTTTGTCTTATGCTCATACTTCAGTAATAGTTTGATGAGTGAATTATGTTCTCTAGAATAAATCATTACTAAAACTGGATGGAATGAAACTAAGTGGAGAATTATAAAAGTTGACAAAAATATAGAGATCACAAATAGTACATACTTAAATATTCCAGTTGAAAACCTGAAATTATATTGATTTGTTATTAATATTTAGAAGTATAAGTTGTATGCTCTACTGATGGTTTTTCATTGGAGCACTGCTCAAGTTCATGGTAGCAGAGTCACAATTTTTAATTTTCAAGTTTAATTTTTCAATTCGAATCAGTACCATTTTCAGATCAGTAGATCGCAGTTGAGATTAGTCTCTTGAAGTCTGTGATTTTAGTTCTAGCATTCAGAGAAGATATAGTTTCTAAAATACCAAATCAAATTGGCTAGAGTTATTGGGCTTGAATAAAAGGTTCCCTATCACCAGTGATAAAGAATACAGGATCACTATTTGTAAATTGCAAAGGGAAAACATCTTTTTGTAAAGGCCTTCTGGAAACCCCCTTCATTCGGTATTATTTCAATAGAATTAAAAACCTACTAATATATGAATAGAACAAAAATTACGAATCTACTAATATATTAGAGAGTTGATTGTGAACTGAATAGAAACATAATATCGTTATATTATGGAGTATCATAATACAGTATGATAAGAAGCATTTTGCAACATAAACCGTTCTTTAACAACGTTTGAAATGCCATACATGATTATCAATAGAGTTCAAGAAAAGCTAGTAATGCTAATGCTAACCTTGACACTCTATGCCTTAGCGTGCTCTATGAAATCTTGCATTTAAAACAGACGGAGGCATAGAGTGTTCAGGTAAGACTTATCGTCAACGTAGTTTTATTAAAACTCTCTACTATATGAATGAATATAGTGCCATTCAATTATGCTTATAAAGGAATCAAAAATATACAATATTCTGACTAATTAAAATTAAATGATTGGAATATTCTCATACTTCATAGATCAAACACTGCAATAGAGGAATACCTGAACTGGAAAATTTCGTTCCTGTGACACAAGAAATCTATAGATATAATCGGTGGTGATCAGAATAGGCTGTGAAGTATGGGAATACACAAAGTTTAGTGTACTTCTGATCAAATATAAATAACGTGGAAACCATCGGAGTTCAAACGAAAGTTTACTCTAGAAATTAGTGAAACATTGTTACCAACAAACAAACTAGCACATGCTAGGTTGACACAAGTATCAGAATAATGCGCACATTAATTGTTATGAATACAGTTCAGTCACAATGTTGCATTACTCATCAATATCAATCATATTGATCAATATCTAGATTGTTATAGATGAGAGTATGTAGAAAAAATAGATGAAGCTCAGTAGGAGAACGGCACACACAAGTGCATGGGTTGACATGTATATGGTGATGTATATGTATATATATATTGATAGGTATTGTGGAGCTGTTAGGACACTTACGCAATTTTTTCGCTGGGAGACCTCCAAGGCACATCGTCATCCATTTCGTCTTCACTCTCGTCGCCCTCGCAGTCATCAGGATTCACTGACTGAATGTTCAGAGTTGAGCTCGCAAAATCGGGCACCGGCAGTATGCTAGGCCTTCTACTACCTAAGAACCGAATTTCATTCCGATAAAATATACAGATTAATCAGTGATAATCAGATTCGATCAGTGATAACAACGATTGTATTATGACTTCCTTTCAGCTACAAGTGACATGTGTTCCAAACATGTCACGAGTGGCTTAAAAACTAAATAAATTCACAAGAAAGTTCGAAGTTACTGACAATTGAACAAACTGACAAATTTACTTAAACAGAATTTATTAATTTCGAATTCCATCAGCTGTTGAATACTGTTGTCAATATCCGCCATTGCGGAAGTCTTCAGTATAAACTAATAGCACCTAAAGGAATTCGAAATTAATAAATTCTGTTTAAATAAATTCGTTGCACACACTACCTAAGAATAATAGAATAGAATAATGATTTTATTTCTGCAACACAACATCATGCAATGAATAATACACGCAGTAACCTTAATTAAGACATCATATAAATGGAAAAAAACTTGATTAAATAAATTTAAAGTGAGAAAAATTGATAAAACAAATACAATTGACAAAAAACAGATTAGATAAGGATAAGATTTTAGTGTACTGTGGTGCAGAAATATAAGGCACCCCTGTAAAAAAAATTGTGTTGGGGCTGCCTAATTATACATTTAAAAAAAGCGTGAAAATACTCCGCCTCTAAGCATAAAAACTTAATACTAACACTGACTGCCACCAATACTTGAGAAATAATTTCCATTGTGGCCAATCCCAATTTTTTCTATATTACTATGGAATTATATATGTAATCAATAACTAGCTGGCTCGACGCGCGTTGCTGCGTTCTCATAAAAATTCTCCTTGATGTTATTATTCGCCACCTCCCGCTGAGGTTACATTTAAAATTAGGAAAGAAGTTAGTCCTAGGGCTCTTCCAGCTGAACATAGAGGCTTCGTTGTTTTCTTAATCACCACCTCTGAATAAAGAAACATTTCAATATAAACTTGAAAAAAAAACACTTTTAAATGGAAATTAACTCACGTTATGGCGTGACGGCCGTTTCGCTCTGTTGTCTAGAGCATCGTCAGACGACCCACAGTACACTGACTTAACGTGACTCGCCATAACGTGAGTTAATTTCCATTTAAAAGTGTTTTTTTTTTCAAGTTTATATTACATATTAGTGGAAACAAGATGGATCTTCAACATCAAAACATTTCAAATTTAAACCTCCTTCGACTATAAGGGTAGAAGCTAGGTTTTTTATTTTATTATTCGCCAACTCTCGCTGAGGATGCATTTCAAATGTCTAGCTGCATTGGTTAACAGATGTCATCAACCTGGCATAATTACATTTCATCATACCCAGTCGTATGTTTTCTACATATTGCAAGGCTCCGACTGCACGGTAGCCTACATGCAAAGTGCAAATTCTTTTGCTGTTTAAAGACAGCGTAAATAACGCCGCTAAGGGGCCTGCCATATGATTAAAAACTGTTGACTTCTATCAGCTGTTCCTTATAATATTCACACAATATCAATATTCACACAACATATTCCCAAAGTTTCAGGCCGATATGTCAAGTAGTTTTGATGTCTATAGGGAACAGACATTCATTTTCATATATATAATAATAATAATAATATCGTGTGACCTGGCTGGCTCAGGTCTGGTGTCAGAGTTATCAGGTCGCACCTGAATAAGTTCAGGGCCTCTGACGTGACTTAACGACTGTTTTTTAGGCAGCCGGGACCGACAGCTTAACGTGTCCTCCGAAATATATAGATAACTAGTTATTGTATAACAACTTTGGACTAAAATTGAAGCTCTAATTTGAATTTTTAAGTGCGGTGACACATTGGTTTCACGCGGCCATAAATGGTGTTGGAGACCATATGAGCCGTGTGAAGCCATGTGAAACCACGTTTTTCAGTCACTTTTCAGGTCTTCTAAACAAATTGATTCATTTGCCAATTATAACTATTTATTTCTGTGATAAGAAATTTATTTAACTGTTTATGAACCTGTATAAGAAGCTTTGTGTAATAGTTAAATAGTACGGTATATATTTATAGTTTCACAACATAAGAAGATTGTGCAATTGAAAATTATGAAGTGAAAGTTACCTCTCCTCTGATTCAAAATTTCAGGACTAAGAAGATTCGGGTTGGCGTCAGGTTTTGGCACTCCAAGGTGATTTCCGGTTATTGTCAATTCAGTTCCTCCTCCTCCACCCCCTCCACCAAATCCACCTGTTCCCCCTTCTAGGGCGCTCGAATCCTTTGTTTGTGATGTTGTTGTATCTTGGTTATCTGAAAATGTCAAATTCTACAGTCCACCAAATAAATGTTATTCCATTTCATTTTGATGTATCAAGAAGAATCATTTCCAATTTATAATAGAAAGTTAATAAGTTCGAAAAAATATACAGAAAAAGTGGTGACTCTTGGTAAAAATTTTGGATGGAGTATGGAATAAAACGTCGTTAATTTTATAAAGCCAGCAAATAAGTGAGTCTGTAGAGCTCAAACCCGATATTCAATAATGTATTTTTCAGGAAGCATCAACCAAAACTTTACTTTACGCCACCAAATTAACCGACTGGAACAGATTGTGGTGCTGCTGTTGCTAGATATGGGACCATGCCACTGGCAGATCATTGAGAATCACCAGCCTAAACGCATGAATTGGCAATACTAGCCGTGCTGTGTTGCCAAGTCTACAAGTCTGACGCTAGCAGCCAGTTGGTTTGTCACCGCCGTCAGTAGTCTTTTACAATATCGCAATTTGTTTTCCTTATATAAATATTGCTATTGAATATGTAATTGTGATTTTGTTAAATGTGAATTTGTATTAATTTGAGGATAATAAATTGAATTATTTCAGATGCCTAATTTGATGGCGTGAAGTATACAGAACTAGATGTAGACTACAGTACAAGTAGACATTTTACTCTAATGTAATGTAATTGTACTGTAAGATTGAAGCTACAAACAGCAAAAAATGTGCGAAAAAATTATCAAGATTTTTTATGGAATCAGGAAATTTCAATTTTCTGTATTGGAAAAATTTTAAATCGATTTCAAAAGGTCATTTTTTTGAATTTATCTTCTTAACAAAGTATTTAGAAAGGAGAACAACATTTTTTTGTTACAACAGTCCTTTAAAAGAATTGAAAAATACATTACATTTTTCATCATGGTTGTCCCTTAGAAGAGTTATAATTCATTAATTTTTAAATTTTGTCAGTAGAATGTTTTAAAAAGATTTAAAGTAAGTACCATCAGTCTTAACAGCGATTGTCTCCTGTCCATTGATATTGTTAGCAACAACGAATGCAGAGTTCTCCTCCTTAGTTATACTCATATAATAGCACGTATCAGTCTTCTTCATGATGTGTCTTGGTCCAGGGTTGAGGAGAATTGTGTCTTCGTAGAACTCAGGAAGTTCCGCTGGTCGCACTCCAACTAAAGCTACCCCGTATCTGAAAATAAATTGAGTTTTATAATTTTTAAAATACTACCATGATTTTGAAATGAACAATATTAAATCATTTCTTTATTCAATTTTTTGGATAGTTTTCAGGATTAAGCTGAATTGAGGAGACTAGAATCTAATAATATTTCAGTTTATCTCTAAAACTTGGCAGATGAATTAAAGGATATTAAAGCTACACAGAATTATAATTTTACAGTAGAAAAAACTGTTCTCTATAAATTAGCGAAGTAAGCTACAAAAAATGAGGTTTACAAAGCTTGAAAGAGTTTTAATATCAATCATACACGTTACAGTTGAAATAACGTAAAGCTGGGAATTCACGTTCCGATTTGCAGTACGACTTAGTAGGATTGCTAGTTGGATAGTCGACTCCACTTACGATCTGACTTGCTATCCAACTAACGATCCAACTTTATTCCTAATCAGTTGTGAGCATCGTTCTCGAGCCGAAAAATGCAACCGAAGCTGCCCGAACTTGCCCGAAGGTCAAGCACTGACTGAGGTAAGTTGGACGACATTGATCCGACTCCCCCGCTCACGCTACAACACCATCGGAAGTAGGACCTTCCAGTCGTCCATCTACGCTTCCAACTATCCAACAAGCCCATTCACGTTCCAATATCGGATCCAACTTTGGGAGGTTGGACCACAAGTAGTACTGCAAATTGGAACGTGAATGCCCAGCTTAAGATATGCTGAAATAATTTTTGAAAAACATGCATCGCTCGGCAAACTTAATATAATTTTTCAAAATGTAATGAAAAATGACATGAAATGTAAAATTTTAAAAATGAAACCATTTTTCCATTTTGTCACATTTTTTATGATTAATTCGCCTTCTAATCTGAGGAGCCCATTCTGTCTCAATATATATTATTTAAAAAAATCATGAAAAGAAAATAATTGCGGAAGTTAATGCATATAAAATGCATAAAATAGTTCAAGAGTTGTGATGGCTTTGGAAGTACATAACGTACTGCATTATAGAAAATCCTCATTCAGATCCTCAACCGCCTTATTTAGAAACCAGGACATCCTGAGTTTCTGGGAACTTTCTTGAAGATATAAAGATCTTCATAGATTAGGATTTAATAAAAAAATCACTTGTTGAAGAAATTATAATGAATAGCTACTGTAACGAGATGGAAAGAATAATAAACTTACTTCCTATGTGAATGGAAGCTTGCATACGTGAAACTTTTTCCTTCATATTCACCAAAAAACCTAGAGTCTTGCAGTAATATGTGGTAGATTTCGTTTCCTGAACACCGGCCATACAGTCGGTGCCATTCTTCTGAAGATGATTGGCCCTCCCTGAAAAAATGTGTTTTAGAAAATGATAATTTTTACATTGGCATATGAACAAAATCTGCAGCAAGTAGACTAATTGAGAGCAGAATAAAATCATTTGCTTTCAATAGCCATTGTAGGAGACACACGAATTTAATAGAATTAGAAGAAAAGACGGCATTATGGTTAGATATTTTTGTGGAATCACATTAATTGGTATAAGATCACAGAGCATAGAATAAAATAGAGATGGCATCTGAGTGAGCCAATGCTCATGGCGGATCCCCCTCTATGCTAGGTTTGGCATCTGAGACAGCTGTTGAAGCCAGTGAGCCAATGCTTATGGCGGATCATCCCTCTATATGCTATATACGTTTGACTCTTATCCGACTAGCCAATGCCCCCACTCTTTTGGCTTCACTTCGATGAACGCAGCTTATGACCTATTACGACTCTATTTTATTCTAAACTCTGTGTATAAAATATTATAAATAAAATATATTATTCTAAGATAGGTAGAATATTGAAATTAATTGTATGGATGTTTACTGCTCGGCCGAAAGAGTTAAGCTAGTCAGTGTTGAGCACTGCTGTTTAAACAAGCTACTATGAAGATGCTACAAGATTTTGTGCTGAAAGAATCATTATAGCATTTAACAGAATTGTGTCCACAATCATCCAGACTTACATCTGCAGGGCTTCTTCAAGGAACCTGTTTACAGAAACAATTCACATGTTCGGCAGGAATATCTCTCACCACAATTCAATTAAGAAAATATGTAAGAAATCAACTATTGCTAATTATCACCTCATCTTCTCTATCACTATTATCATTATCATTCCAAATCTCAATCAT
The DNA here is from genome assembly GCA_948455865.1 of Conomelus anceps. NCBI lineage: Eukaryota > Metazoa > Arthropoda > Insecta > Hemiptera > Delphacidae > Conomelus > Conomelus anceps. The sequence continues at coordinate 34,481,047 of OX418224.1, forward strand.
TTATAGTCACTGTTTGAAAAAATTGAATTTGGCTCTGTCATGTACTTAATAACATTCTAGTCAGTTTTAGATACAGCACATCCAAACATAACATTTAAATAATACATTTTTAATAATTTTAAATGCAATTAATTGAATACCTTGCGAAATTTATATAATAAGAGAGAGTAGGTGTGCGTGTGTGCGTGTCAGTCTTACGGATTTCACTAAAACGGCAACAATTTGGAACACTTAATTTGGCACAACGCTTCCTCGCACCTCGAAGCCGAATTTTTTATTTTCGTTTCAGATTCTTCAAAATTAATGTTCAACTTATGTTTCACTTATGGGTACCATTACAGTTTTTAAATGTGTTAAGATGCAGGAAGCTCATAGAACAGCTGATACATGATGCGTCAATATGATGCAGAAAAGCTTCGCCACATGCCAAACCAACACATTTGTTCCGTATCAATATTGTTCTTAATTATTAGTTCTTAATAATATAGTTCTTAATTCTTTTTTGGAATTGTATTAGCATTGGCGGTTGAAATCCATATATCACACGTATTTTATACAACCCGTTTCAAAGCACGGGTAAACCACTAGTCACAAGAAACTATAACTACATGCTGCTGAAACAACACTCTGTAACCATTATTGGTCAAATGCTGCAAGAGTAGAATTACTCCAAACTTTGTGTTGTAGGATGTAAATGCATCACTTAGATTCTCATTAGTTGATACCATATGCTTTACCGATAAAACCATTTCTCTTATTTTCTAACACTATTTTAAAATAGCATCATCTATCTAAGCCTAGAATCTATGTGATGCTAACAACATTGCTGTTTATCATAAAATTGAAAACTTTGTTTATTTACATGAACAAAGTATGACGAATTGATTACTGTACTCACTGTCCTCTAGACGTGTGGAGCAGAAGGGTAACTAGAGTTGAGGCACCAGGACACGTACAATTGTTGGCTAGCAGCGCATACTTCAGTTCATCCTCGCAAACTAGATGCTCTGCAAATTTGACATGAATTTTGTTTTCAGGACGGAAGATCTGGACATACTGAGGCACGGTCGGAGCAAAGTCTTTCACTGCCCATGATCTCAGTATCGTGTGTTCATCCTGAAAAGTACAAAATACAATGTAGAATGGAATAAATATAATAAGGAATAGATAAAATCTCACACAAAATAATCTTTTACATCTTGAATTTTTTCACATCTTGAAATCCTTTTACATCATGAAATAGAAACAAATGTTCATTTGTTTCTATTTTTACGGCTTAGAAATGAGTAACATCTATCCTTTTCAAGTGTGATAATACAAGAAAGTAGAAATGCAAGAAAGTAGAAATAATTTTAAACATTAAAAACTGACACTATAATCCTAAGGGCTCTTCAATACAACACGTCAAACGACGAACGATACAGGAAAAATTTTCTTGTAACTTTTTAGCCTCTACTGATAAGGTAGCCAAATAACGTATATTAAACGATGCGCGTCGCCCGACGCATTGTATAAAAGGGTTCTTAGTTACACATTAGCCACTAATAAGCATGATATAATACAAAGTGAGTGTTTTTATTCGATTTATGAGTTATCTAGTTTCAAACTCTAGTTCAATGATTATACACTGTGGAAAATGAATTAAAGCTACAACATCAACATAGAAATGTAATTGAACAGGAAAGCTAATGCAGGATTGTCTCCAAAAAATGGTTTCATGTAATAAACGGTTATTGAGTAAAGTTTCACATAATAATGTAATAATGAATGTAATGTGTTCATAAATATTCAATCGGGACTGATAGAATTTTGTACATTGAATATGATGTTGTATAACAATAATTTATTATTCTGCTTAGAATAAATTCTAAATTCTGCTTTTGCCCAGCAAAAAATATTGAATCTTTAAAAATGCTTTTATCTAATAAAGTTTCATTGGATGCGTTCGTGGGAGTCTGCACTGCTTACCGGTGCTTCAGAAACTAGGCGTCTGATTACTCGACGAACGTCTATAAATTTGGATAGACCAATCAGATGCCTAGTTTCCGGTGCACCAGTAAGCTGTGCTGGCTCCTATAAACGACATGTAATGTTTTTTTATTCAACTGCCCCCATTAGGCATTTTTTGTCTAATGATTGATACATCATTGTCTTGATAGCATTGTCTAGCTTTTACAGAAATGATATTTTACTTGTGCACGTTTTCATCTAGCAAATAAATTGAAAGCCTTGTTGATGATGCCCACATCAGCTTGAGACTTGTGCGTGAATAATAAGGTGAACGATGACACAGATTAAATGCCTATTAGATTGATTAGAATTGTAATGAGACTTACAGCAGCAGTTTTGTCAGCATAGTTGCGCGCGGCGAGCACAAAGCAAGCCTCGGCCTCGTTCATTCTGGCGCGTGCCAAGTCGACGTCCTTCAGACACGAGCCCTGAATGTAGATGACGCGCTGCGCCCAAATCGGCACTTGCAGAATCATTCGCATCGTCGTATCAAGCTCCATAGGAGACAATAGTACCACGTAATAATCCTACAAACAAAATAACAATATTTTATTCACTTCATAATTACGCGTAGTTCAGATTATAAGAGATTAATGATATATTCACAATAATATGTTGCAAGGGAATATTATCAAATAATGAATTGATTCCGGCAACAGGAAAGGCAGGGATATTGTAAAGTAGGTAACGACAATAATGAAACAAAAACATGTTAATAATTTTTTTCGGAGTATGAAGTCCACATAGGTCTTAGTGCGTGGTGATGATGATTGATGAGTTGGACCTACAGATGATGAGATAATTGATGAGTTAGATGGGCTCCGAACCACCGAGGACTTATTTTATAGAAGAGAACAGTGACAATCGGTCACCCATACAGAAAATACCCAGAATCTCGTGACTCATCTTATCTGACAAACGGCTCGCGGCTATCAGTCCCAATACATTCATCTCATTTGTATTGTTTGGGGAGCTTTGCGTAAATTAATTGATAAATAATAACACTTTTTACTTTTGGTCTGAACTTGAATCCCACCAGATTTCCAAGAACAGAAATTAAAAGAATATAGCAAGTAATTAATCAATTGAATCAACTAGAATTGAAAGAATATAACTTAAACTCAAATAATCGTTGATAGTACAGAAGAGAATCAGTACAGCTGATTTTCTAAGATCAGTGAAACCTAACCCTGAATAAAGTGAGATCAATTTCACGTTGAGATTCGTTGCCTTTGTCCATTTGGTGTAAGTGACGGTGATACTGAGGAAGTAAGGTAAGATATTCATAATGAATGATAAAAATGTTCTTACAGCATTATTAACACTGTAGTTTCGACTGCCAAGTAACTATAAGGCCGGGTTCACACGAGCTACAATCGCGCTATTTTAGCCAGAGCAATTATCTAGAGTTGCGCGATTCAAGTAGAGCACAGGATCAGATTGTTCACTTCGCTGCGATGTAGCCGGCCTGTAGCCGATTCTACTAGAATCGCGCGCTTGTAATCAAATCAAATCAAATCAAATTTATTCAGTTAGTTGCACATAATATAAGCAAGGCTTAGCAACATTGAATCGTCAATAACAAATAAAAAGTATTCTGGAGAGGAGACGTTAAACAACACAGACAGACCCTAGAAGCACCCTGTGGATAAATTGATCATACCTTATGATGAGAATTTAATCAAATAATAAAGAAGAAGCAATAAAACTAGTTCTCTCCCCACAAAAACTCCACACATTCATCCATTGTGTATGGGGCTTTTTTTAATAGGACTTCCTTTATCATTCTTATCATGTTTGGAAAGTTGGAGAGATCTTTAAAATTTGGGAGGAGTCTGTTGATGATTCTCATTCCACAATAGTGTGGACCCTTTTCCAAAAGAGTCAATCTATGCACCGGGTAACCAAGGATCGAGCCACCATTCCTCGTATTGTAGGGGTGATCAAGCACAGCAGATGAGAATACCCTCCAATTTTTACCTACATATGTGATGACCTCCAGGAAGTACATGGCTGGTAGGGTCAGTATTTTCTCTCTCAGAAAATAAGGCTTGCAGGATGTTCGGGCTCCCAGGTTGAACATTATTCTCAGAGCCCTTTTCTGCCTCCTGAATACCACACCAAGGTGAGTGTCATAGCCACCCCAGAATATCAAACTGTAACGGATGACAGACATGAGATAGCCATGATAGATTACACGCAGGGATTTGTACCCTACAGCTCCCCTAACACACCTCAGTGAGAACAGAATAGCAGATACCCTGCGTAAGAGATGCTTCACCTGATCCCCCCACCTCAAGTCATTCTGTAGCTCGACCCCGAGAAACCCCGTAGCATTTGACTGACTGTCACCTAATAAGTGTTGCTTATTGTTATTTAAATTTCGACAAGATGCTGTAAATTGAGGAATTTTTGTTTTCTTGGAGTTAAGTTTAAGGTGATTTTTATTGAGCCAGAAATTTAAGTCTGAAACTGCCTTTTGAGTCTTGATTAGAATTTCTCCTTTTGAGCCCTCCACTAGAATTGTGGTGTCATCTGCAAATAAAATGACCTTGGAATCAAGATTATTAGGGAGATCATTCATATAAATATTGAAGAGTATTGGACCCAGTATTGTTCCCTGAGGAATTCCATAGGGTTGCAATGACCAATTCGAATCTATGATGAACCCTTTTTTGTTAATAACTCTTACAGCCTGGTACCTCCCTGTCAAGTAAGACTCAAAAAAGTCTAATGCTTTGGCTGTGACACCATAATAGGAAAGTTTCTTCAAGAGAAGTTTGTGATTAACCCTGTCATAGGCCTTGGACAAATCGCAGAAAATACCAACTACACTCCGCGACCCATCCAATGCTCGAAGGCTGCTGTCAACCAAGGCTGCTGTAGCCAAGTTAATTACCGTTTTTAACTCTGATAGCAACAAAAAAAACATAAAATTTTGGATTTTTTAAAATCCTAACGTTCTCTGTTCACTGTCATGAATACGTAGGAACTTGAGATTTTTCTAGCATGAATATTAACATTTTTATAAAATATTTGTTTGAACTTCATAATTTGCAGTTATACTGAGTGATCCATGAAGGTCGATCTATTTTACAGCATAAAAATGTTAATTTTAGTGATAGGAGGAAAATTAAAGTTGGTTTGAATAACGGAGGCTTAGCGCAGTAGCATGGGACTTTAAAAAATTTCAATATCTGAAATTTTTATGTTTTTTGTATTTGTAATAGGAAAAAAGTCGGCGACAGCTCTGCGATTCATAATTGCATTGGCGAGGCTGTTGCCCGTCATAATAATTGCTCTGGCTACAATCGCGCGATTGTAGCACGTGTGAACCCGGCCTAAATATCAATCAAAGTGCAAGAGTTTGATAAAGATTCAAAATGACGCGACAGTCGAAACTATACGTGTGTTAATATAATTGAAATGGTTGTGACAACATCTGTATTATTTATTAAGACGCCTTTGTTCTAATCAGATTGATTGAAGACGCCATTGTAATTTCTTGGATAGAAATGTTGATATTTCTTGTTTGTGAAATAATCTTCTCATAAGATTAACATTTAGCAATGATATTATTAATTATTGCAACATACTGGAGAAGTCGATATCAACTTTCATCTGACTGAATTGATTGGATTTGATAAGATTGGTTGATCAGTTAAAGTTACATACTAGATACCGTACTAATAATTAATACTCAAATATAAAAATCACTATCGAAAGCTTACATTAATTTAAAATTTATTCAACATCTCAAAAAGTTTGTTTCAGATTAGATAATATTGTATTTTGTAAAAGACAATGACAAAATAATTGTGTTTGGGGACTGCCAGTTTTCAGGACGAGCTTGCATTCACGATTTGCACTAAAAGACTTTGTAACAGGATTCTTTTGCGCAGCATTTAGGCCAACATGTAATTTGAGTTTCAAAAAGTTGCGGAAAAGTCAAAGAGACGATATTATTCCATTTGTGCAGTACATTATAAAAAAAGGTCAATCTTCTTTTTGTTTATATTTCAAGTGTTTTCTTGGTGTGTTTGTTATTTTTCTGACCTGTAATAACGGATGTGCATAAAATTCGTTGAGGAAGTCCATGATTGTATCGGCGTGTAACGTGGTGCTACATACAACTACATGCTTCTCGGATTGGGCACGATGTGACGAGTAGGAGCCGCCCAGCTTCTGTCTCTCCATCCACGTAAACGCTAGCTGCTCAAACTAGCGTCAACAATAAATGCAAACAAAATTACAATTTCATGTCCAATCATAATCTTTCAATGGCAATATCTATGTGAATTGTGAATTATTATACAGGGTGTTTCGGAACTCTCTACCAATCGAAGCAGCTGGAGCCATTATTCAAGAAGATAATGCAAATATTTGGCCGACAATGGTAAATCGTTTGACAGCTTGTAACCGCGCCAGAAGAGGACATTTCGAGCACCTTCTTTAAACTGTCATTTCAAGGCTTTCATTCTCATGATTATTTATCCTTTGTAATTATCTATGGTGAATGAACTTTTATTTTATTCTTTGTTTGTAAGTTATTCCTTGTTTGTTCGTAAAACTGCAACCCGCTTCCAACCACTGCATACCCTAAAAAGTAGCATATCTCTGTTAATTGTTGACCAATCTTGAAAAATGAGGTATCGTTAAGCCGCGTCTCCACCAACCGAACATGCTCGGCGAACAGTGTTTGCTGGAATCAGCTGATGTCGACGAACTTTTTTTGGAGTTGGTTTGGTGTGGACGCCTTCTCGAACATTGTGATCGGTCGACACTGTTCGCTCACAGACCGAACATTTCAATTGAACTCACGAACATGTTCGGTGACCCATATGTTTAATGTTTGCCCGTTTTTTGTATTAGCCAACATTGTTCGGCAGACATGTTCGGTTGGTGGAGACGCGGCTTTAGATTTGCAATAAAAATATCCAAAGAAAAGTTATTTTAGTCAAATTTTGATACCATTAGCCATTATTAATTTAATCCTGTTCAAAGATTTTAAATTGCCGCCATTTTGTTTTTTGATGTCGGAAAATTTTGATTATTTTTTTTAGATTTTTATAAAGCTGTATGCAAAATTTCAAAATTATACGTTCAATGGTGTTTGAATAAAAATAATAATGCATGAATAAAACAAAATGGCGGCTGTGTGAGTAACTGGGGACTTTAGAAAAAAATTATTACGATATTCACTCTTGTCAGTTGTCCAGAAACACTGCCTAGAAGTATTGGTAGAGAGTTCCGAAACACCCTTACAATATCATCACGTATATTATAATAGCATCATTATTATATCAAACTGCAACAATCTATTGGAATCACAACAGAGGAAAATTATTCTCCTACGAGCGTAGTTTCTGTTGCATGTCTGAAGAAAATACCTGGGCAGCAAAAGTAGGATTTGGGCAATAATTTGCGAACAATTAAGCCACATCAATAAAAATTGTCACACAAAAATCGTGATGGTTTTAAGCTAATTTAATGGATGATTGTCACGGAGAACTACCTTACTCTAATGCTACTTCTACTGGCGAACAAGTGTTTTCACTTATGTCAGTGGTTTTTCCAACTCTTGTGCCACATTTTATAAATATTTATCATTGTTAAGTACTGACATATTCTAGTTATTAAGTTACTGAATTTCGAAGTGATCTTATTATTTGATGTGATATTCTTATACATATATTACATTCTGTTGTATTATAATGTGGAAATAAATTTGAACTGAATTAAAAAAATCTACTTACGCCTCTCTTGGGCAATAAGGAACTCACATTCGAAGACCAAATGTGAAGAAAACAAGTGAAGAAAAAGCAATAATTAAAATGCTCGGCATCAAATCCCTAAAAATACTATAACTGCTCTTGACTGTTAGAAATTCGGGAGTGCTCAGTATCATGCATGAAATATCTGAACTGTCTGGACTATTCAATTCAATCATTAAAAAGTATTTGTTGATGAAGCTATTCTTCAATAGCAGAGCTAAATAGGAAAGACGTCTGCTTATGCTTCTCCATTCAGATTGACTAAAAATTTCCACTGCAGTGTTGTATTTTGTTTCAACCTTAATTGTATTCAATAATTTTTCCTATGTAGGTTTTCTTTTTACCACATTCTTCTCAAAATAGAAATTTGGGTTAGGACTCACGTCGTGTCTGAGTGAAATTTATCTAATTTTTGCATTATTGTCAATGGTAGATCCGGTCCCTCATTGCATTAGTAAAAGAGAATTTGAAGCAAGCCTACTTGAAAATTTCAGTTCTAGTTTCTGAGACAGTGTCCGGTGAAATTTTGAATTATTATTAAATTAAATAAAGCACTAGAGATCTAGTCAATATTACTAATTAATTTACGATAATTTTTTATATTTTGGATTTTGTGTAAAAATATGTGTTATAGACTGAATTTTGCAGAGCTTTCGAATGCATTAAAGTGTTGAGTTTATGATACATTGGAATATAATGTATTGTGAGAACATTGATTATTCATGATGTAAGTTAACTTTTTATAGAGTAAGTTAAAAGGAAAAATATTGTTTAATATTCATACCTGAGTAGGAAGTACTATTAGAGCTACACAAATCATAACAACCATATAAAGTTGTGAAGGCCATATGTCTGGAACAAAATCCCCGTAACCTACAGTAGAAAAAGTGACTACTACGTAATATGTCGCTTGGAAAAGGTTTAGATGCCTGTGGCCAGCTCTCTGGAAGTGTTGGATGCCACATACACTGAAATAAAAGAAAAAACAAAACATTATGTTACAAATTGATAAAAAAATAGAACATTGATCACAACTAATTTTTTGATACATTTAGGTATTACAGATTCAAGAAACTGGAATTGAGCTTTTGGATTGAAAATAGATGAACTGGAATAATATAAGACTGAAGACCAGGCGTAACTAGAGGGTCAGCGAGAGGGGGGACGACCGATGATGTGTTCCCGGGGGGAGGGGGGTGTTTTGGTTCTAAGCACTTTGGAGTACTTAGAAGTCCTCTAAGTACTTCTTGGAGTCCTCTAACAATAAATTAAGACAATATTACTATTTCTTTTAAAAAGGGGGTCCGAGGGTACTCCAATGTGAAATTTTTGATAAATAATCTGTCTAGAAACCACATTTTAAGCGATTCTATGCAAGAAGTCGTCCAATTTAACACTTCAACCCACGTTATGTCAGAGTGATATTTATCTAATTATTGGATTATTGTCAATGGTAGATTCTATTAGTAAAAGAGAATTTGAAGCAGGCCTACTTGAAAATTTCATTTTGCTATTTTGGATCCCTCACCTCACCTGATGGGAGTAGGTACCGTACAGTCCCGTACTTGAAACTTTATTCTAAAAAAAGGGTTCGGTTTTTTTTTAAATATACTCTCTTTTGTCAAAAATTGCCTCACCAGGCCCGCTAAAGTTCCAAAATTTCTCTTGATCTTTGGGGTGGGGGGGATCTATTCCCCTGATCCAACAAAGTTACGCCATTGCTGAAGACTGATACATAAGTTATTTAATATAATTTATTTCACCTCTTTTCTATTATTTACTACAATGGAAGAACTCTTGAATGTTGATGCGCAGCGATATAATTACACGTATAAATTCCAAAACAATCTTATGACACGATGTTTTACAACTTTGATCCTTACTCGAGACACTGGGAAATCAACATAACGTAACGATTTTCCCCATCTCTGGAACTAAATTGAAGCGAATGGAGATACAATAAAAGCTCTTTATATGCATATTTAGAAATTCAAAATTCAAGTGCTTGCCTTTTTTGGCAAGTTGCTAATTAGTTTCTCGAGTGGTGAAGATGAGGTAAGATTTACTTATGTTTAGCTTATAAAGAAAAATACATGGATATTTTATGTAATAAGTAAAAGTAGCATGCTGTAGAGAGGTTCAGCTACATACCTAGTAAATACTAAACATAGTAACGTTGCAGAAAGGATCATTAGCTGCTGTGATAGAGCTGACTGTGATTTCTGCATCGCTCTATGTAAATCATTCTGCAACACAAAATACATTTTTAAAGTTAAATAAGAATGGAAAATTGATCAAATTTAGAAATTTTCAGTGATCTTCAATAATTTGATGCCATTTATGAATTGAATATGATAATTTTTTAAATAGTCAATAAGATATTTTTATACAGTATAAACAAATAATATTCTCTGAATTCTATCTGAAATCTGAATTTCATGAGTTGAAGAAAGTTTGCCAAATTTAGAACGACATTTGGACATTTCCAGTAATCCTGAGTTAATAATAACACAGTTCAGTTAAAACTAAACATGCAACTGATGATGATGCCATGAGAATTGAAACCTGGTTTTGCATAATAAAAACTAGCAGAAATTGACAATATCTGTGTTATTATTCAATCATGGAACAGTTCTACAATATCTCTGAAAACAGTGTTAAATTTAATCCTGAGTTATTCCATTTTAAGAATTTTAATAATAGAAATTTTAAAACTCAACAAATAATATTCTAAGACATTTGATTCAGGAGTTTCACAAACATAGCAAATTAATGAAACACAATTATATTGGTCACGTTTGGATTATTACTGTACTAGAAAAATTGTAACATTGATGCATTCCAAAATTCAAATACGGTGTTGAAAGGGGCTATTGTGAATCATTCTTGAAATAGAATTCCACACGAGTTCAATTTAAGTTTTGGAAATAACCAGAATAGATATTTTCAAAATAGAGTTGGCCTGAATTTGATATTCATTGAATGGTCATAATTTCCTCATCAATTTACTTGAAAAAATAAATAGACAATATAATACTTACAAACATATTTTCCAGAGATTTTTTCGCTAGCCAACAGTTTAGGAATACTGGAATGAACATATTTCTTAAAGGAGCATGAATGATCTGAAAAAGAAAGAAGAAAGTTTAGAAGTTTGTTTGTAAACATTAAAATTTCCAATATATATAAATCAGGCAGCTTAAAAAACAAAAAAACCACAAACAGTAAAACTACTACTATTGGGTAATGTACGTATTTGTTGTGGAATATCCTGCGAATTCTTAAAGTAAGAAATAATAAATTTCAATTTTATTCTTGGAAGAATTCTTACCATGTTCGGCATTATGAAGCCGAAACTGTAAGCTGGTTTTAAATTTCTATAAAAGGACTCCATTCTTAATCGTCACTACTTGTGTCTTATAATCGAACTAACATAGAGGATAATTAGTTAGGGTGGCTGCACAGTGGAGTATCCAATACTCGACGATGATCACCATTGCAAAATGAAACGTGGAAAGGTGTTTGACAGATAGGAGCAGTGTGAATAGCACCATTCCACAGCATGTGTTTGATTTTGCGATGGTGATTATCCCAGACTCTAGGACCTGGAGTATTGGATGCTCCATTGTGCAAGCACCCTAAGAAAATATTGTTTATTAGTGATTTATTCAATATCGAATTGAAGTTCATCTACTGTTGATCAACTAAAATAAATAGAATCTTCAGCACGTCTTTGGTCTGCAATTATTAGAATGGTTAATATGCTTTTGAGTTGCAATTGACTAAGATTATAGTTGTAGTTAAATTCATGTTATAGTTTTAAAAACTGTGGATTGCATTAATGAGACCAATCATACTCACGGTTAACGCGAATGGAACTGTATTAACTATTTCTAAGATGAAATGGAATGATAGAAGTTGCTGCCATATGTTCCCCTGAAACAAAAACGAAAAATAAATTGAATTACATTGAAAAGGAAACTGAGAAGAATGATTCCAAATACAGAGTTGAACCTCTATATAACAAACCTCCAAATAACGAGATCCTCTTCATAAAGAATTTTTACCTTTTCCCATGACATTTTAGAATTTTTACTGCTCATTTACCTCTATGTAACGAATTTTGAACTTCTCAACAACGAAGTTTTCTCTTCACTTCAACTTACGAAATGTAGTGTATATTTGAAGCCCACAAAGTCATTTCCCAGGAATTGTTTATTTTCAGCTGGAAGGTCAATAAAACCAAAAGTAATGAGAGATTCAGGTAGGTCAAAGATAGGGTGGTAGACAGTTATTAGTAGAGATTGAAACACATGTCGAAATTGAATGCAGGTTACTAAAAATATAATTTTAAGAACTCGTCATTATATAGGTCTACTGGACTTTCCCATTCTTCCACCATTTGCTTTTGTCACACATTTCAATCTTGCTAGTTCAACAACCTCTAAATAACGAATACCTTTCTACAGCGAATATTTTCTCAGGATAATCGACTTTTTTATACAGAGGTTCAACTGTATATATAGTTTATTTCCCATCATCATCATCATCTATTAGTCGATGAATACTTTATATTGTACCACTTCTACTCATCTTTCTATTGAAAGATTATTACCTCTATATTGATCCCAGATCAATCTTAGATTGCAATCCAAGTCTAATGGATAATTCGGTAAGCTATGACAGTGAAAGCGACCATCCCACTCACAAAATCAATGCTTAATTGCTCCTCTCAGGATCATAAACATCATCATTAACCATCCACGGCAAGATTAATATTGGGAGCTCAATTCATAGAACGACAAACCGGAAGTGAGCTTACTGGAGTACCGAAGCACTAAATACAAGGAAATTGCACCGCTTGTTGATGTACGGTATAGTAATGACAAGTGGATATTGCTCGGTTACTAGTTTATTGACTTTAATTGCTCAGATTAAAGCACGATTACAGTCTTGATTACCAAATCAACAGCTATGTGTAATGATTATGGACTGATAAGGGAGAGATAACATATCAAATTTAGGTCAGTAACATCTCATATTAATCAAAATTAATGAGTTGAATTTTTGTATTAAGGGAGCAGATGGTAGATGGAGTTACTGGATTCAAAAGTAATTTTGAGAAATCTAGAATAAAGAGGTAAGATTATAATAATTATACTAGGAAGACGTATCAAACAAACACATTATATATTCTGCATTATATTTTCTACAATATATATTTACAGGTACAATTTATCAGGCGAGATTCAGAAAATTCTGACAAGAGATTCTGAAAATATGACTCTTGAGAATGATTCAAAATAAGAGGGCCATTTTTGCAACCTCCGATGTGTCATAAATAAAATACCTGTGAATTTAAAAAATCATTTAATTACCAAAATGTATGTACCTTCTGAACATGAAGATTGTTGCATTTATCATACGTGTGGATAAGCTTTTCAATTCCCTATTCACAAAATGTTGCGAACTTGAATGGGTCTTAACTTGAACTTGACTTGAAGTTCCTCAGAAGTTGGAAAGTGCTGACATACAAGCCATTTCTTGCACAATTAATGGAGCTGTTTATTAATAAATCTGACAACACTTGCGGTGATCCATTCAGATTAAACGAAGAAGCAAGCTGATGTCTGGAATTGTTCTGCTACAATCCAACAACTTTAACAATTTCAGTGGAAGATTTTTGACCATCCATACAATCCCGACCAAGCACCGAGCGACTTCCGTATTTTTCCTGAACTGAAGAAATGCTGACTTGGAGGTCAGCACTTTCTAACTAATGAGGAACTTCAAGAAAGGGTGAGACACATTAAAGTTCAATGACGGCAACATTTGATTTATTTATTTATCTATTTATAATACACACTTAAAAATTACAAACAATAGAGGCTTACAGCAAATGCCAAAACAAACCTCATTGAAAACATTAGATTGACTAAAAACAAACAAGGAAATCACAAAACAAAAATTTAAACGCTAAGCTAAAAAAGAAATAAGTCAAAATACACACAATAAGAGAACGGCATGAAATAAAAGCATAAAGAAAAATAATCCTTGATATTAATTAACTTTAAACAATGAAATACCAAAATAGTTGGAAAATCAAATGAAAACAGTCTAAAGAAAAATAACCCTAAATATTTGTTAACTCTAAACAAAGAAATAATAGAACAGCTAGAAACAAAATAGAAGGAAAGAAGAGGAAAGTAGAGGAAAAAAGAAAACATATCTTAGTAGTGGCGAAGGTGATATTGTGGAAGGTATCCATAATGAATAATAAGACGAAATTGTCACAACCACATTTATTAAAACTTCGAGAAACTAGTTTCGGTTGTTACACCATTATCAATCTCAATCAAACTCTTGATTGATTGAGATTGATAATGGTGTAACAACCGAAACTAGTTTCTCGAAGTTTTAATAAATATGGTTGTGACAATTTCGTCTTATTATTCATTAAGAAAACATATAATTTATGGTCTGCATCTAAAATTCCAGAGCTTGAAAACATTTTCTACTAAAACATTTAGGAAGGGCATTGAAAAGCTTGTCCACAGGAATGACAAATGCCTCAATTATCAAGGTGATTATGTTGAGAAGAAAAAAGTGTTCATACATTTTGGTTATGAAATAATTTTTTATATTCACTGGCCTTTGATTTATGACCCATTGAAGGTTGAAAAAAATGGCCATCGTATTATGATGTCAAGTGAAGATATATAACAGGTGTATACAATACATGTAGGTATAGCCTATATGTAAATTATGATATTATACTTCGAAAATTATATGTAAGATGAACTGTGATCGACATACCTATAGGTGCTTAGAAAAATGACATTCACTTCATAGCAACTAAGCACAGTAAAGGTATACAATCAACATAAATGCGTTTTCTGGTGGTTTTTGTAAAAAAATACAATTTATTTTCTTATTGCTAAAAATTGTACAGCCATATTATAGCCCTATTAGACATATTATAATCAATATGTATGACATTTATCAATTGTTTCATTGTTACTTTAGTTCTCACTACATAGTTTGTTTGGTTAATGACTAATAGGTTATTAGCCTATTATGGATTTGAATGCTATCTATTGGACTGAGAAAGAATCTCTATATAAACTAGGAGAAATATCGATACTAAAGTATACAAGAATGATTTATTGCTCCTGGGTGATTTAGACTTGGATTTGAATAGAATTCATACGTGGGTTGGAGTAATGTTTGATCTCTCTTAACTGAATAGAACACCTCTGCTAAACCATGATAGTGACCACCCATTCATAACTCGGAATATTAGATACAAATTCTATGTGGGGAATCTATCACTAGATGAATGTAGAAACCTGAATCGAAATAGATTCAGTTCCTGAATGACTTCTCAGAGAAGCCTACTGACAATGTCTATTCTAATCCAGCTTGAGAATTAGTCCATATGCGACGGGTGTATTGAGCGTGGGCTGATCGTCAGCACAGTGTAAAGCACCCTTACAAACGCCCTTGAGGTTTGAAGACGCATATTCATGCCGTGGTGCGCTCTGAGCTTCATTAAAGCAGCTACATTGACAGCAAGGATGGGAAGATTGTAGCGGGGAATGCACAAGTGAATTTGAGATATCTCCAATGAAGAGGAGAGGATCGCCAGGCTCATAGTTCAATGAGCACCATGAACAATGGGAGATGTTCCTATACAATGATACCTGATAATCACATGACTTTGAACAACTGTACATGAGCATGTTCTTGGCTTTAAAATGTTTTGACTAACAAGGTTCAATGGAGAAGACAGTATAGACATTATATCAATTGGTTTTTATCATTATTTAGGATCTAACCAAGGTAAAAAAATAGAAGATAGCACACAGAAGACATTAAAGATGTAATAAAAATAAAACATGTAATGTTTATCATTCACTCACAGAGGACAATATGGTAAGTAACGCTTCTATTGATGAGTTATTATAATAAAAACCATTTAAATTCAAATTATTTTTATTTTTAGAAAATTTTATTTCATGATTTGACATATTATAGGGGCTTAAAGCAAACAATAGAAAAATTCGGAGTACTGCTTATATTTCAGTTTCAAGACCGCATCATTAACATAATCGGAAGTAATATCTATTGAGGCAAATAATGGACAATTCTGTGCTCAAAAAGTCAATCGATAATGATAATCCCTTCAAAAAGGGAAGTGATAGCCGGGAGCCGTAGCAGGTATCTGTTTAATCAGATAGAGATAAGCTGCGTTCTCGTAGGTCCTGTTCGTAACGGTGACCGATTAGATTGGCCAGCAAAAAAGACACTGTTCTCTGCTGTAAAATCCTTCCCGGTGGTTCGGAACCCACCTAAAACTATAGGTCCAACTCATCAATCACCATCATCCAACTCATTACCCACGCACAGGTCTCAGAGCTATGTGGGCTTCATCCTCCAAAAAAAAAAAAATAATAATAAATAATAAAGGTAATCGACCGATCAAAAACACAGTGTAGCATTCGGCCGATTGTGAGTAAATTTATTATGTATTCACAATATAAAACTGACTGCAAGTCGTTAAATTTACAACAAAAAGTTAATATTAACAACGCAGATCGTTATGAAACAAGAGATCCAAAGTGTAGCAGTTAAAATTTGAAGTTTGAACCATTCTTGCACATTTAACATTTTCATGATTCACATTTATTCAACTTTCAGTTAGCTACGGTACTTGATTGTCCATCATCATTGACATGGTTTTGGCTTCGAATCAAAGCCAATAAACAAAAATTTGATCAAATTGTCAAGACATGAAAGAAAACACTGCAAAACTGAAGGATTCCAGTTTCGTTTGGTCAGAAATTTTGTTGGATCGTTGGATCAATGCTGTGTTGTGTACAAAAGCGTATATGAGATTCAGAATACATTGAGCAGGAAATACTAATAGTTGAACACAAATATTGGCAATCAGGTTTTCACTTTCGTTTCACAAAATGTTGAGCCCAATGTCGTACTTGTTCAAAAAGTTGTCATATTATGATGACCTTGTCATACAAGAAGTTAGCTCATTGTCTTACAAGTTGACAAATGCCATTGTTATTAATCTCTTGAAATTTCTCAGTTTATCTATCAGTAAGTTGATTTTTAGCAAGCGAATTTTTGTCTTACAAGCGGACAAAGGTTCATGCATAAGCTTTATAATCCATTCGATGAAATTTAAGCTTATTGGGACAGAAGTAGCATCATAATATGGCCCAACATCCCAACAACTGGAGCCGTTCAGTTTTGTTTGGCTATAAATTGATCCCATATAAATGATCCCAATGAACAACAAGTACAAAAAGTTGTCATACGAAAATATGAGCACAATATGAGCACAAGTGGACAAAGGCTCATAATCATACATAATCCACTTCATAAAATTTGAGTATATTGGGCCTGGAGTAGCATCATAATCTGGATTCACAACTGGAGCATTATAGTTTTGTTAGACAATAGATTGAGCCCATATGGCCAAGTACAAGTACACTCACAAGGGTTTCCCCGTAATTTGAGCAAATTAAGCCCAAAGTTGAGCCATAGCATGGACCTAACACAGTCTCTTTGCATGGTGCACCCAGTATGGTTGTCATCGAACACCTCTAAACACTGAAGATCATAACAGGTAATACCAGACTACAACACAGGGACGATCATCACTTCTAAGCCCAGGAGATCAGCTAGCAATAGTCGAGTGTTTGAGGAGGGATTTACACCATGAAGCGTGCATCCAATATGGTCGCCATCTGTTTACACACCTGTCAGCGTTGCTTGATCTGTTAACACATCAATGCACCAAATGGCCAGATAAATAATTCCGGCACAAAGGGTCTACCCTACTGCCTACTACACCTATTATCGCGCAATCTCCTTGTTATGTTTTCAGGTGGTAATCGATGTGCAGGCCATAGTAAAGCCAACACTGACACTTGCAAGTGTGATAGAAGGAATCGATTATCAAAGGACCATCACTTGGTCACAAACTCTAAAATATTGACAACTGGCAACTGTTCAACTGAGTCCTGACAATACTGTTGCCTCTGTCGACTTACTTAAGTGACGGAGTGTGGATAAGTTTATGTAAAATACCTGTTATGACACATTTGTTTAGGACAAAACAATTTGTTGTAACTTGATACAACTATGGGCCAACTATTCTAATAAATTACGAAAATAAAAAAAATATTTCCATACTGGTTACTGGTTATGCAGAGAAATAAATATCAATCAATCTATCAAATTTATTTTCAAAATTACAAACATTGTAGGGTCCTGCTAAACCCGTAGGTTTTTCAACAGGTGCCAATCTTCACAAGTATTGCAACAAAGAAACAGATTCACTAATATTTTAATATTATAAAGAAAAAATATAGATTAGTTAATGAAGAAATGAATTACAAAAGAATGTAGTGATAAAAGTAAAAATAAACACTGTAAATACAGAACTGAGAAAGAAAGAAAAAAGATACTACAATCCTATCAAGAAAATAATTAGAGAAGAAAGAAATAGGATAAGAAATGAAGAGGAAAAAGGAAAGTAATGTTGTACAACTTAAAAATAAATATTTATAGTCGTTCAGGCTGGCGGCAGTGATTTATAGAAGATTTAACCAGCAAAAACTGTATAAAGAAATTGAAATAGGCTACCGGTATGTTTATGTTTCAATAGTTTCAAATATTAAAATTTAACTTTATATCGATCTGGAATTATGTAATATTGTTGTTATTGATTAAATACATCATATTATCCATAGAAAGTTATATTCATATATTCATAGAAAGTCTGTTGAATAAGGAAGGAAGTATATAGAGGATAGATATTTTTCCGTAGACATTATAAAATCTAGGAACCTGATATTTTATAGGTGATCTTAAATTATAAGGTGCAGGAGAAGCAGCTAGGAATCTATACTGGAAATTATCTTTAAAGAATAGTATAATTTTGTATAATATGTAAAAATTCTTTGGTGTTAGTGTTTGATAAAATATTTGTAAACTTTGTAAACTATAGCCTAATCATTCATTTAGAAGAATTCGTTGAATGGAAGCTGAAATTTCTAACATTTTGGTTGAAGTGTATAAGAAGTAATTAATGAATTAAAAACTAAATTAATTTTGAAGTAGTAATTTTAATTTGAAAATCAAAACAAGTTGTAACTACAGAATTTCAAATTCTGTCTAGTTGCTAGCAGGTAATGCTCTTCTTCTTAATGTGTCTATCCGTTTCGAATGTTGGCGATCATCATGGACACACAAGCTCTATCAGTGGCACACCGGAATAGTTCTACCGAACTTTTGTCAAACGGTAATGTTAGCTTCTATTTATTCCAAACAAATTGAAATAATCCTAACACTTCACAGTAGAGTCTACTAATTTTATTCACTTCACCCAATAGGTGACAAAAGTCTTTGTTGGACAGCCGAAATCGACCTACATCCCAATTTTCATCGAATAATATAAAACCAATCTACCAATGAACTCAAAATCAATACTACACATTAAACTAATTGAAAAAGGATGTGGGGCTAGAGCATTCATGATTGCAATCTGACAAGTCTAACCAACAAAATGAATAATCCAACCAGTAGGGAATGCTCTAACATGAGTCTCTTTCCAAATTGGTGCTAGACGCGAGTTGGATCCCACAAACGATGTCCATTTTTTGAACAGGGAGCCCTTGCAAACCTTGTTTCCACTACGGTCTGGTCTGCAAGTCGACGAGGTAGGTCGGCTTGTTGCATAATTTATGGCAGCGCCCACAAGGGAAAGCAGCTTTCCTCTTTCCTGTTAACCTCCGACTTTAAAAGCGTTCATGGGATTTCACGTAGCCTTGTAGGCTACAATGTTCCACAATTAGTCCAATTAACTTATTGAGTAATTAGTGGATAACGAAAATATGCGTGTAAAATTTAAAGTTTAAGCCTCCGAGCCATACAAAGGGGTGTCTGCCCAAACAACTGCCCAAAATTGTCTGCCCAAACAACTTGAAGGGGGATTTTTACATCCTATAGAATGTAATTTCACTTCTCCACTAAATTTAGAACCACAAAAAGAGTATGTACTTTTTTGTAAAGTTACATTAAATTTACAGTAGCATTGTCATACTTCAATTTTCTTTCAATACTTTCAATGACAGTTCGTGAAGAAAAACAACATAAAAAAGACAAATTGAAGCAACAGCATGCTTCATCATGCATGAAACTAGGAAAATTGTGAGTTCATGCATTTTAACACGCCTCATAGTAGAATACGTCATGAAATTTGAAGAGCACGATGATAATTTATTTATTATTATATGTATAAGCTTCTTATTATTTATTGCCATATTTTTCAATTGTTTACAATATATTCAAATTTCGTACGCGAGCAAATACGGTAATTTTTCAGCGAACTGAAGAGCGTTTAGTTATTATGATACACTATGAAGAATAGAGGCAAACATAACTTGTCTTGCAACTGTTATTAATCTATAAAAATGTCTCAAATTTATTACTTTCACACACTTTGCAATAGAAGATAAGATACATTGCTTATGCGATGCCTTTTCAATGTTTGCGATGTCTTGCAGGAGAAACATTTTCCAAATAAGCTCAAACCGAAAATTCACATCGACAAAATATTTTAGCTCATGTAAAAAGCTAAATATTAGCTTAGAAGATTGACTCCATGAAAGGATGAAAGAAAATTGATTGGCAAAGCAAATATTCTAAAAAAGCAAAAAAAAAAGTAAAAGAAAGCCATATTGACGTGAACATGAAGAGCAATATCCATCTCTTCGCCTATCTCAGTTTGATAGCCTTGCCAACGGATTTATGATCAAGCTCTTGGCTAAAGTTCTACGTATTTGAATCGACTCACTGGCGCGTAAGTAATTTTTCAGCTTTTTCGCCATTGTGCGCGTTTTCCGAGTCAAGATAGGCGAGAACGAACGGCAAATAAGAACGCTTGATTCGGCAGATTTTATGCCAACAAAAGAGAAACTTTCTGTACTTTTCTACTTCAATTTTTGCACCTGTAAACACAATTTTCCTTAGCCGATTTCGAACTAATTGGAAGATTTCTTCCATGTATTATTTATGTCCATCAATATTTGTTTTCACTATAAAAATATATATTTCTATTTTCCACATTATAATTGTAATTATTTAATTGTGATCTCTTATGTGGGGTTTAATTATAACAATTATTAAATAGTAATACCAAGTCCGTAGGGAAGAATTTCTGCCCTCAAAAATTGACTAATTCCAAATTTAAGCGCCATTATTTAAATTTAAATAATTTTATTTCTCAATAAACAACAATGGTACAACAATCTTCAACATACACAAGTAGTACATAAGAAATACATTTTGATATTTATTGAGAAAGTAGGCACTCCCGAGTTATTATTATTTATTATTATTATTTTAATAAATAATTATTTCACGGAAAAATTACGGGAAGATTTCTCTTAATAGCAATAGAGAATAAACATTCAACATTTCAATAACTTGATGCTCAACGTGCAAAAAAGAGATCTTATCTGATAAGAGCTTGTAATACGGTGTAAGAAATTTTATTTACTAATTGGAAGAAACTCATTACTTTCAATCCACAAACATGTACTAATGTATAAACAAATATTAAAACAGGTATTGACTTATTGTATACAGCTATAAGGGTATAAAACCATAGGGGTGTAACAACAAAATAACATCAGCTCCATACAACGCTTTAGAACAAGGTGCACAAAATCATCACCTTGGTATGTGAGAAATAACGATATTTATAGAGAGGGTCTGTTGCAACACAATTTACAAGTTACATTTTGAATCTACAAGTGAAAACTCCCATGAATTCTGTAATTGTAACTAATTTAAAAAGTATATATTTTCTATTTCAAAGTATATCAGTTAGGCTATATATTTTATAAGTACAAATTTAAAAAAATATTTGTTTGTAAAATCTTATGCAACAGATCCTAGGAAGTCGTCTAGTGTTCAACGTTATCCATAAATATGCAGAGAAGCGTGAAGTACGGCTTAACCAATTGTCTAGGTAATTCAGCAGCTAGACGATGGAAGATTAGTGTGGGGGCTCAAAATGAAGAACCCATTTAGACTAATGTCATGCTTGTTTCATTGGAAAACAGAACAGTAAATAACTTAAATCTAGCTTGTAGTACAGTAAACACGTATGCATAAGATTTACATAGAAAATTTTGGTAAGTTAGGACAGAACAAATTTGCTATCAGCCTCAATACTAGATAGCAAAAGCATTCTGATGAAAAAAAGAGAATAATATAAAAATAGTCGCCGACCCATAACATTTTGAAGAAATAAATTAAGAAAAACTTCTAGTTTGTGATAAAATAAGCACTACTTGTCAGCCTCATGAAATACTTAGAAATTAAACTGCAGTTAAATTTGTGTATAGAGATGGCAATATTGTACCAAAACTTAGTCCACAGTATTTCTTTATGCACTGTACAAGATAAAGTCAGTTCATTTCATCTCTTCACAGAAGTAAAATCTTGACCTTTGCTCTTTCATCCATCTTACCAGGTTTCATTCAACACAAACCAACGCATAATTGCAGGTAGACTCCATGTTATTTTGGGTAGAACATGAAATGTGCATATTCTCACCTACTCGCATTCACTTGGCCCATTTTGCACTCGAATGTGAAGATATCCCAGCGTTTTGCTGTCTGAATAATTGAGGCTGGCAAGGTGCGATGCAGCCTAAGAAGCTAAGAGGACCTGAAAGGGAAGACCTGAGAAAAGGCGGAGTGGAAGCCATTTAATATTCATTTGGTCGCGAAATTCGCTGAAGACTTGAGCTGCTCTGGACTGGCTAATGCGCCAGAACGCGATCGACTAAAGGACGCATGAATAATCAAAACGTTTGCGAAGAAATCCTCGAATTTCTTGTGCCGCGCTCGGCACAGCAAGATGCCGTATCGTACAAGACAGGATAAAATTGAGAACTACCAGATGTTTTACTGGAGATCTGAATCAGTAATCGATCGTCAAAACCTGAACTATCTTTGATGTTTATTCCTGAGCTGTAAAATGTATAAACATAGAATTGCTCAGTGTTATTTAGATTTAAAGATAACTTAGAAATAAGTTTCAACTATATGACAAGTCCTTATACCCCTTTGAGAGGAGGTCATTGGACGATATCTATATCTATCTATCTATCTTACATGTTTTTTAGATCGATCTGTTTCAAAATGCTCATACTTGTATTTTTGTTACATCTAGAAGATTTGGTTGAATCCAACAAAAATTGGTTTACAAGAACTACAGCAAAAGGAAATATTTCCAGAAATCCAAATATCAATCAAGCTATTCTATAAAAAATCTCATTTACTTTAAAGACCGTTCTTGGTCTTTTGTTTTTATTTTTCATTTATCGAATAGCAAGTGGGGAAGTGATAGCCGAGTGCCGTAGCAGGTATCTGTTCAATCAGAGATAAGCTACGAAACTCTTGGGCGCTCTTTGTAAGGGTTACCGATTGGATTGGCCAGCTAAAAAAGACTCTGTTCTCTGCTGTAAAATCACTTCCCGGTGATTCGGAACCCACCTAAAACTGTAGGTCCAACTCATCAGTCATCCAATTCATTACCCACGCACAGGTCTCAGACCTATGTGGGCTTCATCCTCCGAAAAAAAGTAGAGAGTTATTTCCATAACGAATAACATTTTATGACAACACTATAATGCTGTATCAAACACTTCAATCATCAACACATTACGATATACAATAGTTAAGACTGTAAGATCATATTAAATTTCAATTATCATATGAATAATCTCTTCTTTTACTTGAGATTGAAAATGGCGTGCCAGTCAAAACTACAGTAGCCTATATCGTGTGTTAGTATTTAAAATGGTTAAGACATCAGTATTATTCATATGTTTCATATTATTCTACCGCAATATAAATATCACCATTATCAATACTAGTTTCATCATTGAAAGACTGAAGAATTTCAGTGGGGAAGTGATAGCCGAGTGCCCTAGCAGGTATCTGTTCAGTCAGAGATAAGCTACGAAACTATTGGGCGCTCTTTGTAAGGGTTACCGATTGGATTGGCCAGCAAAAAAGACTTTGTTCTCTGCTTTAAAATCACTTCCCGGTGATTCGGAACCCACCTAAAACTGTGGGTCCAACTCATCAGTCATCATCATCCAATTCATTACCCACGCACAGGTCTCAGACCTATGTGGGCTTCATCCTTCGAAAAAAATAATTAATGAATGATATTAGTTTTCAAAAAACTTACAACAGAAAATCTTATATACAATAAAATTTATAGCTAACTTACTTCTGGTAACAATTTTTTCAGTGTATATATGTAAATACTAAAACGTTAATTCATTTTTCCTACAACTGCTCGTAAAGTAGTTCTTTACGTACTGAAAACTAATTGTAAAATACCTCTTTACTGCTCAGCAAGCGGTAAAGTACTTTACGCTCGCCAGCTGTTTTCTTTACGCTTCTGTTTTGATTTTGATGCCTTCTCATTGGTGGATCACGGAATCCGTGAAATTCACATAACCTCAAAAATGGCGTACGCTAACCAAATCCGCTCATGGTCTGTGATGTTACAAACTACAAGCTTTTATTGTGTTGGAATCCAGAACTGCAGTTTTAGGAAAAATATTGTATGCAATTCGCGCGTGAAGCTTCTTTATCGCTCTCGCAAAATTACTGCGCTCCGCTACGCGTCGCGCAGTAAATGTTTTGGCTCGAGCGATAAAGTCGCGC
This sequence comes from Conomelus anceps, assembly GCA_948455865.1. Taxonomy (NCBI): domain Eukaryota; kingdom Metazoa; phylum Arthropoda; class Insecta; order Hemiptera; family Delphacidae; genus Conomelus; species Conomelus anceps. Next base: position 34,505,612 of record OX418224.1, read on the forward strand.
TTCACGCTCTTAATACATAAATAACTATTTTATAAGAATAGGAACTCTGTGTTCCTAGTTTTCTATTGTAGTCTATTAGAACTCTTCAATCTGTTTCAGCCAAAACCATAATTTCTACACCTCAAGAGAAAAATCTACAACACTTCAGACATAGACAAATTTTTCTGTGCTTTAGGACAATTAGTGTCAAATATTTTAAACTAGCGGAAAACATCCAAACGTATGGATCAATACTCATTGAAGCAAGGAGGTGAAAGATAAATAAGAGCTTGAGTGATCTATTTACTGACTCATCGTTGGATAACAGGGTAACTCAATTCATCAGATGGAATGGATAGCTCGACTTCCATGTCTGTCTACTATAAACATCCATTAAAGTCATGGAGTACACCTTAATGTTGCTAACTACACAATGATGATATAGGAGTGAGAAAGAAGTTAAGGAAAGAGGAGTGCGCTAACGTAGACTGAGCAAGCCCTAACAGCATGTCTTGGAAAGATCTCCCTCGTCACAGAGTATGCATTACTTAGCTCAAAAACAACCTTCCCATAATGCACTATGCTCCATTGTAAACATGAGTCACGTGAAATACGAGCTAATATAGAGTTGGATTTGTTTAGTTTTCAATTGAAGAATCACAAGCACTGAATTAATTAGTATGCAGATCCAAGTGTACAATTCAGTTACAAATAAAACAGAAGTTCAGTAGTAGCTGCAGTTGAGTGCAGAAAGAAGTAAGAATATAAAGATGTGGGGATGCATTGAGAATGAAGTGTTTTGCGAATCGGAACTCGTGATTCGATACACAGTGATGAACAGAAACAGAATAATAGATTTATGAGAATCTGCATAGAATATGCAATCTAAGATTGATGAGAATATATGATTATACAGTGCATAGACTCCTTGTAGATCATATATAATATATGAAGGATTAGTCATAATAGCCCAACAGCCAACGTCATGACAGTAAATAAAGACATAATAGAAATAACACCTGAAAAAATAATAACAAAAGAATTAGTTGTAAGTTAGTACGAAATTATTTGGGAGAAAGACACAAAATTCATTTTGTAGCTTTCAACCGTTTGTAAGGATGAAACTAGTAACAAATAAATATATAAGAAGGCTACAGAGAACTAAAAATGACAAAACCACATTTTAAACAGAAAAGAAAGGATTATAATTGAATCGCTGAGAACAGAAACCCCTTGAATCACCTTTTTTTTAAAAATGGATTAAACAGTGGAAATGGACTATTAAATGGTCTCTTCATGTTGAGGCCAGGAACAGCATGAGTCAGATTCATTCTTCACTAAGAAATACATTCTGAGGACCTCAATGAGTACAGAAAGCATACCACTCTTTATGTTGTTTCTGTTCTCCGATACAAAAATCTTGAAAATTTTACTCAAGTGACTTCTGATCTCACCGATTTAGTTATTGGAGACGAAAATGGATAATAAAAAATCTTTAATGGAATGATTGAAGAAAATATAAGGTGCCAGTAGAGATCGAATACAAGAAAAACAGACAACTTTCTTAATAGGTAAGGTCTAATTGAAGGTTATTGTACTGTAGCTTCTAACCCAAATTAAATAATATTTGAAGGAATAGAAATAATAAGGAGAAATCAGGTTAACAAAAGATATTGACAGAGTGCTTCGATGATGATGTTTTCAAAACTGAACTCATTTTCATTTAGGTTGACTTCCTAGATTTTTTTCAACTATAACGGACCCTGATAAATAATTTTCATTTTTGTAGCTTTTTCTCATTTTGAGTTTCATTTGAGCTCGTCCTCATTGATCTTTATGATGTGCTATTAAAAGCCACAGGCTATCAAAGGACGTTGACACAATCCTTTAATGAGCTTAGGAAAGAAATATTTTATTTTCACGCCAATTTGAAGTTCTTTGAATCGCAGCAGCCTTATCTAGAAAAGCGCATTTCTTATCAATTGAGCTTTTTCTGAATTGGTTTGTGATGGGGTTAGGGATGGGAGGGGGTTGTGTTGTCCCTTCCTGTGATCGGGGAGCTCGTTTTGCAATGAAAAGCTTTCTGTCACTGTTACCGAGCTGCAAAGCGATAATCCATGTTCCCAGTCAACTCCACCGCCAAACAAGCAGCTAAAAACGGCTGCTGCATCAAAGCAAACTACTTGCTCCCCCTTCCCTTCAATACACCCCCTTCTACCCCTTTTCCTGTGATCAGCCCCTACCACTTTCTTCTAACACAAATACAGTAATCTCACTGCAGGAACCAGTGGGTCTGTGATAGCCAAGCCAAGCTATATTGACACAATTCAACCTGCTTTTTTTAATGCTACTATATAAAAACCACTATTCACCAGAAATGGTTCAGAGGATACTGATAAATTGCTTCATTTCTACTAACATGTCTATTCTGCAACAAATCTACACAACTTTTCTAAATTTCAAGGAATGGTAATGTTATTTTTGCGTTCCAATTTATATAGATTAAAAAACAATAAATAATTCGCCCTTACAAAAACGAGAGCTTAATAGTTTCAAAAAAAGAAAGATGTGAACAAAAACCAATTATTGACTGCAAAATACAACCTCCAATAACTAATAAAATGTAAGGAAAAAAATCGATTAAGAGTGGGATTTTCAACTGAAAATCCCCCTCAAATTCAATTAACTAATGAACTTCCTAGATAGGGGGGGGGGGGGGGGGGCTGACAATAAATTTGTAATAACTGTTGCTGTGTCGGTATAGCACATTAATATTAAGCTCACGCTATATTGGAAGATGCTAAAATTCATTTCACAAATGTTCTCAGCGTAATTGAATTCTAATTTCCTTCTCTACTCTATAAATTATATGCTGGAGACTGCTGCTCTCACGGTCATTGAAAACTGAATTGAATAGCTAAACGAAATAGAGAAATTCAGGTACAGAAAAGTGCCAGTGCCAGAAATCGAACCATGAATACTAATTGGTAATTGCAGGTGAAAAGACCAAGCGACTACACTACACTAAATGAAATCTTAATATCGGAAGGCTAGAAAAGTAAAATAAATTATAGAAACAACGGTATGGCGCAGTATTTATGTAAGTTACGTTTTATTATGTTGTATTCTTCTAACAAAGAAAGCAGGTTGGTATAGAAAAATCTCAAATGAATGCCGCTACACAGATGTTGTACGTATTGTCTAGTGGTTAGGACACCTGGCCGGTAATAAGGATCCGAGGTTCGGTTCCCGGCACTGAATGAATATCCACTTGTGGATGCACTTATCGATTTCCATAAATTTATTTTTTAATGACCGGCAATTGGGAGATCCGAAGTTCGATTCTCAGCGCTGGCTGGAGATTGTTTGTAGTGGCATTCATAAGATTTCTGGATTTTTTCTGAGGATTAAGCCCACATAGGTCTGAGACTTGTGTGTGAGTAGTGAGTTGGATGATGGTGACTGATGAGTTGGGCGTAGTTTTTTTGAGTGGGTTCCGAACCACCGGGATGATTCAACAGCACGTAACAGTATTTCTTGCTGGCCAATCAATCGATCATCCTTACAAAGAGGGCCCAGGAGTTCGTGGCTTACCTTATCTGATTGAAGAGATACCTGCTATGAGATGAAGGTTATTACTTCCCTCATTTGTTGTATACATAATATGTTGTTGTATTTTATGTTTGACGAATGTTAATAGCTCAAATGAGTTCTCAAACAGATTTTTCAAATAAATAAATACTCATACGATTTCACAAGCTATTTGATGTAGTTGTAAATGTGGCGGTGGTTTTTATCATAACGTTTAGCATTTCAAAGTAAATTCAAAACCAAACGTTGTTTGCGATAGTATTGATCACTACTTTAAACAACTGCCACATGGAATGAATGAATGAATAAGAACAGACCTTGTATCCGAGGTAGGCGAGCAGCAGAGCCTCGGTGAGACTGATGGAGGCGAGGATGACCTGCACCACCCACAGACCGACCGGCCTCTGCACCCACAGGATGGCATCCCAGTTGATAATCGGGTTCTCCTGGAACGCCTCCTCTGTCAGGTTGTGCGATGCCTCGAACTCCGATTTGTTCGACGGTGTACAACCGTAGCTGAAAAATTAATTGATATATTAGTTTTTTTGAAGATAAAAAACAATTTGATTTGGTGTAACTCCAGGGGTCATCATAGACATTTCCCCTTTAGTGGAGAACAATCGTCTCTGTAAAATTGTATTAATTTAGATTATAAAAAATGCTAATTAGCCAACATGGTGCTAGATCGTAATTACGATGAAATTGAAAAAATAAATAGTTTTCTTAATCAGAATTACATAAGACAATACTGGAGCATAAAGAGCTAAATGAGGTCAAAGGGTTTGAATACCCTAAACAGGATGGAAGTTAGTTTTCTCACAACTATATAAGGAATTAGTTGATCACCATAGCAACAAAATAATATTTTTCGGCTCAACATTTTTTTGAGACAACGATTTATGATGTATAGAAAAAATCAGCACTAATATCATAGGATAGTATAAAACGGCCCAGTAAAGGTGCTTGAAATGAACCATTTTCTTTGAAAGTTTTAAAACATTCCGGAGGAGAAAACATTTCTCTTTTTTGAGTTACAGTTGAACTTCCACTTAAAATTTAGGCCCTTGTGCACAGGTGTTTTAGAAATAGGGATAAAAATGTATGATGTACAGTAAGAATCAACACATATAAAGAAGAATAGAACGGCCATATGAAAATGACAAAAATGCGCTGTCTCACTATCAGAAGTCTGAGTTTAATTCCTGATCTACAACTGACATTTTTGTATCATAATTTTATCCCATTATTCATGCACAACCCTCAGACTCATATGAGAATCATGCACATTAAAGCCGACACCATATCCTGGACTGGAAGAATGAAAATAATCATAAGTTAATAGATGGCAAGAAATACTTTTATTATATTATAATTATTATGTTACTTTTGACTGAAATTCAATAAACCAAATCCAAGAACTCAAATGTATCGATGCAAAATAGAAAGCACAGTTAGATTGAATAACCAGCAGATAACCTCATGTTATATTAAATTCACAAATGTACGACTTACAGTATACTTGGAGTAAGCAAGATACAATTCAATATCTCAAATAAATTTGTTGATTATTATTAGTAGACAAACCAATTTATTGTTCATTTTACAATCTTTAGCTTTATATTCAAGGTCTAGGCCTAGGGTATTCGTGTTAATTTTCAATATCATAAGCTATAGTGTCATTTTGCGAGGATAAAGCTAACTGTCTATCAATTATTGTATTGACTATTACAAAGCAATGTCAACTTTCTGTGTCAAACATTTTCTAGAAGCAAGAAATCCAGCTGATAGTTTGACTTTGACTGGCATTAAAGCAGCAAGTGTACAGATAAAAAAGTGTGCATTAATGAGTTGTTTTTGCATGACTCGACATACATCGATAACTCTAAATTCCTTTAGGAACTTTAAATCAAGAGTGTCTTTACTCAATTGTTGAAGAAATTTTAAAATAAGAGAGTTTACGCCAAACCACGTTTAAGATTACACTTACCTGAACACTCTATGAATCTGCCTGCTCTAGAAAAGCAAGATGATATAAAGCAGGCATATGCACAGAGTATTCAAGTTAACATTAGCATTATCGCTGACGTAGTTTTGCCCAAACTATTAATTGTGAATATTTATCGAACTTGTAGCTGAACCTACAAAACGATAATAGAATTTAATAACGCAAGAAGCAGATTCGATTAAATTTATCAAATTTTCAAACATGGAAATCACCACCACCTTTAGTTGGAATAAAACAGTAAAAAGCTCCATTTTCAATGTGATGCTCATCTCATTACTGGCAAATGAAGCATTGAGTATTTTGAAGCTATAGTGTCACCATATATACGGTATAAAGCCTTCTAGAAGCCTCAAAATCAGCAAAATTACTAGCTAGAAAAAGTATGTTGATTGTGTTAGATTGGATGTATTCCACCACCAAATAAGTTGCACATAAAAGAAATTCCAGTCCATACCGTACCGTATATGTAGTGCAACTCACCTATTTCAAAGCCTCATAACTAGCAAATACGTACATTATGTAGAAAGATCATAATTGAGGATTTACCTTGCACTAGAAAAAATACAAATAAAAACAATGATAAAATCTTATGATTTCCAAATGAAGCTGATAAATTTATATTTTTAATAATTTATTATTGAATTACACAAATTTAAACCCTGACTTGCGTAGGGATTGGCGATCCCATCGCACAGTAGCTTGCTACTGCAAACAGCCACTCCAAAGCCCTTCTTCCCCTTCCCTTCTTCTTCATCGTTCTGCTTTGGAGCTTTAAATTTCAAGAATGGTTTTTTCCATTGACTTGGAGCCATTCTCTACTTTTCTCTTTCTATCGGACCCAACTTGGCCCACTTCTTCGAACTTTTTCTTCGTTTTCTTTTTACAAAAGGGTTTCAAGTTTCAAGTTTTTATTAGGCCAGTTGAACATGAAAGTTACATTAAGCCAAGTCACAATATTCATAATGAAAATATACAATAAACAGTCACAACACTAACAATACATATTACAGTCAGTATCAATAACAACAGATAGGCTACCTGAAATTAGTGGGAAGGAAAAGTTACAATTTTTACATCACATAATTAAGTTGGTCTCCTGTATTTGGAGATAGTTTTAAAAAGACAAAATATTCTTAATTAGATCATATGGACCATTGCTGTGATCAGCAGCTATAAATTCCTCTACTGAATAAAATGGATTCACAGTTAGCCAGTACCTAAGTACATGAAGAAATCGTTTTTTAGGCAATGCTCTAATTTGAGTTGGTAGTAAGTTGAAGAATTTGTAGGCTATTATAGGGTAGCTGGACTTTGACTTTGCATCTTGGAATATGAATACTCTCACGGTTTCTTGTGAAGTGGCTGTGAATATCAGTATTTTTTAGTAGATTGTCTTGAATCTGATATATTTCTTTCAAACATTGATAAATAAATTCATTGAAGACAGACAGAATGCCGTATTTAGAAAGAAGTGGCTTACAGTGGTCAAGATAGCCCGCTCCAGAAATCACTCGGACTGCCCTTTTCTGAATTATTAGCACTTTAGAGGTGCTAGATGCATGACCCCATAATTTTAAACCATAGCTCAACCTTGAGTGAAAAAAAGCAAAATAGGCCTTTCTGACCACCGAAATAGGCAGTTCAGACATCAGTCTTCTTAATAAATAAATGATGCTGCTGAGACTGGAACATACCATGTCTATATGAGGTTCCCAGAGTAATTTGGCATCAAGAATGAAACCCAATAGTTGAACCGGCTCCAAATACTCACTGACATCTGATAGGGAAAATAATATGCTTTGAGTTTTTGCCTCATTCAGAGATAATCTGTTTAGTGAGAACCACTTTCGAGCTTTATTTAGGAAGCATCCCCTCTACCAAACTAGTTCTTTGGAGGGCTAATAACCCACATGCTCTATCCTCTGAAATCAAATTATTCAGAGTCAAATAAGAAAGAGAAACGGACCGGAATTCAGGAAAAGATTACAATGTTACTTCTATTACTAGGAAGGAATGTGAGATGGTCGATGAGATGGAGAAATATAATTTGAAGATATTAGGCCTAAGTGAAACTGAAAAGAAAGGAAATGGTGGGATGGCTTTGGACAAGGGATGCACACTTTTGCATTCTGGGGTGGAAATGAACAGTAGAGCAAAGGAAGGAGTAGGTATTATACTCAGCGATGAGTACTTTTGACGAACTGTAAGATGGAATGCAGCTCCGAGTTATAGGCACATGCACCATTTAATTTCTTTGGTTTTTATAAACATCGTATGTTTCCCAATTCACAAAAAAATGCATATCGGCAGTTCTTGAAGAAGAGTTTAGTTTCTTCTTGTTCAACAGATCTCATAATATATTATGCATCAATATTTTCTCTTTTTTCAATTTTACGGTTTGACAAAAAATTAAGAATAGATCAAAATCAAAATAAAAATGCCAATGCCAAATAAAAATAAATTGAATAATTGGGCTAAGCATCAGCCTCCGAAATATCCGTCAATCTTTTTATATTTAAAATGAACCAGCTGTCCAATGTTTTGATTTTCACTAGCCAAAAGTAACCTAGAGCCAAAAGCGGAAATCTGTTTTACATCATAATTATTTTTAAACTTGACCCCGAAACTCCAAAATCAATAAAGATCTCACTTTGACTAAGATGAAGCTATATAACAAGTTTCAAGAGTCTAGAATCTTTCTTTCAAGCTCTAGAGCACGGACGGACAACGGACGATTTCAATAAGGCCCTGTAGGGTCCGTAATAGATATAGTAGACTGTCTAGTTTTGATATAAATATTAATTTAGTAACTAACTAATGAATAGTGTAATACAGTACAATTTTGTCATAAAATAATAATATAGGTACCTAATGAATATTTATCTACCTCCATTCTCTGATGTTGGTGGTTTTTTTTTTTATGAGATGGTTTCAATGAATAACTATGATTCTACTAAAGAATTAGACTAACTTTAGACTAATCTACTAAAGAACAAACCTCAACTTTAGGATCCTGAATACATTTATAAAATCACTAGGTAGCCTACGTATGTACTGCAACCTATTGTTTACGATTATTTTCAAGAACGAATAAAAAGTGAACACACAAGTTAGCTAAGGCTAATAAAACATTTACTACGTATTCTACCTATTCTGACCTTCTGTGAAACAAAAAATAAATAAACATGGAGATCAACAACAGACGTAACAAGATAACCGAAGATTAGTAAAACAGCATGGTTTTGTTATTGTTGTGTTCGTAACAACATAACCTGTAATGTCATTTGGTGGAGGGTGGTGATAGGAGTTCAATGCCATCTATTCTAAACCTTGATCACGGCATGATTATTTTTGTATAATGATTGATAAACCCGGGACATTTCAAACGCTGCTAGTCACAGAAGTTAGAGGAGATCATTTAAATTCTGTTAAATACATCAGTCACCGCATCACCAGACGTCAATAATTATGTATTTACGACCTGTAATATTATGAGTAGAGTAAATAAATTCAATGAATAATACTTTTTTAAAAATCTTATTTTATTGAAACAAAGATACGAATAAATCGAGACAAGCTCTGTATTTATAGTACCGTATCAACAAGAGATTTTTTATCATGTTCTCATTTCCAAAATATCATCAATTTATTGACGGCTTATTTTCTGTGATATAATGCATCAATCTCTTATTATCTACGGCAGGGGTGCCCACCCCCCCTAAGCCTCATGACGCACCCCCCCTAAATTAAGCACCAGCCCTCCCCATAAATTAGGCACCCCTCAAGCTTCATGATGCACCCCCAAAAATTTAGCACCAACCCCCCCCCCCACCATAAATTAGGCCCCCCAAAAATTGCGAAAAATAAGCCCCCCATATTCTTTCTAAAACTAAAAGAAGATTTATATAAGTATTGTGAAAATTCAAGTATATTTCTTGAGATTCTTTACATAGGTAACATTTTTTTGTAAAGGTAAAAAAGAATTATCAATGAAATGAATATATGAACTTCTGCTCAATAAACTTAATTGCAAAATATCGAAATAACAATTTGAACCTAAATGGTTTTTAAACAATCAAATACTATTACAAAATAATACACAATGGTTCAATAAAAATGGAATATCTATAAGCTGAACATAAGGTGTACCAATTACATTAAGGTTAAATAATTCTACTAAGTTGTTCATTTAAAGAAAGTGAAAACAATGAGTTGATAACTTCATTTGTAAAACACAAAAATTCAAAATACTAAGTCATTTATGCTAATATTTATTGATTAATATTAATAACAACAGGTTATTTACTTAGTGTAGTAGCCTATCTTGGGAGAATTTATGTATGGATGAAGTACATAAAAGGCAAACATGTATAGTTATTTACAACACACAATCGAAAGAAGTGTCTTTGAAAAACAAAATAAAAACATGGCTATGAAAAATTACTGAATTTTTTTTACTATCTTTTAGTATTTACTTGGTAAATTTTGCTATAGCAGTTCTTACTTATTAGTAAGTAGTTATCGTAAAGTACACGAAAAACATCAACATTTTGATGTCAAACATTTTAAATTTGTAGGCTGTGACCATCTACAAGTTAGCTAGGCACCTTCTAAGCTTGTTAAATCTATCTCTTTAAACCCTATATAGCAGTCTTTATCTTTGGGATGAGGAAACAGGAAACCTTTCAATTATTTCTTTGTTAGAAATAGACTCAAGTACATATTTTTCTGCAGCTAGAACCATTAGATTGGACAACCATGAGTCTCCAATAGCTGATCTGAGTCTGCTTTTGATACTTTTTAACTCGACTCATTGCTCTTTCCGCTGATTAACTAGTAACTGTTAAGGAGAGTAAAGTTGTATAAACCACTTTCAGAGCACTTGCTTAGCGTCTCGCTAAGCTTGAATAATAACTTCCTGCACAAATCCTAAACATATCTATTTTAGCTAATTCATATCCAATAGTATAATAATAATAAATATATTGTCATTAATTGATGTTCTATCTGGTGACTTCGTAATATACTTTTGAATGTCTTAATGTTAAACATGGTTTCAATCAATTTTACCCACCCCCCCAAAACGTTTTTTGGGACCCCCCCCCCAAGAATTTCAATGACGCAGTCTGCGTCATAGCCCCCCCCCCCATGTGGGCACCCCTGTCTACGGTAATGATCATTGACTTTGTCGCAAACTTTGATTTGCAGCAATCCTATTGAGATTTTTTTGTTATTGAATGCTGTTCATGACGACATCGTTGTTTCAAATAGGGTATAGTAACATTTTATTTTGATATAAGCTCTTCAAATTCAACCTCTGAAAAAATATTCGACTAAAGTCAAGGAACGTTCTTAAATACAAATGTTTTTCAAGAAAGTTTTAAAAGTACATCAGTACCCTACATAAGGAAGTACGGTACACAGTACCCTTGTGAATAGGCTTCTTATCCTACAGAGACTTGTAATCAAGTCAAGGAACAGCTCAAGCTACTTTAAAAAATAACATAACCCTGATTGGGTTTTTCATTGCATGTTCTGATAGATTCTTAATGGCAATTTTAGGCACACTGACATACTTTTTTTGGAGGATGAAGCCCACACAGGTCTGATAATAAGTTAAAAATTTTTATTCCAAAACATATTTAGTAAATAATTAAAAGTTAGTTGAAAATAATTAAATATCTTTTCCTACGAATGCTCATGAAGTATTTCTTTACGTACTGAAAACTGTTTGTAAAATACTTCTTTACTGCTCAGCAAGCGGTAAAGTCAGCTGACGAACGAAAAAAGTACTTTGCCGCTCGCCAGCTGTGTTTGATGGCTTTTCATTGGTGGATCATGAAATCCGTGAAATTCTCATAAACTCAACAATGGCGCACACTAACCAAATCCGCGCACTGTCTGAGAAGGAACAAACTAAACGTTTTTATTGTGTTGGAATCCAGAACTGCAGTTGTAGGAAAAATATTGCATGTAATTCGCGCGTGAACCTTCTTTATCGCTCTCGCAAAATTACTGCGCTCTGCTATGCGTCACGCAGTAACTGTTTTGGCTCGAGCGATAAAGTCGCGCTCCACGCTCTTAATACATAAATAACTATTATTGAAACATAGATAGTTGTAGAATATTTGATAATTTTGGACTCGATAATCGTAGAGTGAAAGGTTGGCAACACTGGCGAGCGTGAAGAAAAGCTATGACGTAAGCAAGCGTAAAGTACCTTATTGTTTGCTCCTTAGTAAATAGCTGTTTGATGATAAGTTTTCAGCAAGTAAAATAATTCTTTACAAGCAGTGGTAGAAAAAAGAATTTTTAAATAATTTATGTATTCAGTTTGAATTTCCATTACTGAAGGTGAATATTATGAGCAGGCTAAAGTTTAAAATTCATGATAATTTTTTGCCAAGTATAAAGTATAATATATTATTTAACTTCTTGAATATTGATTTTTGCCACTTTTAGTAATGGCAACTTCCCTGGATCTTAGGGCTTGTTCATAATCACGTTTCGAAAAAAATCTTCCCCTTTTGCTAGAGGGGTACTGAAAGTATAGTAAGTTGTAACAATTAATTTAGAACATATTTTACTTTTTTTTATTGCTGATGATGCCCACATGAGTCCGAGACTCGTGCGTGGGTAATGAGGTGAATGATATAGCACATAGATGCCAGATGGATGAGCGGGAATCGATCCCACGACCGCTGAAAAACAGCAAGCTGAAGTTGCGACGCCCCAACTTAGTTTATGAAAAATCAAAACTTCTATGGTTGGAGGTTAATTTTAAAAACAGGTTCTAAAACAATATTAAACAAAAATATATTTGAGGGCGATGATGATAGTTTTGTTACACCTATTTTTATTGCGTTCATAGGGAGGTCTCAAATATATGAAAAGGTGATTTAATATTAGCATTCATCACTTCCTCAATTAACTTCAGAGGGAAGCCTGGCTTTTTCTAGTACCAACAAGAAGCATATGAACTTCGTAGTGATTGCTTTGTAATGAAGATTATAGCATCGCATCGGACAGATAACTAGGAAATGGACAAAATGAGGAACGGAATTTCCGTTCAGACACTTCTTTCGGGTGTTAAATTATGCAAAGCACCGGTGAGCTTTTAGATTGATTAATTCGCTCCCAAGTGATCGGTGATTATTCTTGTTGCCTCTCCACTATTCACTATGGCCCTGTTTTCGATATAATTTATTCCTTATATGGAGACCATTTCAGTGTGAAACAAGAAATTAATGGATAATTAAAAGTGACGTACTTTCTTTAATCAGACTCAAAGAGATCATTCCATCAAAGTAGAAGATTCTTAAAAAAACACGTTCAAGTGAAAATTGTGACTCACGTTTGACGGCCGTTCCACTCTGTTGAGCATCGTCAAACGACCCACAGTACACTTCAGTGTACTAAGTGAAAAGGTCGTTACGCCATAACGTGAGTCACAATTTTCACTTGAAAATGTTTTTCAAGTTTTGATTATATACTAGTGGAAACAAGACAGATCTTCAATATCATAGAACATTCTTCCTATTAGAATATTTTGTCAATAAAAAAGACACAAAAAAGAGTTGAATGGAAAGATGAGATGGAATACAATGATATACAATGTGCTCTATTCAGACTAACGGGATAACTTACAAAACTTCCAGATTATTTACGGAGAAATCGTCTACTAATTAAGATATAAAATTCAATAGCAATATCAATAAAAATAGTGATTACTAACTCCGATTTTTTTGACACTAATTTTGGTTTTACGTAGTATGAAATACCGTATCCATTACATAGCTATAGTCAAGTATGACTAGTGATAAACAAGCAGTAAAATTCAGGAATTTAAACTACCTACAACCAAAATAATCACAATGTGCATAATTGAATAAGGTAAATTATTATCTGTGATAGATGAGTGAATTTGAGTTTGTTGTCTATTCTTTGGTTACATTGTGTTGTAATCGGATGATGAAGGAATAAATAAATTAACTTTTTATTGTAAATTCAACGAGTTGCAGTCAATTTCAATTGTGAATAAATAATATTCATACTCACTTTTGGCCAAACGTTTTGACACGAAAACGTTTGGCCAAAAGTGAGTAGAAATATTACTTATTCACAATTAAAATTGACTGCAAGTCGCTGAATTTACAAAAAAAGTTAATATTAACAACGCATATCGTTATAGAATAACAAATCCAAGAATGAATGAATATTATTAATAAAGAAAATAATTATTAATTATTTCACCTCATTGACATCATCAAAATGTCGAAAACAAAATATACATAAGAGTAGTCTGGTGTGTTTGTTTTAGAATGGTTATTAAGGAAACCCCGTCTGCTAACAAGTAGGGGGAATTATTGTTGTGGTTATCCATTTTTCGTGAACTGCAGTAGAACTATTCATATGTATTATCTTGCTGTGCAGAACTGACCTTTTTGAGTCGCAGCGGACGCGTTTCGAACTATGTTCTGCAACCAAGCGCCGAAGAAGAACAACATAGTTCGAAACGCGTCCGCTGTGACTCAAAAAGGTCAGTTCTGCACAGCAAGATAATACATATGAATAAGTAGGGGGAGTGCAAAACAAATATCATTTTTTTTTTCGTCTTGGAGACTCCAGTCAATCAACAATAATTATTATTGATAAGAGTAACAATTATAATTGATAAGAGTATAATTATTATACACTTATAAACTAGTTACCATAATTACTATATCAATTAGTTGGGGTGAGGCTTAATTTTGATGTGAAAGGAACTCTTGTACATTATTAAAAGAGTTATCAACTAAATATTTTTTCTATTTTTTAAAAAATATTTCTATATTTTCTAACTGCGGTAGCTTGTTGTAGAGTTTCCTACCAATATAACTAGGTTTTTGTTTGAATAAGATACTATTGTGACTCACCAAGTGATAGTATCCTCGGCTTCTTATATTATAATCGTGTTCATGAAGATGTTGGTTAATATCATTCGTTTTTACATATAAAGTAGCTTCATACACATATAAGCAGGGTACAGTTAGGAGACCAAGTCTCTTGAACAACGGCCTACATGAATCTAATCTATTTACTCTTTCTATACATCTAACCGCTTTCAGTAGATCACCGTGTGGTTCATGGGCAGTATGACAGTATCACTACAAACCATATTATACAGAAACAAATTAAATAATTTCGTAACGTAACATATTATGTTATTGGTATCATAAAAATATATGTTAGTACAATTTACTCACTAGATTTCGTTTTGGTGGGCGATGAAGGGTTTTGCGTATTCAATTAAGATAGAGTTCAGTGATGTGGAGTCTGTCATTTAATAATAATTAAAAAAATTTAAGTTGGAAGTATGGTTTTAGTTAGAGATTGAAGCTTTTACTTTGCTGCAAATTGTTGGATCAGACAACATTGCTCCATATTTTCTCACTTACTGCTCCACTTCAACCGCGATGAAACTATTTATCATCTTGCTCCAATAAATGATAATGATGCGATTCTTTCGAGCCGTGTGGTGTTATTCTGTGGAAAGTGGATAAGGGCACGTACATGCCCATCATTCTTCCACTTCCCTCTCCACAAATAATGTCCGTTTGAAAGTTGCTCGCCCGATAAGATCTCTCTTCATTCCTTACACTTCTTCCTTCATATTCTGTTATTCTACTCATCCCTTCTTATATTCTACTTCTCTTCTCATTTCCTCCTTTTTCCAAACCTCTTGAAGAGGTAACAACCCTGAACAATTTCCAGGTTCTCATCAACTGTTTCCCTCAAATAAGATACTACTATGAAACACACATTAGTGACATAGTGAACAAAATTTTCGCCTTCTACCCCTTAAACGAACCGGCGAACTCAACCATTAGCAAAGTTGCTCGCAGTATCATCATCACGTTCTCCATTCACCTTACTTCAACCTTAACAATCAACCGCTGTTTAATGGCCTATCATTGGCTCGGTAATAAGAAGGATCCTAAAATTTGTTCAGAAACTGATGAATGTGGGACACTAAAAATAATAGTGATTGTTAACAACTTCCTTCGAAAGAAACTAATCAGCTTGAGTGATAACTGAAGAAAACATGGAACCTAATAATAAAAATATTATAATAGGTGTCCTGTTAAGCAGCATGAAGAATTGCATTTGAAGGTCACCAAAAATTACAAAACGCATGAAAAGGACTTTTTTCTAGAGTTTCTTCTTACAATATTTAAAATTGTCATTTAATATTAGGACTACTTATTTTAAAATCACAATCACACACATTTTTTAACTCTTTTAATAAATTCAATTGAAACTATTATTGCTCATAAAAGATATACAAAGTCAGTTAGTTAATGATAACTTATTTTATTAATTTTCGAAATACCTGAAGAGTACTCTGCGTGCATTGAAAACAGTAGGCTATTTAGGCTAAAACAGTGCATTTTGCATAGCTACATGAAGATTCATGAATGCCCTATTGTACAAAAATATTCCGATTTACAGTATTTATAGCATTAGAAGTAGTTCCTTAATTCTATGGGTTGAAAATATTTTGCAATTTAATAATAGTCATGTCCAATCACTTCATCATTAATGATAATAATTATTGTAATGAACCTTTCAGTAGACCAATAACCTTTTAAACAGTTAGGGGAATTCCAAATTAATAAATTCTGTTTTAAAATATCTTTTAGTTGTCACATAACTTTGAAATGTGCGGCATTTTTGTATTTTTCATGTAATTGTTTAGGAGGCTTAGGTTGTACTGTGAGCCTTATGGGTTATGCATTGATGAGTTACATGTATTGTTTGAATATATATTCTAGGACTTGTTTTGTATTTGTGTATACAATTAGTATTGTAATCTATTTTATTTGTATTTGACGTTGTCTATTGTTTCAAGAGCTTAATGACAATAAAATTCTATTTATTTATTTATTTTATTTATTTTCATACTTCTTGATAAGAGCCTCATCCAGAATAAAAAATACTGAGAAAACTGTGATTTACAGCTGCATGTAGAATTATTGTAGAAGATTATTTGAACGGTTAGTTAATGATAAAACTGTAATTGGAATGTGAAACTGTGTATGAGTCATGATAAACTTTCATATATGAGTCATGTGAGCGATCATGAATAATCAGTCAATTTATCAGTGCCTCACAGCGAAATGTCAAGAAGCACCAAGAGACATGCCGGTTTTTTGCTATGAAAGAGGTTTTGGAGAATTGCAAGGCATGGTTGGCCTGATAGGATGGCATGATACGATCGACCCTTCCTCTTTTGAAGAAAAGCGGAAGCAGAGATATATCCAGTTTCCTCCGTTTGAAGAGAATCCAGATTGGGTTCCTTTCGGAATCGACTCGACGTAAGAGAGAAATGAAAAGATGAGGAAGAATGCATGCGGGAAGAAGAAACGAAATTGAATGTATGAGCCAGAGTGAGAGGGAATTAAGCGAATGGAGAGTGAAATGAAAGGAAATATCGAATTTAAAGTCTATTTTTTCTAAGTACGAGGAGAAATTTGTCACTGGATTTTATTCGAATGAGCGAGGAATACAGAATTGGAAATATGACTGCTTCTAAAATCATAATCGTACCTTTATAGGTGCGATGAATCCAAAATCTCCCAACTTTATTGAATCTCCTAGTTTATTTTATTTTTTATATTTACTTCTTATTTAGAACAAAATGAATATAACTTCAGGGATTGATTTTTTTCTTGGAGGATGAAGCCCACATTGGTATGATACCTGTGAATGGGTAATGTCATGAGTTAGATGATGATGATGATGATGATTATGACTGAAAAGTTGAATCTACAGTTTTAGGTGGGTCCGAACCACCATGAAGTGATTTTACAGCAGAGAACAGTCTTTTATGCGGACTAAATCAATTGTTCACCCTTACAGAAAGCCCTTAGGCCCATGAAGCGCTCGTGATTAATCTTATCTGACTGAACAGATACCTGGAATGGCTTGGGGCTATCATTTCCCAAATTGGCCACTAGATGAGCGTGGTGTCAGGGCGATCATGGTGTTCAGTCACAAGCATTTGGAACTGCACTTGGAAGGCTACCCGGCAGCCAAAACAAGAAGTTATCTGCTTTATTATCACTCTTATCTGGTGGTTTGGAAAGCACTTGAAACTCTAGGTTCATAACATAATCATTAATCTCATCACCCAGATCCAATATCTCATCAAGTCTAAGACTCATGTGAGCTTCATCAGCAAGGAAGAAAAAGAAAAATTTCACAGTTTAGTGAGAATGTGGATCAAAATCTTTAACTCTATTTTCTAGTTTTTGTATAATTGAAGAAAAATGCAATAATTGTTAACTTTTAAAGAAAGATGATTCCTGCTAAGAAAGGCCTTGGTCCAAGGTTGAATGGACTTTGATACACTAACTTTGATGGAAATAATATTCTGATACACTGTGATAATCCTTATACTTTATACTATGCATTTAATAGACAGTAAGTAATAACTGGCAACATTCCGCTCAACAGTTTACATCACCAACACTTGTGAGCGCCGTATCCAGATTCAGTATCCTAGACACTTTCTAATATAGACCAGTGCAAACAAATGACTGTATAGTGTAAACTAAAAACTAATATAAACTAGTGGACTAGCTCTAGGTTAGCACAAGTCTAAACTCTTCTAGAAAAAAACTAAATTGCTGCACAATAGCCCTCTCTCGCAAGAGTGTCCCCATTTGGTCAGGGTGAAAGGCGGATGAAAATGCTGACTCGAAGAAATCTTACAAAGAGTCTGCACACTACAGGACTATAGCCAGCTCCGAGTTGCCTATTCCATCCAACTTTATATTCATATTCAATAATAAGTAGAGGTCGTTCAATCAATATAATTGGTGCTTGGCCTGAGACAGGTCAGTCAGGACACAGATAGTGCAAAGCTTCTTGGCATCACGTTGGATCAAAAACTTACATGGATCCCTCATATAGAAGGTGTCTGCTCTAAACTTAGTAGGGTTATATACCTGCTTCGAAGTCTCAAGGATTGTGTGCCCACTCAATATTTAAGAATGTGCTATTTTGCATTTTTTCAGAGTAGTTTTCTGTATGGACTGGTTTTATGGGGTTGTGCCCCAGATGTTCAAAAAGTGTTTTGCTTCAGAAAAAGGCTATAAGAATTATCTCTGGTGCTGCATACCTGGAACATTGCAAGCCACTATTTATAAAAGAAAAAATTATGACCGTTTATAGCATGGTGGCCTTCAAACTCCTGCTTCAGGTTTTAAGAAGAATATTTGCTCATATAGCTGCAGAGTAGACATTCACAGCCATAATACTAGAAATAAAACTAAAATAGATCTACCATACACCAGACTGAAAAGATTATTGACTGGTCCTAATCATCAATCCTTGAGACTATTTAATATACTACCCAACTCTGCCAGGAATTTGCCGATGAAAGTATTCAAACAGAACCTAGAGAGACTTCTTTTGAAACATCCACTTTATTCACTCTCAGATTCCCTCCAATTACCAGTAGAGAATTATTTTCCTAATTTTAATAGTACTCTATAGCTTCTATCCAATTTAATCCTGTTTTGACTTTTCCATGTTTATTGTGACATTTGCATTGTACTGTGTACTGTATACTTTGTGTATTGAGACGTTTCCAATACGGTAGCACATATATGTGTATTAACGGAATAAAAGTATTCTTATTCTTATTCTTAATATCTTCAATATTAGCCCTGGGCGATACTATAACATCCACTATTAGAATATCAACACTATGATAACATCAATATAAGCACGATAGGAAGAATACATCAGAAATAAATTCTGATTAAATTGTTAGAATTATACTAGTTATTTCCAGTGTTGCACAGTTAATCAAATTTTCAACTATGCAATAAGTAATTATTTGCAATATTTATCGATCGACCCAACTTCACAGGAATGATACTCTATCAATTCGTTATTTCCAGTCCTAAACCAGTGTTGCCAAACAGACTAATCCCATTTTCAAACCGCTGAATTATTTAGTACTTTGCAGCATTTTTCTACCGTAAGTTTTCAGTGATCTGGCAGACTACAACACTGTACTACCATTTAGTGGCACGTTAATTGACAGGATGTCCAACTTTGAGCCGGAACAAATAATGGTAGTTGAGAGGGGATGATGGGGTATGGTAACGGGTAGAGGGTTTAGGGAGCGGTTGCCCCGCGGTGGTGCAATCAAATCTAATTAAGCTACCGCGCACTTTGAACTTAACACAAAGCAATAAACGTGGAATAGCAGACTGGTAAGAGGAAGGGGAATGGATAGGTAATGGAGGAATTGTTCCAATGTGTGTGTGTGTGTGTGTGTGGGCATGTGTGGAGGAAACTTGGAATCAGTGGGGCAGATAAGGCAGAGAGAGAAAATGGAGAAAAGTGAGGATTGAGTGAACTCACTTCAGAACACTTTCTGCGAAAATGTGTATGAAACATTAATGTAGAGTTATGGTGACATCAGGGCATTTATATCCTACTCCATATCTTTTGAGCAATTAGAATTAGTGGTCCACATTTTCTCTGCTATCTACATCCGAGCAGTTATTTCTGTTGTTTGTATGAAGTTGTTCTCTAGAATAATTACTGCCATCGGTAAGCCTACAGGGCCTTCACTTTTTACATGTCACCTCTCATATTACGGACAAGTGAATATTCAGTGATAGTGATTAACATTAAATTTCTACTATTATCTATGTTCAGGCAATAACTTTTATTGATAAATATGCTTGTTTCGATATTTACTCTAGAATCTTTGTCATTTGATATCAAATCTCAATTCTGATTTTGCGCCATCAACGTTTTTATAAAGTAGCAGGCCTATTGCTTTTCCTCTCCCATTAATTCCTTGTTACTGTAATTTTCATTTTATTCCCTATTACTATAGTTCCTTATTCCTCATATACTGTATTTACATACCAACTGTACTTGTACTTTTAATATTCAACTGATAAAAAACGCAGGGGCTTAGATATACAACCAGGAACGAAAGTTCTAGTTGCCTACCCCCAAGCGCAACCAGACACTTGTAAGAAATTAAATCACCCTTACCGTGGGCCTTTCAAGGTAACTTATAGCAATGTGATTAACCTTATTCTAATCATGAAGGTTCTTCCATTGAAATATTCACTCTAATGTACATTATCCTTACTTGAATTTCAAAAATAGCGAAGTCATCCATAACATTTTTCATTCGAAATTCGAGTCAAAAACTGCACTTGAATAAGTTGCTGGCTATGATTATACTACATTTTATCGAATACTCATGAAAACGAAGATCCGTCATGCTTGATTACTCTTTATTATAGGAGTCTTGAGGAGATAGAGATATACTAGTGAGATTCTCTGTTTCTCTCAACCAAAAAAACATGTTTTAGAGAAATAATAATGTTCCTTGAAATTGTGTAATGAATTAAATATTTTCACAATCAAATGAGACTTTCTTGACGACTCAAAAAAAAAATCAATCGGTCAATCTTCAGCTACATAGTAGTTTTTCAATTGACCCATCACGTCTTTGTCCTAAAACATATACTTCCAGATGCTCATTCCAATATAAATAATCTATACTGTTATTTATAGATAAATAAACTAATGAATAAATTCGATTTGTTTTATTAATTTTGATTATAAATAACTAGTGAGCCCAACGGGCTGGAGAACTCGCTTGCAAACAACTCATTTGGGAAGCTTATCGTAGGGGAAGGTGGTAACGAAAAACGGCTGTTTTGAAAATAATGATTTAGATAAAATTCACAAGACATCTATCACTTGAAGTTCAATTTCATTGTTGCTCTGATACAGACATTTATTTTCCACAAAAAAAGACCTGTCATACTCATATACCTATATAACAGGGCAATGGAATTAGTGTATCAATCTATAGAGGAGATATATTTACCACATGAAAAACAGCTGTTTATATATCCATATATCAGGGCAATGAAATTAGTATATCAGCTTATAGAGATCCTATAAAAAGCCTGATCGCATTTATTCACCTATAGCTCAAAATATATTTTAAAATCTTTTGCGAATTCCATATGGTGAAAACAACAATTTTCTTAAATATAGTAATATATAGATATATTAATGAAGGGGTGAGAACCTATCCTTTTGTTTCGCCTCAAAAAAGATGAAGGAGTGGGTCAATTTCATTGGCAAACGAACTTGACCTGTCTAAAGATACCAAGAATCTGTGTTTCAAATTTGAAGTTGATTGATAAAGGTGTTCGAAAGTTATCTGGAACATACCCACAAACACACAACGCCTCGAGCCTCAAGTCAAAAGGAAGAACTCGCTTCGCTCGTTCAAATATATCTACTCTATAGATACACTAATTTCATTGCCCTGATATATAGGTCTATGAGCACAGTGAGTCTTTTTTGTGGAAAATAAATCTGTGTATCAGAGCAACAATGAACTTGAACTTCAAGTGATAGATGTCTTGTGAATTTCATGTAAATCAGTGTCTTCTAAACAGCCATTTTTCGTTACTACCTTCCCCTAGGATAAGCTTCCCAAATGAGTTTCCCTTTCCAAAATTAGTTGTTTGCAAGCGAGTTCTCCAGCTCGTTGGGCTCACTAGTTATTATTTATTAACTTAGTAATTATTGATCAATTCAGGGGGTGAAGTACAAATTAAATGATAAAGCAGAATAATTATTAATTAAATACACTAGTGAGCCAAACGGGCTGGAGAACTCGCTTGTGGTCGTAGATAAAACAACAAATTTTTTAATTTAATTTTTAATTTGCTTGCAAACAACTAATTTTGGAAAGGGAAACTCATTTGGGAAGCTTATCCTAGGGGAAGGTAGTAAACAAAAAACGACTGTTTAAAAGATAGTGTATCTATAGATATATTTTAAAAACAGCTGTTATTCATCCACATTTTATCAGGGAAATGAAATCAGTATATCAGCTGATAGAGATTCTATAAAAAGGCTGATCGCATTTATTCACCTACAGCTGATGATAGCTCAATAGTAGTTTATGCAACAATTTTATTTTGACCCTTATTAAGGCACGAGTTGGATGTAAGTTATAACACGAGCGAATGCGAGTGTTATAAATATCTCATGAGTGCTCTAATGGCCAAATAAAATCGTTGCATACGCTATTTTATCTACGACCACTAGTATACATTTAATTAAAACAATTTCATTTTACCTGTGACTGTCAGAGATACTTAACCTCTCATCTCAAATACGAGAAGTTATAGTAGATTGTTAGGTTAAAGCAGCTGGTGTAGCAGTTTGATCAAATCAGCTGATAGTTTCAAAAAATTGAATTACGATATTGATTACATCAAAAATGCTTCTGATTGGTCCAGAACCCGTGTTATAATGTAGAACCTGTACTATAATGAGCTCATTATGCAACGGGTTTCAAAAAGCATTTCGAAAAGACAGCTGTTTTGGCATCAATTGTGAAACTGTAATGTATACATTATGACATGGTCGTAGATAAAATATATTTTGAAATCTATTGCGAATTCCATATGGTGAAAACAGCTATTTTCTATATATAGCAATATATAGATATATTAATGAAGGGCTGAAAACCTATCCTTTTATTTCGCCTCTAAAAGGATGAAGGAGTCGGTTAATTTTATTGGCCAACGAACTTGACCTGTCTAAAGATTACAAGAATCTGTGTTTCAAATTTGAAGTTGATTGATAAAGGCGTTCGAAAGTTATCGTGGAACATACAAACTCACAAACAAACACAACGCCTCGAGCGTCAAGTCAAAAGGAAGAACTCGCTTCGCTCGTTCAATTACAATAAATAATTTTTACTTCACCTCCTATATAAACAACTCAGCTATGTATTTCTGCAGCTGTAGCTCTTTTTAGAGCCTGCAGCACTTGCAGCTCTTTATATTCTAAATTCTTGATGATTTGTTTTTGGCGGATGATGCCCACATGAGTCTGGAGACTTGTGCGTGGGTAATAAGGTGAATGGGTGATCATATTGTTACATTCGACTATTTTATTTTATTTTTTTTGATAATAATTAAATGTCTTGGACACTCCAGGCATGGAGCTTTTGAAGAGAAGTCATTTCAATAGTTACTTATAATCAGTACCATACTATACACTAGTAACCATAAATAGGCTACTTGAGGTTCAGAATTAATCTGATATATCAACCACTATAAAAAGTTCTATCTACTAGATATCCATCAATTGATTTCGAATATTTAGAAACTGCGGTAGCTTCTTAGAAAATCTTCTAACAATGTAACTAGTTATTGTTTGTAGCACTACGTAATTTCGACAATAATAATAATAATAATAATAATAATAATAATAATTTATTATTGATTAATAGATACTTACAATTTAATAGACACCACAATTTCGGCTGCGAATGTAATTGAAACGAGCTTCTGGGTTTCAAATGTTAAACAATTCCAATACTCAAATTTGATTTTCCAATATATAAATTCTCTTGATATTGTTGCATCCAAACATGTTCACAGCACTCTCATCAATAGCCTAGGGATTCCACGTATTGGAATGATTGAATATTGTGCAACAGGAAAATTAAAATTCCTACTTCAACATACAGAAAAAAACAAAATAGGAAAAAATAAATATTGATATTGGATCTCGATATTGTTAAATTCATGTAGCATTAATTCCGACTGGAAACGTTGACTGCATTATTTGAAGTGGGAGCCTTTGGGTTTTACATATCATCTAATTCCAATATTCAAATTCGACTTTTCAAAATCGAATTTTGAAAAATGAAATGTAACGAAACTTCATTTCCACAGAAAAAACAAATACAAATAAGTATAATATTTTTTATTGATATTGTTTCATCAATTTTCACAGCATTCCTACTGAGAGCCTTGGGAGTCCACTTATTGGAATTGCTGCATATAGTGCAACTGCCACATTCAAGATAGAGGAAGAAATTAAAAGAAGGAGAAAACAAAAGAGGGAGAAATAGAGCGATAGAAAAATAAAAAAAGTAAACATCAAGAAACTTCCAAATTATTCTCGATATTGTTACATGCATACATGCTCCCAACATTCTTATTGAGAACCCTAGGGTTTTACATATTGGAGACACTCAAATGTGAACTCCAGCATAGGGAAGAGAACAAAATAGGGAGTGAATAGTAGACACCAAGAAACTTCTAAAGACTATAGTACTTACAGTACCACATCTCCACTATTCTATAAAGAAGGTTTAGCTATGCTTTCTCTCTATTCATGATGTGGAATCGTTAGCTGTAAACGTCTTCCAGCAGGATGATCCTATCCAAAGTGAAAGAAGTTTAAGTCAAGTGCAGACTTGAGCTTTCCAGATCCACTCTTGCTCATAACTATCACCTACCGTGGTATAACGTGATGTTGTTTCTCAAGTTTCTAGGGAATTCCAAGTCTGAACACGTCTATTGACCTTCGATTTTACTACTTTTGTTCTCTTTTCACCCTCACTTCGTCTCATTCTTTCAAATAAGCTTTTCTTTCTCACCAAGGTATCATCCACTCCATCCACCACCTGAAGTTTTTCAATCTTCTCGCTTCTTATCGTTTTTCGTATTTCTAGTGGACCTCCCAGCATCTAGCATCCACAACCTCAAACGGATAAAATTCGATTTAACCTACCCGACCGTGTTTTTACCCTCGAGATCATGAAATAAACAAGAACTCCAGTTTCTCTTCAATTTCAACTGCGAGCTACAGCGAGAACAGGAATTTCTCAGTGGGTCTATACACGAGGGATAGATCACAACAATTTCTATCTACAAGAAGAATATTTTCATCTTAGTTTGTCGTTGAAGTTTTCTATTTCAGCTAAGTTTATTCTTTACTATACTAGATTTGATGAGCCTATTGATGTTGGGTATATTTCCTACATGCATCCTATTCGATTGGAATTTGTATAGGCTTCGGTTTCAGAGCAAATAAAATAATTGATTCATATTATTGCTACGCAAACTTTTGTACTAGATCTTACAAAGCTTATGAATTCAATAAATGACAATGAATATTGACAATTCTAATTCTACTGAAAAAGTAATTTGTTCTTATTCATTACATCATGGACGATTTCAATATTTCTGTGGACAATGTTAATAAGCTCATAGAATGCTTGCGAATGTTCTTATTGCACATGTACAAAGGTAATAAAAATGGTTCTTCCACGTTCAGTATAAACATCAAAAATAAAAATTCGTATACGGAAATATTAGTTGATGAAGGATTCCAGCTTGTTTGTCTTTTCAACCCAAGTTATATTTAAAGGATTGAGAGGAGAAATTATAAAGATGCATCAACATAGCAAATTTAGCCCACTTGAAGTTTAGAACTAGATTCAAGATAATTATATAACATGGGAGAAGACAGAATACCAGGCTTTTCTACCTTCACCATGTGAAGAGAGAATTAATTATTAATTATTAATATTATAAATAGTCCTGCTGAAAAAACATTTTTCCTATATTGCACTTTTATGCAAAAATATATTTCCAAAGAAAATAAACAAAAATTCTTTGTAGACTCACCATGTGGCATTGATAGGATCTTGGTCCGCTATCACACGAAATATATACAGGAAACATGATAAGAGTTTGAAGAGAAGATTTGCTATTCGTATTCTAAGGCCTGAAACAAAAAACGAAAAAATGATATGAATTAGTTTGTAGAGGATGTAACAAACAAGGAATTAAACGGCGTTCTAAAAATGCCTCTATTTATTGAATATATATTTGTAATAATTTCTAATCAGTGTATTTATTATAATTATTCAAGTGATTTAGTATCAAAAGTTAATGTTGAGGAATGCATACTGTATTAAATTATCATCATTATAGGACGCCTGACCAGCAGATGTGAGATCCGTGGTTTGATTCCCGGCGCTGAGTGAATATGAATTTATTTCCCTTTTTAAAAAATACAAATACAGAACAAAAATTTGAACAAAAACATGAAAATTAACTTACCAGGGTTACCAGTAGAACTACGTGTGTAACCATCTTGTACTGCAAAAATTTCTAATTATAAGGTATACAATAATTTTGTGCTGTGACACTCATCGATTTTCATTGCTATTTAATGGAGCTGTCTGAAGCAGCGGAGAAATTTAGCATAATTTATATTATTGTAGTTTTTCAGTTCATGTCAGTGGCGGGTTCAGGACACCGGCATTCTCTTGTATTAAATTGCCAAAAAAGTGGAACTTTTCCCCTTTCCCTGGCAGGCCAGCAAAGCGAGTCTGCTGGTGTTGTATAAATTTTCCCCTCGGGGGTCCTGGCTTAATGATTAAGGCGAGCGCAGCGAGCTTGCCGGTTATTAATGCATATAGTTTACAATAATAGTGCAATATCTAATGACAAATCATCTGCAGATGTGTTATTTATAATATTGTACATTTTATTGCACTAAAATGATATAAACTGACGAGGAATTAGCTCATGAAAAGGGAGTCGGGGGCTAGGTTGATTTCACGGTCTTCAAAATACAATTTTAAGCTGTTTTGTGATCATCATGCTCCTTTCTCTTCTTCTAATCAATAATTTATAGATGCCGTGAATGCCATATTTAAAATACAGTTTTAATGAAAATGTTGGTAGAGTCTAATTGGAACATGCTCGTGTGAACGTAGTTGTAGTTGGGTAGCTATCTTAACTATGAGTTTTAATTTAATAAATTAGATAGAGTAAGTTTTGAATGGACAGAAGAGTTTATCATTGAAGTTATAGTTAAATAAAATTTTGAAGTTATAGTTAAATAAAATTTTGAAAGAAAATAGTTTTAGTTTTTGAGAACAAACTCCATCAATATAGACAGGTTACAATAGTATACTAATTATTTACCCTATTACCCCACAACAGTTACTATTCTTGACTCCAGTTGATTCCCTTGTCTTCTTAGGGCTTAGACCATGTGGCAGGCAATCTGTACAAGGCGACATGAACTAAAAAGGAATGTTTTGTTTTTCTTCGAAAATATGATTTAGCCCTAAGTAAAACGCAGCCGTTGTATTGTACCGGCGGTGGTTTACAGTTTTAGCGTTCAGAGTGAATATCCTCTGCTACCCCAACAGTCAAAGGTTCGATTTCCGTTCTCAATTGTATGTTAAAAATTTCTCAATAATTGTAATTAATAAATTCAAAAATATCTCATTTCACCTCCCCATCACCAAGTACAAGCCCAGGGCTTGTACTGCTCATATTAAATGAAAAATACAGTATTATGAACCACTATAAAAATACTGTGTGATACAATATCAATACGGTATAATAATTGTAGCATGTTCTTAAATATTGTAGGCTACTGCATTATACAAATTAATATGAAAACAAGAGGTAGAATATGAAAATAAAATGACTTCTTTTCATAAAAAATAAAATATTGAAAGTTTTGAACCCTACAATAATGATATTCATCAGGCCCCAATGAGGAGGGGTATCCCGCTGGATCCATTACTGGCTCATCTGAAGATAATTTGACATCTTGTGAGACGGGACTCCCCTACATATAAATTATAAATAAATTTTCATGTATGTTGAAGTTGAATTATAACTGTAGAATAAAGATTGTTTAAATTTAAAAAATAAAAAATAAATAAATAAATAATGGCCTTTATTACATTAAACAAACAACAGTAGTGAAATCAATATATACATAGTATTGTCGGCATATTTTCTCCATGGCATAGAGCCGTCCGGAGGATTGTTTAAATTTATACATACTTTGTATGCTGGCTAACCAAAAATCGATGAAAAATTATAATAGGCCTACTGTTTTGTGTTTTAGCGTTTTGGAAATGTTCAAGGCTTCAATCGACAATGATTATGAGAGGAAAAATGAACAGAACGAATTTAATAATTTCGAATTCCTCAAAGTTCTATTGAAAAAAAAAACTGCAAGACAAGGTTAGTAGAGAATCAACTAAATCCGACGAACATTATTTTTAAAACAAAGGCATCAATGTTAGTTCGGAAAAAATTGTAAAACGTACACTCAATGTACACAGATCACAATAGAAAACATTTCAGTAGAGAAGATAATGAATGATAAGCAAAACCGAACATGGAATCAACTAGTTCTCTATGAGCTTATTCTACTACTAAAAATGCTTTCCTTTTATAAGCTTATATTATTTTATAAACTTACTATTCTCTCACTCTCCCAGGGTTACAAATTTTTCCACGCTTGTTACGATCACCATCTTTCTTTTTTTTTTTTTGTAGATTACGTCTTGGAGACTCCAGTTAAGAAGTATAAGATAAGTCAGATCAACAATATTATACACTAGATAACATAATTACTTCAATTAGTTGAGGTGAGGCTTTATTTTGATGTGAAAGGAACTCTTGTACACTATAAAAAGCTTTATCAACTAAATATTTCTTCAATTGTTTTTTAAATATTTCTATATTTTCAAGACTCTTCAAAAACTGCGGTAGCTTGTTGTAGAATTTCCTACCAATATAACTAGGTTTTTGTTTGAATAAGCTACTATTGTGACTCACCAAGTGATAATCTCCTCGGCTTCTTGTATTATAATCATGTACATCAAGATTTTGGTTAATATCATTCGTTTTTACATATAAAGTAGCTTCATACACATATAAGCAGGGTACAGTTAGGAGACCAAGTCTCTTGAACAACGGCCTACATGAATCTAATCTATTTACTCTTTCTATACACCTAACCGCTTTCTTTTGGATCTTAAACACCCTATCAAGATTTTGTTTTGATGAATTACCCCATACTAAGATAGCATACCTAATATGTGACAGTAAGAGCCCATGGTAAGCTGTAAAAAGTAACTTTTTGTCATTCAATCTAGCGAGCTGTCGCAGGACAAATACCCCAGATGAAATTTTACTACATATTTTCTCAATGTATGGAGTCCAGGTCAATCGTCTATCCAACATAACTCCTAGAAATGCAATTTTTTCTTCCTGGTCTAATTGATTATCGTTTACAAACACGTTTATACACCTTCATTTAAATTATGTTTGTTTTTGAATTGAAGGTATTGGCATTTTTTACTATTTATAGTTAATTTCAACTGATTTAAAAATTGGACAATGGACATATTTTCTTTTACAACAAGAAGATTGCTTCTTCATATTTCTTATTGCAATTGTATCTAAACTTTTTTATCATGAGGGCAATAATGGGCTTATCCCGGTGCTCTCACATATTGTAATTTCAATAAATAGATATAAATTTAACAAGCTGTTTCATTATTATAAGTTGATTGATAATAAAGTTCATCAGATATATATATACATATTTTCTTTAGACGGGTTAAGAGTTGTTGATGTCCACA
Source organism: Conomelus anceps (assembly GCA_948455865.1). NCBI lineage: Eukaryota > Metazoa > Arthropoda > Insecta > Hemiptera > Delphacidae > Conomelus > Conomelus anceps. Next base: position 34,535,515 of record OX418224.1, read on the forward strand.
AATAAGGATGATATATACATCAAAATATGAACTCTATTCTCAATTTTCAATATCAAAGTAGATAATTTTCATCAGACTTTGTCTGGTATTTTCATGCTTCTCTTTAAAACGAAGCTCACAAACAAATTGGTAGTTCGTTTTTGAATTTTACGAGCATCAAAGGCGCTCAAATTTCGCTGGCTGAAAAGTACCGGTGTAGTCTCTTTTCACGTCATCTCCAGGCTGCTTTGTTTAGACACCGAGTGAACTTTGTAATTTATCGCCAACCAGATAATTATTATTGGATCAAGAAAGTCTGTCTACTTCGGAAACGCCAGCCGTAGCGGAGATGGAAGAATATTACTGTATTTGCTTCTCATTCGACGTTCGAGAAAAGAGGCTCGTCCTAGTTTGTAACTTTAGTAAAAGTGCGCGCGGAGCGGGAGATCTCTCAATTTATTTGTCGAGTTTGCTCAAGAATCAAACAAACTTTGTTCCGACAATGAAAGTGAGATGCGATCCAATAACAAACAACAAAAGGTTCTCCAAAGCCAATATTGCTTACACTAATTGTAAACCGTGTTTGAACTACACTACTTTGGAATGAGGTGAGTGAATTCAATTCAATTACTCAAATACTATGACGAAGTATGAAATTCATACTGTGGCAGTATCTGCAGTTACAGATTCAGGCTGCATTAATACTACTAGAAACATGGCATTCTTAGAATAAAAATCTGTTTATTCTAATATTTTTAATATCAACTTGTATTGTGAAAATGGAGGTGGTTTTAATGTTTATTTGAACTACTACTGTGAAATGAGGTTTATAAATTTCATTAGATTATCCAATACTATGATGAAATATGAGATGTAGATTCGGAGGATGAACCTACATTCAGAGGTCTGAGACCTGTGCATGGATAATGAGTTGGATGATAATCTATAAGTTAAACCTACAGTTCAAGGTGGGTTCCATACCACCAATTGTGACAGTTAGAGAATCAGGCTTCATTGATGCTACTAATTTAGAAGATTGATACAATAAAACTGCTCATTCTAGATAAATAATATTTTTAAAGTGACAATTAATTTATGTTGGAGCGATTTATTATTTACATTCTCCGTATTTGAACTAGTGTGGAATGAGGTGATGTGAATTAGATGTGCATTGTTACAACTACAAATTCAGGCTGTATTGATACTACTTAATCAAAAGATGACATTGTTACAATTAGAGCTGCTCCTTCTAGATATATCATATGTTTGAAATAATGATTGAAAATTCACAATTACAATTTACAATTCAAAAATCACAATTACAAAAATTAAACTTCCATAAGATCTTTTAGTATAACCACAACTACAAGTACCGTGGGCTCACTATTAAAAATCGTTAGCAAATTGTTAAACAACTAGCCTATGATTTTAATCATCATGCTGAAATTACCAAAAGTACATTTTTTGATTATGCATAGTCGCCTACTGGTACTTAATAGCAAAGCTTCCCAGTTTTATTGTAGAAACAAAATAATATGATTTAGTGGATCTAAAACGCTGAGTGCTCATGGATATTTCAGATTGTTATAAGCTTTGAGTTAGAAATGATGTTCAGTCTATGGGTGAACAAAACACTTTTTGTGTGTACATTGTGTTTTATATTTCTATTAGCATCCTTTGTACTATAGACCAATCTACTAGATCAATTTCCAAATCAGACAGAAATTTATTTCGATTGTATATATTTGTAGTGGTGCTGAAGGTGATATTGTGGAAGATATCCAAATTGAATAATAAGACGAAGTTGTCACAGCCACATTTATTAAAAATATTGAGATACTAGTTGAGATACAATATAGATAATCGAAAATAAAAAATTGGACGAAGTTGTCACAACCACATTTATTAGAAATAGTGAGATACTAGTTTCGGATGTTACTCCATTATCAATCTCAAACAAACTAAGTTCTCCTCTGAGTTCTCTTCCAGGATCTGAACATTTACAAACTGAGTTTGTTTGAGATTGATCATGGAGTAACATCCGAAACTAGTATCTCAATATTTTTAATAAATGTGGTTGTGACAACTTCGCCTTATCATTCATTTTGGATATCTTCCACAATATCACCTTCACCACTACAAAGATATATAATCGAAAGAAATTATTGCTAAAATTCTCATTTATATGTATGTGAGATTGAAAACGATCTATAATATACTTACTTGAGCGCTGGTTTTTGATGAAATAGAGTTGGAGACGCTCTTTGAATGTGTTTTCGTTGACATAGTATTCTACTCGCACTCTGTAACAGAAGAAAATAATTCGATTAGATAGGTTTCAGGATCATAGAACATATTCAAGAAAAGGAAACATCATCATTCGTAAAAAAACGGACTTTCATGCTCAATAAATAAAAAATATACTTTCAAGCGTGAGTAATTCTAAATTTTGAAAAAAATAATCTAGTATCTAGTTTGAAGAGTTTTAAGCAAAACTTGAACTACTTCAAACAAAAAATAAGTTGGGAAGTAGGAGATTTTCATCATTGAACAATCAAGTACGTAATGAGCTCTGGTTTCTCACAGCAACTTGGAACTTTTTATTTCAAATCGATGTTCTGAGTATTTATGCTCAAGAAATGTTGATCTGTACCACATAAACAAGAACAACAAGTTGAAAGTAACTATATGCAAAATCACTGAGTTTTGATAAAAAAAAACATATTTCTGAAGTTGTATTTCAGGGTATTAGGTAATTTCACATTCATCTTCAAAATTAAACCCCCTACAAGTTTTGTAAAGAAATATATGGGATTTCCAACCAATTCAATAGAGCTCAACCCACTCTTTCACTTTTGATGATTAAAATACGGTAATAAAAATATATATGAGATTTTTTAAAAGTCAACAAGATAATCAACTTTGAAATTGAGAAAAAATGTTAATGTCATTTTCCATTGGATATCTCAAAGGCTATAACTCAAAGGATATCTCAAAGACTATAGCTAACCTTTAGATTTTTAATAGATTTGTTTGGCTTTTTCAACTAATTTCACTTAAAGACCAAGTGATTTATAACCTAGATGAAGGTTATACCATAGGTTTAACCCATAAATGTGCAGCCTTATAGAGAATGTTGCAATCTTCTGCCATCTTTATTCCTGTGGAAAAGCGTTTCCCGGTCTATTTTGGTAGAAACTTTTCTTTATTTTGATGAAAGGGATGAACTGGTACAGCATGGAATATTCTTCCTGAAACACTCTGTATTAGCGAAAATCTTGAAAAAGGGAGCCCACTCCCACCACAAACACAATAGAGTTCAACCCACTCTTTCACTTTTGATGATTAAAATAAGCCCTAGAAAGTAAGGTAACACTATGCGAAATATCCTGTGTTTATTCTGTCACCAGTTTCAGTGAAAATGCAAAAATACGCAAAAATAAAGTAGAATTCATGAATATCCGAAATGAACATTTGGATCATGTAGGAACGCAGCCGCTCGGTGTTGCTTATGCAGAATATCCATTGTCAGCGACATTCAAATACAGTGGGTCAAATTACTCAAGTCGACCATGAAAACAATAACTAATAGGCGGAAGTCCAATCGGCTGTGTAGTCGACAAATGCCCATACCAGTAATGGCGATGGCATGGACATGGTGGATATGTCAGTTCACAATCCCTTATCATGTCAGTGCTTGACAGGTGATTGACACATTCACGCCCCACATTTCCTCTTCAACAACTTGTTCACAAGCAAATATTTTGTTATACTCAAATGTTTGCTGTATGCACTATTTTATTTAAAAATGTTAAGAAAAGTGAGCTTCAAGGATAAAGCAACCATCATCACTCATGAGTAAGTAGAAACGGCATTACTGTCAATTCTACTCTAACTTCTAAAATTTTCATTTAATAAATTAAAATAGAGAGACCATGCTCACCGTGGTTATAGAGAGACATGCTCACACAGTTCATCAAAAAAATACAAACAGTTACTTTTTAGAACAGTCTATTATTGAATCTGTTATAATTTTATTTTTAAATTTATCTGTTTTTTATGTATCAGTTTGATTATAGAAGAAAATATATTTCAATAATATTGCTAGGAAGTGATAGCCGCGGGCCGTAGCAGGTATCTGTTCAATCAGATAGATAAGCTGCGTTCTCGTGAGTCCTGTTCGTAACGGTGACCGATTAGATTGGCCAGCAAAAAAGACACTGTTCTCTGCTGTAAAATCACTTCCCGGTGGTTCGGAACCCACCTAAAACTGTAGGTCCAACTCATCAATCACCATCATCCAACTCATTACCCACGCACAAATCTCAGACCTATGTGGGCTTCATCCTCAAAAAAAAAAAAAAAAAAAAAAAAAAAAAAGTTGGAAGACGTTATTTTAAATCAACTACTGAAATTCGAATAAAATATTATATTATAGCAAAAAAGTGGCAGTGATAATATTCAGTTGAATTGATGTGAAGATCTCACTTTCTAGGGTAGATTTTAATAGGAAATTCTGTTGTTCTCAGGAAATAATTCTTTAAAAAGGCCCATTATCAAAATAAAAAAATAATTTCATTATCATTATTGAACGTATTCTCATTCAAACGAAGCCATATATGAACAACCATATTATTGGAAATTAACTAGATGAATATCTGCATATTTAAACAAATAAGTCATGCGTATTTCAAAGAAATAAATTGACAAGTTTCTACACCAACTTGCAGTTTTGAGGAAATACTTTTGCAAGATTATTGCACCAACCATATATCTCCAATTGTTACATACATTTCATTTAATCAACGAAGATCATTATTAAAACCATAACTATCCCAATCTATCCACATACATATTGGAACATTGAAATTCTATATTAAATTGCCTATATATCTATTGGCAATATTATTTATCTAGTCAACGATTTAAATAACAGATAACAGATCAAATAAATTTCCAGTTAAATTTCTATGCATTGATATTTCAGTTCTTGCTCTTTAATTCTAGCTATTTTTCTCTACTCTGAAGCTGAAGATTAGTTAAGCAATTAAATATTCATTGTAAGCTATTCAGCCACATTTTTTAAAATGATGTTGACAATTTATTTAAAAAAAAATCATAATTAAAAAGTTGAAAGAGATAAGAATGCAATTCATTGAGCGAACTAGGACTGTTTTTGCTATAAACAGCGATAACTTGGGTCAGTCACATACTCACAGGTAATACTCATAATAAACGTCGGGCCGCTTAGCGCAGTTGGTTGGGGCATCACAACTTCAGCTTGCTGTCGTTTAAGTAAAACGACTTGCTGTCGTTTTAGTTTTAATTAGTATTTTAGTCGTAGGTTCGAATCCCGCTCCTCCGTCTGGCATATATGTGTTATCATTCACCTCATTATCCACGCACAAGTCTCGGACTCATAAGGGCATCATCAGCAATAACAAAAAACTTGAACATCAAATAAAGCGGTCTCTTTGGAAATTCCCTCATCGCTTTACAAAGTCTTTTATCTTGACTGACTACATGATCTACTACATAAAGGCTACTCGCTTCAAAATATCTATGAGAAATTCCACTATAACTACTTGTAGTAAATGCTCCATGATTCTGATAACATGATAATCCTCATCAACGTATTAATTATTGACCTAATAAGGGTTTTCATTTTAGAATTGCATGGCTCAATGCGTTACATTTGAAACTATTATTGACATCAACAGTGCAAGGCTTAGAAGCTGATATCTGCTGACACATGCACCACTCTGATGCCTTATATCGTTAGTACAAATAATATCTAAAATATTGACAAACAAAAATTAACAAAACTAGGTGATTGGTAATAATATTGCTAAATAAACGCTCTCAAAAATAGACATAAAACATGGGGATTAAAGAAGCTTCCATGCAATTCGAAGTATTTTTGTAATCCATGTCATTTAGGTTATTCAATCAACAACATTGACACTGAAAAGCGATAAGTATAAATGAGTAAAAAACTGGTGGCTGACATGACTGCCTCATTTAATAATATGATATTTGCCAAAACATCAATGATGATCTTCATTTATACGAAAATTATGGAATGAGTTTATTATTTCAATGCATTTTGATTTTATAATCCATTAATAACTGTCAGATGTATATGGTGGTACGGCATTTTTCATTTCCATTGAATTTCCCCAATTCCAAACTGAAACCACTCCTTAGTAGTAATTATTCTTCAACCACTTCGAATATAATTATTGTATATTAGTTTTCAGTCTTGATATGGAAAAGAAACTAAAATAATACCTACACAATATTTTTAGTACCATAAAAAAGTTACAATGTCTAAAAGTGAGTTCATATAATCGTAGAAAACAAAACAATAAAGCTTAGATAACACTTTGATGTTTTGATATTTATGCTATGTTTTTAAAGAATTATATGCATCTTCAGCACACATTATAAAAGACTCCAGTTGCACTAATAGACTGGGTTTCTCGTAAAACGAGACAGAAAAACGAAGATTTGTGTTGAGTGAACAAAGATACTGTGGAGAAAGCAAGTGAGGAATCAGCGGCAGGGAAATTGAGGATGGGATGGAGTCTAGGAAATAAGAAGTGGAAAAGAGAGGTTCAGAGGAATGTATGACGGAAACATTTTGGCCCTGTTCAAAAGGAAATGAAAAAATTCAGAATAAAAGAAATGGCTAGTGAGGTGGGTGAAATGGAGAAATAAGTAGAAGAGAAAACTCGGAGACAAGGAGTTTGAGAATCTGCCACTAGAAATGAAGGAAGAAAAAAGTGGGAAGAAAGAACGATAACGATATTAAAGATGATGGAGAAAAGAAGAAAAGAAGAAAAAATATAAAAAAGGATGAATAATATGATCTGTTTCTGGAATGAATATGGAATACACACTACGGAATAAGACTTGCTATGTTGATATTTTCTGGGCAATCTTTCAACAAATGGAATTCGATTTCTAAAGAATACCATGCTGTTTGTATTTTGAATATTATCGAACTATGAATATTATTATTGCTTAGTAATTCACATCGACAAAAATTATGCTTGATTTGAAAAAAATCCAGAATAGGTTCCAGTTATAGACAATAGAAATAATGTTCAATATTGAGTTTCCCTACACAGACATACTAAATTTTCTGGCTCGGTGGTTCGATGATATATTTCATAAAGGGGAAAATGATTATGGTTCACAAAACCAAGAAATGTAAAAGTTCATCATGGAAAATAACTAATGTCCACTTTGAATACATACTCCATCTCAATACCCCACTTGCAATACCTACTTATAATCTGTGAAACAATCTAATATAAAAACTGACAATTATCTATTCAATCATCTATTTAAATAATTATGATTTCTACTCACTTATACTGGAGATACTAGAGGGATGCATTTCACATCTAAAGAAAAGCTTCATCAGCCTGCCGCCAGGGGTCATGTTTTGTTGAGTTTAGGATGAGCGGCCATTATGCAAATGAAAATTGCGTTGAATTTGAATTGTGTTTGGTCATTGAACAAGTTGGTTCTGTCTTGTTTATAGTGTTTGAATATTTCCAAATAGTTTATAGCTTTATTGAAATGTGTGTAGAATTCAGTCAGTTTGGATGTTTTGTGTAAATGTCCAGTGTTGATTAAGTGATCTGCAAAAGTTGAGACAGTGTTGGAATGTAGTGCTTTGATGTGTCCTTTGTATCTTGTATTGAATGATCTGCCTGCTTGCACTATGTAGAACTTGGGGCATGTGTTGCATTTGAGCTTAAATATTCCTGGTTTGTTGGATTTTTGATTGTGCTGTTTGCTAGGTGAGATGTTTTTTGTTGGAGCTGGTGTTTCAGATTGTTTTCTGTTCTGAATGCTGTGCTTACTGTTTAATCCGGATTTTTGGAAGATGTGTTCTATTTTGTCTGATTTTTGTTGAAATGTGAGTGTGACAAATCTTTTTTGGTTTGCAGGTTTTGGATATTTGTTTTTCATTTTATTCAGGATTCTGTCTATTAGATTTGTGTTGTATCAGTTTTATTTTGCTACGTATTTTATTGTATTAATTTGATCTTGGTGGTCAGCTTGTGATAGTGGAACATTTAAGAGTCTATGGATCATCGAGATAAAAGCAGAAAGTTTGTTTTGATGTGGATGGTTGGCTGAGTTGAGAATGAGTGTTGGTTGATCTGTGAGAGTTGGTTCCCTGTAGATTTTACATGTTATTTAGTTTTGTGATAGTGAGGTACAAGAAGTTTAAGGTGTCGTCGATTTCATATTCTGCTGTAAATCACTCCTAACTCCTAATACAACTCAACAAAACCCATAGAAACTTTCAATTTACAGCAGAATAGCACACATCTACCATGACCTCTGGTGGCTGGCTGATGAAGCGTCTCTTTAGAAGTGAAATGCATCCCTCCAGTAGCTACAGTATAAGTGAGTAGAAATTACAATTCAAATAGAAATACAGTGTCAGTTTTGATATTGAATTGTTCATCAAGTACTTCGTCATGAAAAACACCATAAATCTGTGGAATCCTCATTAAATATCATTTATTCAATATTATCCTATTTTTTTGTCCAAAAGACAGAACGAATTTTCACATCCTATTCTAATATTGTCCTTCCACAATTGACTTTCCACTTGAAAAAAAGAAGTGTTTTCGTTAACACTGTTTTATAAAGTCTATTTCATTCCTATTTCTTTCATTGAAAAAGTGAAGATCAGATGGCTAGTGACCTTTTTTTATGGATGAGTCAACATAGCCATCTTTATTATTATCTTATTTATTGATAAATGAGAATATATTTTTCCATGATGATCATCCACTTGCCACATACTTGCAATGCACTGCCACATACTTTTCAATCTTATAATTCTCAAACGCTTGTATCACTTTCTTGGAATTTGAATCTTGAAATGTATACTTTCTTTGAACCCGAGAACTTAAGAATAAATTCATGACGAAATCTGCATTGCTACTCAGAGAAATATTGCCAGAATGCTATTCAATTTTGATCTCTATGAGAATTGGGTTGTGAATAATTCTGCTGCTCTTCAGCCGCTCAGTCTACTCCCGCTCTACTTCGTCCCAACGTCAGCGTGTTTCGCCTTTCAAGTCTTGCTGCTGCCAAGCCACACTGTTAATGAGCACTCCATGCATTTTCCTCTCTACGGTCACATCAGTCTTTTATACATTGCTCTATGCTAAGATCGACCCTCTAACCATGGATATAGAAACCAGGAGTACCTTTATCAGTATCATACATATTATTATTATTAGTGGCATTCTAAAAGGATAGTAAGCTATTAATACTAATACCTCTTGATGTTGCCTCAAAAGTAAAAATAAAAATCCTCAATATTGACGAATAAAAAAATTATCATTTTCATGGAGCACAATGAATTCATCAATAAATAAATTCGTCTTGATGTTGTCACAAAAATAAACATTAATCTCACAATCTTGATAACCAAAAAATTATTATAATTAAACACTATGAATAATAGTAGCATAAAGAGTATTTTGATGAGGTACTTAAGATAACTTTGTGACAGGCCTATACAGTGTATTTTGACCCTTGATGAGATATCAAAGTTTTAGATGTCAATAAACAAATAGAAAATAATTATTATATTATTAATCACTCGCCTAGTGATCTGATAGAAACATACTCTTTCAAACTCGTCTTACAAAATCTCAACTGTTTCTCACGCCTTCTGATCGGACTCCCGTCAACCCTACATATCAACAGTCGACTCCACTCTCTCAACTTACTGTACTTTATTTAAACCTCTCAATTACACAGCATCTTTTCATAAAATGCGAAAAAAAATTTATTGTAAAAGGGCATCGATTTTGGAGAAGAACAATTTTCGCATGTTATGCACTAAATAATAATAAGCGTATGGCTTTTAATGGTGGGGAGACCCATACGGGTAGTTCCACCTCGCCGTTTGTGCCATGTTACGGGGAACATGGTGGACCTACTATTTTAGGTTGGTTCCGAACCACCGGGTAAGTGATAATAAAGCTTGTACGCACTGTGCTTGTTATGCACTTATGGCTAGTTTAAAAAAAACATTGCTAATAGTTGGAGCTTTAAATGTTTTACTTTGAGGATGTTTCCATTTGTAAAGAAAGTTTAATAAGAAATATTCAAATCTAGGAGAGTTTAAGATACAGGAAATCATAATTGCATCACATTTGTAGAGACCCGATCATTTTTTTTAGATATAGGAAATCATGATTCCATTGCATTTGTAGAGGCCCGATAAAATAATCTATCAATAGACAAACAAGGTAGTAGCTGGCTGCTTTCCTAATAGCACACTACTTATTTTAGTGAGATTTAGACCAGTGAGAGAACACTTCTCTTGAATTCTCGCTCGATAAGTCACACGCCTGCTCGCTCATTTTCGCTCTCTCGCTCATCAACGCTCTCCCGCTCGCTACACTCAATCAGTAGCTCGAATATCCGCATCTCATAAAACCTTCCACTTGCAGGTAAAATATTTTTCCTATTACCACTTTGCAGTACAATAGGGAGAACCATAGGTGAGTCGCTCATAATTCGTTATTTTATTACTTTATCAAGCCCACACACAATCTACATGCATGCCCCAACAACATTAGTTGTTTAATGGCTATTTTTAATATCGCCATTCCAGTAACATCGATCATACATGCTGATGCTTTGCGCGGGGTTTCTTGCAGCACTGAGATAATATTTCCTGGATTTCTTGTTCCATGACGAACTGCGTTGTCAATATTAACTTTTCAAGTGAATTCAACGACTTACAGTCAAATTTTATTAAGAATAAGTAGTATTTCACTTACTCTGTAGGCCAAACGTTTTAGAATCTCGGAGATCCATTTTCAGAGGACTGCAAGTCGTTGAATTAGCTTGAAAAATTAATATTATTTCCCTTTTCTCACTCCTACTTTCCAAGCTGGTGATAGGCTGATTTTGTTATCGGTCTTCTTTTACTGTAATGTAACTAATTTGTATTGTTCTTTAACTATTTATAATTTCATTATAAACATAATAATAACTATAAACTTATGGCTTTTATTGGTGGGGAGACCCTTACGAGTAGTTCCAATTCACCGTTTGAGCCATGCTATGGGGAAGATGGTGGACGCTCTATTTTAGGTGGGTTCCAAACCAACGGATAAGTGATAATAAAGCTTATAAAATCAAGTCATTGAAGCATGGTCACTCATTATAACCATTAGACATAACCAAACTTACCCAACATTATTAGGTGTAAGCCGTAGAATAGACGATAACTTACTAAAGTTTGTGTTCTGTGATTCTTGCTATAGTTCGCTCTCTGGGTGCACCTTGCGTAATTAAACTCTGAATGAGCTGGCAAATACGGCGGTCAGACAAGCCAATGGCTCTCCTGGTTTGACTTTGTTACCATATGATAAAACATAATTTTATTACAGATTCACTATTGTGCTACCTCTCACATTTGAAAGCCTTCACTCTCCTTTTTAATATCTTATAACCTAACTGTTGATTCATATTCTTCAACTGGTAGGCTTATCTGCAGAAAAAATGATGAAACCTGGAGAATTTAGGCCGAAACACATTAATCTAGCCTATCGAAGACACGAGTCTGCTTTAGAGTCTCCACAACATGATGTCCCGAACTGAATCCTAGCGCTTCAAACGGATCTAACACGTCAAGCTTGCGTTATGCTAGTTTGATGAACAACGCTAATGATCATACCATAATTCCCCAATCCTCCTCATCCTCCTTCTCCTCCTCATCCTTCTTCAATTCCCTTCCCCCTCGGGCACCTCACTTCCACACAACGTCTGTTGAAGCTTCTCTGAGAAGCAATAGTATAGAAGCTATTCCGGATTGCAATCACGTATTCCAGTGAACAAGCTTCACACATCACACTCACACGTCGTTCCTTACCAAATACCTATTAGCTACGTTGCTTGAATGATCACAGTTCAAGTTTCAATAACTCTACAACTAAATCAATATACTAATTCTAGGTGAGCTGACTAAGACTGGCTCTCACATGAACATGAACAGTCAATGATACATTTCTACTTATATGTTTACTCTATGGAGAAAATAAGTAAGTAATGTTAATTTAAAAAAAAATTGATATCCTAAACTAATGTGGAAAATGTGGCAGTCGAGCAAGCCAATGATTCTCCTGACATCATAAAAAACTATTAAAACTTTTTTGAATGCGACTAAAACTCCTTTAATCTTGTAAGGATAGTCGAGAACAATTTAGAAAATGTTTGAGTAAGATGTATGGCTTTTAAAGTAAGCAGTCGTATTAGAAAAGCAGTAGATGTTGATAGGTTAATGCTGGGTTGCACCAAGCAAGATCAAAACACGGGATCACCGGATCCGGGATCAAGCTGATCCTGGATCAATTTCTCCATTGCGTTGCACCATTACCAAAAACACAACTCTGATCCCGGATCAGCCAATCCTGGATCGTGATCCTGTGAGCTGAATTTGTTTTTTAATAGTAGTACATTTTCAATCAGCTGTTTCCAATTCTGACCGACTGAACTATAAGTCTGTTCAGCGAGCCTAAGGAATGAAGTAAACAAACTTTGCATGTGTGTGAGTGAGGAATTCCGAGAATTGTACTGGCATCGGTCGGTCGGCCTATTCACATTCATTGCCAACTCCTGTTCATTCAACAGCTGATGTCGCACTTCCAGTTTGTGAAATAAAGAAATTATTATTGCATTATTTCAAGAACATATTAGATTTTAAATTCAGTTATCAAGTCAGTATTTTAATTTCAAATGTATAGGTAAAAATAATTCAATCGACAAATTTATGAACAATTCTAATAATAGTGATACCAGTGATTGTTGAATGTTTGGATACATTACCTAAGCATTGAAAATAAGAGAATAGCCATCTCATTCATATAATTCATTATTCTCATGTATCTATTTCCATTTACAATAAATAATAAGTATTATCCAAGTAGGTGTTTGAAAATGATTATTGAAAGTCGTTTTCAATGGGTAGGCCTGTTACCTGTTCGATGCGTTTCGAAAACTAGGCTATGTGTGAATCGGGCTTCGTTGAGTCTCGGCTTGCACGCACGCACATGTTTGTTTACTCCACTCCGTAGTCTCGCTGAACAGACTATAATTTTATTCCATTTATTTACTTGTCAGCTGTACTATTATGACTTTGAATCCAGCATGGCAAAGCGGACTTCTAATTTTTCTCAACAAGAGAACGATTCTATCATCGAATTAATAACTAGGGAAAACCCAATAACCCCAGGGAAATTACATATTTTGTAGAACTCTCGTTTTGTGATTCGCAGATCCAAGTTCGATTCTGGCATTCTTATATGAACTGTCATTTCAAACATGCTACATAATCTATTATAGTCATTTGAAAACTTCCCGTTGCGTAATATCTCTAGGTTAGCCAGTGGCGTACCGAGGTTTTAAGCGCCCTGGAGCGGAAGTGTCTAACGATGCCCCCCCCCCCCCCAAAAAAAAAAAATCAGTCTTACACTCAACCACCCGATTGGGCTGATATTAATATAGTGGTCATTTAATGAACCAGCGGCTTTTTTTCCGCCTCTAATTATGCCGTATTTGTTAGAGATGCGAATCTCCAAGGAATGATTTTTCGCCAGGCCAGATTCTGCTTTTATCAATTTCCAAACAGCTTGTTTTGGATTTTTTCACTTTTCTATAAATTTATTTGCAGTTATTTTTTCGCATTTTGCAAGTCATCCTTATGAATTTATTTTATATTTTGGAAATAGGATTCAAAAGTGAAGTATTTCAGTCCTGTTCTTAATATAAAAACCATTGAACTTCTTGTGGATTTATTTTTTCAGAATAAATTCAAAGTATTCATTCAATTACTTGAATTTGTTATACCTTTTGCCACCCAATTTAAATTGTTTTGGCTTTCGACTATTTGCTACTTTTGACTCGACCGTTTTGCATTCTGTCTGGTTGTAACGCATTTACGGCTGAACGCATGAACAGATTTATTTTAAATTTGACATGAATTTTCCTTTTAGTCATGCGCAGCGATGTTTACATACGGTTTTTTAAAATTGTGTTGCATTTCACCCTTTTGGCCTTCATTATAGTAATACATTTTTTTGTAAGTAAAAGGTAATTTTCTCTCAAGAACGGTGCGCCCCTCAGAGCCTTGCGCCCTGGAGCGACTGCTCCACTCGCTCCATTATCGGTACGCCACTGAGGTTAGCAGTAGCATAGATCAGGGTGGTTCGTCTGTGTTCATAGGAGATACATAGGACTATTTCTGGAAAAATCGCAGCGTGCGCGCCGGGCGTACTACTCAACTATTTGAAAAGCTATCGTCTCAAAACTATATTTAAATGAAAATACAGAAAAAATTGAGCCGCGGAAGCACAATTTCAAATATGAAACTCTTTTCGTAATATTAAATAAAAACGATTAAAAATGACATGGAGAAACTAACCTCTAATAGCAGATTCGTCAAAAAGTGTCAGAAAACAGTATTTAGAAAATCAATAATGAATTATCTGCAGCATGACACAATCATCACATAAATTATGCTTTTTTTCATATTTAATCATGTACGTAATTAAAAAAAGACGTTTTTTTAAAACAATGTAAAGATGACATACACTTCGCAGTTCGCCTTGTACCGTACATATTTGCAATCATTAGATCGATCGGATTGACTAATCGATATCGACAGGGTCTCAACTATCGATACGGCTCTGTCGACACTATTGTACAAGGTCGATATGTACCAATAACGAAACTACTACATTTTTTCACGACCTTTTAAATCTACACATGTGGAAACGTTTCGTGCATGCACAGGAGCGTAGTCTGCGTGAATGGATCGAAGTGGAATGGAAACTGGAATGGAACTGCATAACCAAACCTTTCCTAACCTGGCTAGATGTGACTGAACCACCTCAAATTTACACCACCGATAAATTTAAAACCACCAACAAATTTACAGAGGTGGTTCAGTCAGATCTAGCCAGGTTAGGAAAGGTTTGGTTATGCAGTTCCATTCCAGTTTCCATTCCACTTCGGAATGACAGTGATGTAGAATGACCAATCTATCAAAAATGTTGGTTGGTAGTAGCATAGATAAGAAAAAGACTATTATTTTTCTTTAATAATGGATTTTAATCAACTAATATATTTATTTATATCTATCATCTAATTTTTAAAAATTATTAAGCTTATTTTTAATGATAATATCAATTATTTTCTTAAATTGCAAATGCGAGTCAAATAATGACAAGAAATAGTCGATAAGATCGTGATCGATACTCGATCTGACAAACTATCGAGAAGTCGAAATAATCGATCTGCAATATCGTATTGTGCATAGTCCAATTCCAATAGTCGAGAGTCGAGAGTGACATTTGTGTTCCGACTTTAACATGTCCAAAAAACTACGTAATCTTACATATTTTAAAATGAAAAATACATTGAATGTCAACTAAATTAATGCTAGTTCTATTACCCATTAATCAAGAATATAATACATTGATAGAGTGTTAGAATATTGTTTACTGACACTTTATTGACGGATTAGCAATTAGAGGTTAGTTTCTTCATATCATTTTTAAACGTTTTTATTTAATATTCATAGAAGTGTTTGGCGTTTGAAATTGTGCTTCCGCGTCTCAATTTTTTCTGTATTTTCATTTAAATATAGTTTTGAGACGATAGCTTTTCAAATAGTTGAGTAATACGCCCGGCGCGCACGCTGCGATCTTGCCCTATTTCTTCTATCGTTAAAATTTAATTTCGATTCAATTAAGTTGAATAGATTGATAACACAGTCACGAGATATTCTATATCACATTCTGAATTTCACATCAAACTCTGTGAACAAGAGTCACGTCGCACTTTCCATAAACGTTCACGTGTTATTTGATAAACTGGTTCTTCATCTCTTCTTATTTCTTCGACCCATTCTACCAAATAAAGATCTCTTTTACATCAGACATTTCTAATTCGCATAAACAGAATGGCATTCATTTGTAATTACAACCTAGAAATTGTGATTTAATCCTACTCTGTCGAGGTATCAACTTTGATCCTGGATTAATCGGTCAGCTGGTTAGATTAAATACATAATCCAGGTTGGTGCAACGCAATATTGTGGATTAATCTACCCGGATCATGATCCAGGATCACAAACCTAGATCAGTCTGATCTAGCTCTTGTGCAATGAAAAACCTAGATCAAATATGGCGATCGTGGATCATGATCCGGGATCAGAGTTGATCCTGCTTGGTGCAACCCAGCATAAAAGTACTTTCTAATAAGTTACGGTACCAAATGCTCTAAAATCTCTTTGTTGTCATAAATATATATTCAAGTTTGCACTTTTTAATAATGAAGGCCTGTCTTTCATGATTGATGAGTTTCTTGCAGACTACATGTATTATGACACTGCGATAGTCTGAGCATATTATTGCTATAAAATGTTACATAATATATTTTTTCTATATTCTCTTCTATGTTTAGTAGTCAATTCTCCCACTTTATGAGAATGATTATGAACTCTATCGTTCTAGTGTCATTTTATGTACACAACTATTCAGTTGCGATGATTCTCGTTTCTGCTCTGCAAGAGTTTGTGATTTATACTCTGTAACTAATTACCTACCTATTTTGTTCTGATGTCGATATCCAATTATTCAACATCTTTACTGCACAATTTTTGACCTGTATTGGTCAAATAAATCAATAAATTTTAAAGCAAAAGATGAACCGATCGTCCAATCATAACGAAATACATCAAGCACCACAACCTTGTACCTTGGATGTATTGCTCCTTGAATTTTAGCTATTTCATTTGATGAATATTCGTCCAATATTGAGAGGATTGTGCTTGATTTTGATTTCAAACCCAACCAAGAATCGACTACAAACTTAACGTATTCTAAGTGGAAGCATTCTAGGTATAACAATGAATCAAATTAAAGACATAATGGGTCAAATTCAAGGATTAATATGTCTAGGAACAAAAGGTTGAATTCAAGATACTATAATAGATTAGATTCAAGGAATAATAGGCTATGTCTAGGAACAATAGGTCAAATTCTATCAACAATATACAAGATTCTAGTGGAAATATGTCACATTTTAGGAGTACTAGGTCAACTTACAGGGACAAAACATAAAAGGTATGAAGTCTTGGTGTGTGATTCATACCGTTATTATATTTATCTACGACCATGTCATAATGTATACATTACAGTTTCACAATTGATGCCAAAACAGCTGTCTTTTCGAAATGCTTTTTGGTACCCGTTGCATAAAGAGCTCATTATAGTACAGGTTCTACACTATAACACGGGTTCTGGACCAATCAGAAGCATTTTTGATTGAATCAATATCGTTATTCAATATTGTGAAACTATCAGCTGATTTGATGAAACTGCTACACCAGCTGCTTTAACGTAACAATCTACTATAACTTCTCATATTTGAGATGAGAGGTTAGGAATCTCTGACAGTCACAGGTAAAATGAAATTGTTTTAATTAAATGTATACTAGTGGTCGTAGATAAAATAGTGTATGCAACGATTTTATTTGGCCATTAAGGCACTCGTGAGATATTTATAACACTCGCATTCGCTCGTGTTATAACTTACATCTAACTCGTGCCTTAATAAGGGTCAAAATAAAATCGTTGCATAAACTACTATTATACAATAGGATTAATATTGTGCAAAGATTAAACTTAACTGTTGAGACTTCAAATGAAGAAATGAATTTCTACAGTCACCTGCACTTTGAAAAAGAATGTGATTACACTTTCAGGTAGCAGACAAGAGATTAAATTGGATAGAGTGACATGGTTGATGAGAGGAACAGAAACTGTCGCATTGGATTATAAAGTTTGAATACCGCTCCGCCATGCATTACAATCCGCGTATGCACAACTTAAATGGAGAATTCTTGTCAAACTCATACAAATAATTCATACATCTGACTTTTGTTCAACGATGACTGAGAGCTTTAGAAGTATTGGATCATTCCTGTTAGCAAAATTTGCAAGCCCGCTCGCATGACCGAACTGATTGACATGACTATTTTTCAGTTTTCATTTATTTTGAATCCCACAATAAACTTTTACTACATTGAATTTTATGGAAACATATCTTAATGCATAAATTAATGTGCTTAATGAATAGAATTTTGTGCTTTCTTAAGACGGGTCCAGATTACAAAAAATCCAGTCGCGCTTCGGAACTAAGTAGTACTTACTAGTTGAAGAATCCAGTACGACCACTAATTTGTAGGAAATTTTATCGCCTTTATAATATTGTATTGAACATCTTTTCTCAAAAATCCCATCTAAATCGGGATAATAGCAAAAAACTGGAAAAACGAAAATTCTATGCGTTTTTGTATTTTGAGGGTGAAGCGGCGCTCCCACGGCTTGAGAAACTCAAAATTCCAATTTAGCGCTCTAAATTACATATAAAACCGTTGAGAAAGCAACTTTTATAAATTTGTTTTGGGAAAGCTACCTTTAAACTGGACAAATATACTGGACTTTTACTATTTGAAATTATTTTTTCAACTGTGAACTCATTCTCATCCCATTTCATTATTTTGGCATATGTTTAAAAAAACTACAAAGTATCTATGAAATTTTTTTTAAACGTTCAAAGATGAACTTTTTGAGAAAATCAAAAAATAACTTTATTTTTGGCTTAGCTTGAAAGTTTTTAATTAGAGCACATTATATCACTGTTAAGAAAAATGCTGCAAAATAATAACACTTACAGCTCTCTAGTTTGATTGCACCCGAGCGATTTATAAAATGTTGAAATCCAATTCCTAGGAATTTTTTGAAATTTTGAATAGCTGTAACTCGTAAACAGATTGGAATAAAAATTTAATATAATATATTTTTGTTAGTCTCATCACTAAGTATGAGCTTACCAAATTTCATCAAAATCTGAGATGGTGACCGAAAAAAATGTGTTGATTTGACGTGGGATGACCCTAATATAATAATTATTGCAAACTCCATGCAATGTTTATCTAGTTTGAATAAATACATGTAGACTACAGCACAAGTTGGGAACGGTTGATGCACTATTTTGGATAATAAAGGAATAATTCAGAAGATAGAAGGCCAATAATACTTGAAAATAAGATGCTCATTTGCACACTAGAACGTCTGCCAAAAAGAAAATTAAAGTATTCAAAAGAAAATAGAGATGCAAGTTTCGTGACTTGACTTGACGTAGAGTGATTGTTTGTGACAGAAATGAATGACAGGGATGAATTGGATTTAAACCTCATGACTTTAAGTGAAATTCTCATTTCTATTTGAAGCATAGAAGTCTCATTTATTAATTTGCACAGTCTAATTATTAATGCCTGTGTTCTGCATCCAGCATCACGTCACCAAGCCTAAGGGTGTAGTTGCCTTGGACAGTGTAGTTTTCAATACCCGAATCATCATCATCATCATCATCATTATTATGATTGCATAATCTTATCAAGCACTTGCTGATGATTGGTGTAGGCAGATTAGAGGAGCATGACACCACAATTTCCCAACATGGTTTGATTTTACGTTGGTGAAATGATGATGGTGATCACCCTCGAGTATTTCAAGCTCCACTGTTTAAGGCTGGGCGCAGGGTTTTTGGTCATAATTTTTTTTCGAAGTCTATTGTATTAGATATATTTTTAAGGTATTAAAATGTTGACTATTGCCAAGAAGAATTATTATTTTTCATCAAATATTTTATGAAATATGGGAGTTTAAAGTTGAAATTTTTCGGTTTTTGGGGGGCAATTGATCTCCCCTATAAGTTATTTTAAACTTTTGATAATTTTTTTTTAAATGGAAGACACATCGAGGAATAAAATGACATATTTTCCATTCCGATCAAACAATTAGTTTTCTTAAATACATTTTTTTAAAACATTCAAAAAGTTTCAGTTTTTCAATAAAATTCTTTTGAAAAAACCAATTGTTAAATTGAAATAAAAAATGTGTCATTCTTTTCCCCAAGGTGCCTTTCAGTCATAAAAAAATTATCAAATGATTAAAATAACTTGTAGGTGAGTTCAATTGCCCCCAAAAACCGACAAATTTCAATTTTGAACTCCCATAAGCCATAATATATTCGATGAAAAAAATTATTTCTTATAGCAATAGTTAACATTTCAATACCTTAATAATATCCAATACAATGAACTTCGAAAAAAAATTATGACCAAAAACCCTGCGCACAGCCTTAAGCTCCCCTATAGTCCTAAAGCGCTATGATCACAGGCAGAGATCAAGACAGCTGCGATGATAATAATCCTGCTGAAGATGGGGATAGATAGCACAGTCTGTTCCCGTCAAGATGTTCTCCAAAGGGATATATGCCGGACTGTTGGAGGTTTCTGAATTTTACGATGGAGAACGGCTGCAGCACTGAGCGTTGAAGTCGTAACATAGCCATAATATAGAGCTCGATGAAAACCCCATCAACTTCGACCAATTCCTCGCATGGGACTTGAACGTATTTTGTTGAAAGGGTCTCATCTCCTCGTAACGTGATTTGTTTTTGGAAGCATGCTTGTAGTGATCTGTACCTAGATAAACTGATACTCCATCTTAAATCCCAACTCTTTCAAAATGGTACAGTTCTAGAATATATTTAGATTCGTACTAGTGAGCATTTTTCCCCTTTGTAAAGGCAAAGACAATATAATGTAATTTTCATCTAATTTTACATTATCTTTGGTTAAGGCCTACTAAGGGCCGCACTCATTCACCATTCAAGTCATGTTGGTCTCCCTTCTTCTTCTCCTCCAATACTCCCTCATCCCTTGATGTGATTGATATGATTTCAATCCTATGATTTATACTTCTTTCTTCATTCCAAGTTTCAATTTTTGGTTCGTCTTGAAAAACATAATTTTCATTTTATTTCTTTGTCCTACTCTATCTTGCAAATCAGTCCCTGCATCAAACTTCTGCATTATCATCCTTTTTAGATTCTGTAAACCAGTCGAACTTGGATTTTCTACTGTTTATTTTATTGAAAATCCTCCATGTGCGTCTATTTGGATTCATTCTGAATAAATGAGAGTAAAATGCTATTCTCCTTTTTCTGATTTTTTTCTGTAATTTCTCGATATGCCTGTAGATTTCTTTGTTGTTGCATGTAAAAATATAATTTTTGTTACACTTGATAGAAAGTGGCTACTTTCCACAGATTTCTCACGTTTGGAGAGTGCCTCTTTTCCGTACTAGATCGGAAAAATCAGCTGACAAATAGGGCCTTATAGCCGTACAAGATAAAAAAAAAACAGCTGGAGTGCGGCAAAAGTTTTTCCATTCACTCACATATATAAATATATTATGTATAGATATAGTCAACATTACATTACTCAATGTATTCTTCCTCATCCCCGTTTTATCCTATACCGGTAATGAAAATACAATCAATAAATCGACTCATAATTTCTGGCATCATCAACACCAGTAGAGGCAGATTTTTCAAATAAAACTTCGACTTTTAACCCTTTTAAAACAGTTGCATCGTCAAATTTCCCAATATCGAGAGGAGCTGTACCCCTAACAATGTAACTCACCAATTACAGTAGGCCACTATTGAATTCCATTGATGGGGGGAGAGAACAGAAATGATACACCAAAAAAGCAGCTCGCTATAGAACTTGAAGTGGTACTTATATTATATGTGGCTTGCGCCACTATCGAATGAAGAGGAAAAGAGAGGAGAAAAAAGTGTGTGTGTGTGTGTGTGTGTGAGAGAGAGAGAGAGAGTGAGAGAGTGATGCAGCACAATCGAATCCACTTAACCATTCATAGAACAGTTGAAAAAAGAGATGTGGATATAGAACTTTAATGAGAATAGCGACGCAATTCTGATGTGAAAATGCTACCTTCTGTGTACCTTCCAAATGATTGAATAGGAGCACTTGTGAAAATGTAGGCTCCAAGCAGGAAACAACGATTACAGATACTATATTAACGAGTGCCTGGCACCCAGCTATTATGAAGGTGATAGGAGTCACTTAAAAGTGTAACGTAGAAAAAGTAAAACCAATGAATACAGATAATATAGTATCTGTATTCATTAGTAAAACTAAAGTTTCTAATAATGAACTTAGCAACTGTATGATAGGAGTTGTGTTGTAATAGATGCAGTTGATTTGACAATACAGGATCTAAAAGATTGATCAAATCCAGAAATTTTTATTGAGAGGGGTAAAAGTCTGTATCACATTTTTGGAATCTGTATCACCTAAAAATGGCCCTTACCCCTAAAAAGACACAGATTTTTCCTACAGTGACCCGAAAAAGTGCCTATTTTTGCACTAACTGAAGCGCTCAAAATAGTCTATTCCTGCACCTGTGCGAGATTTGTGTAACTAAAGTGCAAAATAGCGTTTTTCTGCACCAAGAAAAACTGTTTTTTCACGAGCCCGTGAAAAAAGTTTCTCGAGTGCAGAAACAATACGTTGTGCTCGTATTACACATTAAATTTTTCCTACAGTAATGTATAAAAAATTTTAACAGAACAAAACAGGACATATACATAACCTGACAATTCCTCACATAATCTGTCTTTGAATCAAATCGATTTCAACAACAACGACTATTTCGCAGCTGAAGCAGAGTAGCCAACCTATTTTTGAATGCAGAATAGGGAACCTGCATATTACATGCTCACTATTTTGTGTTGTTAGGTTGCAAATCTGGAGTGCGGAAAAGTACTTTCCCACTCTGGAATTTACTTTCCCGCACTGGTGCAGGAATAGACTATTTTTCGTGCTACAGTTAGTGCAAAAATAGACACTTTTCCGGGTCACTGTAGGAAAAGTAAATTCCAGTGCGCAATAGTTATTTATGTATTAAGAGCGTGAAGCGCGACTTTATCGCTCGAGTCAAAACATTTACTGCGCGACGCGTAGCGGAGCGCAGTAATTTTGCGAGAGCGATAAAGAAGCTTCACGCGCGAATTGCATACAATATTTTTCCTAAAACTGCAGTTCTGGATTCCAACACAATAAAAGCTTGTAGTTTGTAACATCACAGACCATGCGCGGATTTGGTTAGCGTTCGCCTTTTTTGAGGTTATGTGAATTTCAGGGATTCCATGATCCACCAATGAGAAGACATCAAAATCAAAACAGAAGCGTAAAGAAAACAGCTGGCGAGCGTAAAGTACTTTACCGCTTGCTGAGCAGTAAAGAGGTATTTTACAATTAGTTTTCAGTACGTAAAGAACTACTTTACGAGCAGTTGCAGGAAAAGTACTTTTCCACACTCCAGATTCGCAACCTAACAACACAAAATAGTGAGCATGTAATAAGCAGGTTCATTATTCTGCATTACAAAATAGGTTGACTACTCTGCTTCAGCTACGAAATACAATAAGCTTTAGTTGTTGAAATCGATTTGATTCGAAGATAGGTTATGTGAGGAATTGTCAGGCTATGTATTTCCTGTTTAAATTACTTTATAAGTTACTGTAGGAAAAATCTAATGTGTAATTCGAGCGCAAAGTATTGTTTCTGCACTCGAAAAACTCGCCTTAGGCTAGTGAAAAAACTATTTCTCTCGGTGCAGAAAACCCCCACTTTGCACTTTAGTTACACAAATAGCTATTTTCAGTGTTGGTTGAGAATTTTGGGGAGGATGCATCCCCTTTATCACCCTCTTCTTCGCTCCTGTTATATAGGCCAACTATAAAACAATTTTGGGTATCCCACAAATACCATTGGAAAATACCACAAGTATATCCAAAGTCAGAGAATCTAAGCTAAGTTCATTCATCATCCCTTTACTCTTCTCAAGACAAAACAACAAATTGACTAGGTCAACACAGTGATTGCTATGCATTCGTAAATTCATTCAAAGATCTATCGTGGCAAACAACCAATTATAATTTGAATTAGGCTTCAGATGCAAGCCGATTATCATATAGATCACTTCTGGATACAGGTTAATATGTAGATTGGTTGAAGGGAATCCATATCCATATCCATTGTCTCTATTTTACCCAATACTCCAGGCTCTAGGCATCTGGGATATTAAATGAAGTTGAGAAATGTGGACTCAACATGGGAATGACACACTTCACCTTCAGCCAATGGTGTGGATGTGAACTGTATATTAGTATGGGTAATTAAAATAATAATAAAAATTCGTTGAAATTGATGATTCTGATATGATTTTCCACTTGAAATTTGTTAACCTTTTGTCACAATCACCTTTGCTAAGTATTGTTTCATGGATTTAAATAAATAATAATTTATTAAATTCCATTTTTACTGATATTTTAATAATAAGAATATTGGAATGTTTCAGTGCTTCGTTTTTATAGTGAATTTCCAAGTTAATATCTTTCAATTGAAAAGAATCGGCAATTCTACTTCGAAGTGACACAAGTAAAACTAGGATTCTTGGATTCTTCTGTTGAATATTTGTGGAGAGAGCAGTTATGGAAAATAGCCTGTTGTATCTTTTCATTGATTGTGTTTTAGTCATGACAAATAATTAATAAATTGGAATTTTTCAGTTGCAAAAAGAATATTTCTGTTGCATTTTCCTCAAATATTTCATTTCACATACATGTAGAATATTATTGTAGAAATTATTGCCATCCACTTCTCTAATTTAATTAATTGGTATAAAATAAAGAGAATCTCTGCAGAGAATCGCTGTAACAGTCTAATGAAGGAAATTCAAATACATTTCAAATTCAATTTAGAATCTCTTTGTATTCCTGGTGGCTAAGGTGAGATTAGCTATCATGATATCCACACTTCACCATGATAAGAAAGAAAACATTGACTACACCATGGCAACGATACAACGATGACATGATAATAAATTATCAATGCAGGGTAGACCTACCAGCAATTGAAATAAATAAAATAATATTGAAGGAGGAATAAAATTCTGTAACTTAGACTAAATTAATATGATATGCAATCGGAATGATATTTGTCCTTATTAGTTTTCAATTAAACCCAGGTTAAAGAATCGAGTAACTTATGAGAAATACTGAAAAAAGATACAGTTGAATATAGACCTCTGACACTGGAACGTCTGACTTTCTATCAACTCATGAGTTGTGATTAATAACGATGATGTGAAATCTAGAGATATACGGAGGATTCTTGAGAATCCAAAATGTAATTGAAGGGAAATAAATCCTCTTACAGTAAGGAATCAGTACTTTATCAGCACTGACAGGAGAAATTGCATTCCTGTCTCGAGTGTATTGAGGTATTTCAGTAACATTCTTTCATTATTTCACAAATTATTGGAATGCCATCATAAGTTGCAAGACAGTAAGATAACGATTATTGAATGATTCTTGTCTTTCGAAGAGAAATTGAAAAAATACAATGAGAAGTTTTGAGTCTAATTTATCGAAAAGTTGTCAATAAGAAACCAAGCTGTCGATAATTATCAAGAGCTCTTCCAAAAACATAAATGTTATTAGAAGACTTCTATTTTCTCAAAAAAGAGATACAGGTATTTTTGGGAGAATAATATCAAAACTGACACTGTATTTCAACTAAATGATTTTCACTCACTTTTACTGGAGGAATGAATTTCACTTCTACAGAGAAGCTTCGCAGGCTGACGAAGCTTCTCTTCAGAAATGAAATGCATTCCTCCAGTATCTCCAGTAAAAGTGAGTGAAAATCATATATTTAATTGAAATACAATTTCAGTTTTGATATTAGATTGTTCATCAAGTATTTCGTCATGGAAAACATCACAGAATATTATTAATCGTAAGAACAGTATCATCAAGCATATTTTAGCATAGTAGGAACTTAACGTATAGAAGACCAAATAAAAAATAATGAGTTTTTGTTTGTGATAATAAGTCTACCAATAATTCTACCAATAATGTTAAAAAATGTACGTAACATTCAAAGAGACAAAAAAATTAATGAATACTGTAATTATTCAAAGTTTTATTTCTAGTGTAACATCAACTGAAGTAAGTTTTGTACTTTAAAATTTCCAGAAGTTTATAATAATGGATATGAATGGATGAATATGGCAAATCTATGAGTCAATATCTATTTTCCAAGGAAGTGGTACATTTCACATTCTATGACAACACTATTCATAAAAGATGTAGAAGATTGTCATACCCTACATATTACTAAGTATTTAAGATTTAAGATTTTATATACCAATTAATTACATTAAAGAAGTGGATGTCAATAATTTCTAAGATAATATTAACCATATATGTAAAATTAAATGTCTGAGGGAAATGCCACAGAAATCTTCTATTTGCAACTGAAAAATTCCAAGATCGCTAGTATTTTTAATAAAAATAACTTTTGGAAACCTTTTATGGTTTAAACAAGAATGGGTAATGAGGCATTTTTAAGGGGAAAGCAGCTGCAGTGATGCAATCGTTGAGGGTGTTATCTCTGATAACACTGTGATTGAAAGCTACTACTGCGGTCACAAGTTTGATTCCCGAATAGCCTAGAATATTCCACCTCATCACTCACACACTAGTCTGAGGCTCGTGTAGGCTAGGCATTATAGGAAACACAAAACAGAGCTTTTATGTTACTTGCAGCTGAAAAAGGACAAGATTGCTAGATTCTAAGCTGCTTGTGAATATGATCTTTGAAAATAAATTTGCAACTTCTTAGAGCATCTAATTTATTGATAGAATAAATTTGCTCCTTCAATCGATTGATCCTTTTTGGTACTTTGTTGACCATGCAACATGATGACATGACAAGGCCTCAATAATTCACGAAGTGGAAATGTGACAACTACATCACTGTAGAATCAAGTGTGAAAGCCACAAAGCCATCGCCTAATAATTACAAACAGCGATGACCTTTTGAACGGTGAGCCGCAACTGTGTGGCGCGCATGGCACATGTGGGAAATTCGATCAACAATGAGGTCGCATATGAGTGGCAATTCGATCAACACTGAGGTGATTTGATTGAGGCAAATAGTTGCTGCTGGACAAACCGAGATTGCCAAGTGCATATTAATGCACTATCCAGCTAATTAAAGATAGGTGGCAGGTCTAAAACGAATTGCAATGATTAATGACAACAATTTCCTGATGGAATGATCAACATCGACCAACAAACGCAGTTTGGTTTATGAATGTTTTCGGGACCATACCATTTGAGAGCCGCAGCAAGGTAATCCATCATTTTCAGCGTTTGCAGAAGAAAGTTTTCAGCATTTGTGAAGAGTTCCTGTCAGTGAGCAGAAAAAAGTGAAACATCCTATGAGAATTGGAAAGATGCGTAGTGAGAGCAGGGTTCAACAAAAGAGCGCTGTCGGTTCTACTTCAATGGTGGATTGGAAGGTGAGTTCCCATTTGAATTTCTACTGGAATAACGATTTTTCAGATTCTCTACAATTTCTCAAAGACGTAAATAGTATCAGAGAACATTTTTGTGGTAGTCCCATACCACAAGAGAATGATCATATATATTAACATTTCAAGAACTAAATTTAAAAAAATGAGCGCCATAGTAGGCAGCAACGCTGTGCTTTGCTTGACGTCACTTGGGCTCGAAATTCAAAAATTACCGGGATCAGAAAATATTCCTTAATCATTTTAAATACCTGGCTCAGGCTATCACTACAAACCTTTTCTCAATTTGAGATGCCTGTATTTCAATAAATTGGAAGCTAAATTAGATCTATAAAAGGTGCATAATAATAAAAATACTCATGAATTTACATTTCAACCAGGCTTTAACCTAATCACTGAATTGATCATGATCGAATAAATAGAACTATGATATCAAAGTCAAGAATATTATACAATTCGGGTGGTATAGTTCATAAGAATATTGTACTCACTTGGAATTCGATCAACGAAATCTATTTGATGTGAAATGTAAATGCGTTGCTTTGTCGGTTGGTCCAGACATGAGTTTGAGATTTGACACAATTCACATTTAATTATTGAACTAATATTTTTTCACTTCACTATTATTTTTAGAACTCATTTCGAACACCTTAATATCATAAATAATTTTTTGAGGCGTAAATGTCAAAATTGACGTCTTATCAGTTCTTATCTTCTTTAAACCGGCAAAATTTAGAAAGTCGAAATATTTTTTAATTCATTTTAAATAATGTAAAAATGTGAGAGAATCGCTCAAATTCTGTGATAACCTACTGATGAGTTTTATTTCATTTTTATTACAAATTTCATACACCATATAGGTCACAAGTCAAAGGTGACTCAATCTATCTATTTTCTATCTCTCTCTTTCCTAATTTACTTTCTGAATTTTGGGGAAGTTTTTCCGTATTTCATGATAACTGGCCCTGGAGCCGAGAGGATCAGCAGGCAAACTAATTGATAATTTTTTAAGTCACGGTTCTTTTCAATTTAAATATTTTAAAATGCCTAAAGGTTCCTATTTCTCTTAAATGTATGCTCTTGTTGAAATTTTCGTTGGACGTCTTATTTTAAAACTTTGTAAAATTGTAGGAATGGCACACCGTGTGTTCTAAAAAGAGGGCGACAATCCACTGAGGAGTTCCAGTACTGTGAGTTACTTTGAAATTATTTAGTATGGACATACTCTTGTGCGCCAAAATAGTATAATAGAATAAATTCACCACAATTCAACATCAGTTGTACAATCTCCATTGTAAAGGGCTATTCCAACACGGGACCCAATCATACTCTCCATGTGGGTAGATAACCGAGAAGTAAAATTGTTGGGGAATTCGCAAACACTATTGAGTATTTAGGAATCATAATATAGTTGTCATGGGAAATTAAAACTTCCTGACCTTAGAAATACCTATAACTTTCAGCTATTCAAATGATGAGTGACATGAACACAGGTGAGGGGACAGTTTCAGAAAGCTGGAAAGTTTTCTATCGTTGTAAGTTTGAAAGTTTACCTGGGTTTGAGAGGTGACAACTTGTAATTTATTAATAAACAATAGCTTATTAAACTGATAGAGTTTTCTAATTTGCTTGTCAAAGGAAGAAGAACTTATATAAACAAAAGCTGTTCATTTATGCACTATCTACATAAATAAAATTAGAGTTTTTTCTGTACATTTATCAGAATTATATATTTTTTGGTTATTTTTACGTTTAATATATTAAAGAAGCCGAAACAAGTCTTATCTCAATATTTCTGTCTGTCACGGCCCCGAAAGCATTTTACGCGGCCTTCTCCTGAAAAACGAGAGCATCGATACGGATTTAAGTTATTTATCAGTATTGAAAAATGTTTTGACAATGTCTTTAGCACTTTAACTATAAAAAACTAAATTAACTTTTTTATAACACAATAATAAACGTTTAAAAACCAAGTATTGTGCGATTTTCGATACATTTCTTCTAAGTTTTATTACCAAATAAGGATGACATGTATGTATGTATGTATTTTCCCAGTAAATTCCAAAACTGCTGAACCGATTTTTATAAAATTTTCAGGCATGATGTAGAATAGTCCCGAGATGTTTCCTTTGAAGTTTGGGAGTTCAAAAGTCCTGGCTGAAGGACACAAAAAGGAGATATCTATCCTTAAAGGAACAGCTGATAGAAATCAACAGTTTTTAATCATATGGTGTGCCCTTAGCGGCGTTATTTACGCTGTCTGCAGACTTGAGTAGTCGGAGCATTGCAGTCATGCAGGAAACATATGACTGGTGAATCAAAGCTCAGCTTACGTTTCATCCATTATTTCTTTGGTGAAAAAAAGATTCTAATTTCAATTTATCCAAACAAAAATTAACATTTTGTGCTAGGCTCTTGAGAATTCGCCAGGTAGCACTATTATAACTAAAATACCGTTGCAACGCTCGGGTGAACCGCTAGTATTCAAATAAATGTAGTTTCATTCATAACCAATAACTCATCAAACTGGTAGATATCTCTATCTTTGTTCGTTTAGTGAATAGAACACTATGCTTAACATAAATTGTAGCTCATTCATTCACAATAGAAAACAAACTTATAAAATTTGTATGATTTTTAAAACATTTGTAGTAGATTGTAGGTCAGAAGAAATGTAGGACTGAATAAATGGACTCTGAGCGTAATTAGTGCTCAGTCAGTTTTACCTTCCTTTTCAGATGATGAATTTATTCAGATGTGCTAGATTGTTGTGCTATGACCTAGTTGAGCAGTTAAGTCCACCGTAATTGAGGAAAGCTGTGCATATTCTTGATGAGAATAGTGGTGGATTATGAATGCGAGGTGAATGGATGACCCCTCCCTTCCACCCCCACCAGGAAATCTTTTCCCTTGGCCAACAACTGCAGCTTAGTTGTCATACGTTATTTTAAGAGATCTACTTTGTATAATTGCGTTTTTCAATTAAGAATATTACAAGCACCGACGTCATCGGACTACTTTATCGCTTGACAAATCTGGAACTGGGGTCGTGATGGCAAGAGTAAACGAACAAAAAAGAGAAAGAGTAAAAAATGAGAAGAAAATGGGGTTAGAGTGATACAGGTAGAGTGAGAAAGAAAGAAAATGAGAGTTTGAATGAAGATATAAAGTGTGGAGGAAGTGTGGTGGTAGAATTGGGCTAAGTCATGGAGGTAAAATTCCTCAATGGACTGGGGTGTCGGTAGGAAGAAGAGGAATTCAGAAGAAGAGACTGTCAGGAAACCGAGAGAAAAATATGGAAAGAGTCGGTGATTCAGTGAATAAATGAGGAAGAAGGAGAAATGAAGAGAAAGAGTGAGAAGGGCCAGTGAGTGAGTCAGTGAGTAGAGTGGGAAGAAAAATGAGAAGAAGCGAAAGATGAGGAGGAGGAGAAGGAGGAAAAGGAGGAGGAGAAGGTGGGGGAGAAAGTGGAGGGGAGGAGGTGGAGGAAGGGGTGGAGAAGAGGAGGTGGTGGAGGGGATGGAGAGGAGGACGGGGTTGTGGGGTGGATGGTGAGGGGGAGGGATAGGGGAATGAGTGAAGAAGAAGGAGAAGGGTGAGGGGGAGGAGAAGGAGAAGGAGAAGATGAAGAAGGAGGAGGAGAAGGGGAAGTAGAAGGAGAAGGAGAAGGAGGAGATAGATAGATAGATAAAATGCCTTTAGTTCGAAGTAGAAGGAGAAGGAGGAGGAGGAGGAGGAGGAGGAGGAGGAGGAGGAGGAGGAGGAGGAGGAGGAGGAGGAGGAGGAGGAGAAGGAGAAGGAGAAGGAGGAGGAGGAGAAGGAGGAGAAGGAGAAGGAGAAGGAGAAGGAGAAGAAGGAGAAGGGGAAGGAGAAGAAGAAGAAGAAGAAGCGAGAAGAAGATTATGATGCGGGAAAAAGAAATATTATTAGGAAATATTGCAAGAGAGTGTGAGAAGGAGAAGGCTTGGGATTACAAGTGTGTCTGAAACGGTGATTCTGATGAAAGAGAAGAAAAATAGGCCGCTTAATTGGCGGGAAGGAGTTTTAGGCGTTGCACTTGTGATGTACAGTGGGGGGGGGGGGGGTAGAAGGAAGAAGCGTTCCAGATAAGTAAGGTGAGAAAGGAAGAAAAGAGTTCGGGAAACTAATAAGGAGGAAAATGTAATTAGGAAGAGACAAAGAAAGAGGCGGAAAAAAAGGGAGCATCAAAATAGTATTTTCTCAGAAATGCTCTAATATTGGTAGGAAGCTTTAAAAAATTATGAGTTATTTTTTCAACTAGATAGCGTTTGTAGTCTGTGGAAATCTTATAATAATGTAGAATGCTTGCAATGTTTTTATTTCTTTGTCAAGTTGTTTTATGTGTTTTGAGCTCTATGTGTTTGAGCAATATGCTCTTCACAATAGGATATAGCATTTCTAATGTGAAGATCAACATTCAAATGTGTTTAAAGATCCATCTAATGGTGGTCCCAGGGGTGTCATGACTCGGAAATCGTCATGAGTCAATTCACTGGAGAAGGGTTAGGAAGGAGGGGCAATCTCTCAATCTCTCAACAAAAAAAGATCAGCAAAAACCCATTTGTTATCCCCCAAACTCTCCATCTTTGTCCAAATTTCGCCATTTCATGTAATTGCATCGCTTAGATTGTCATTACCGTAGTTAATATCAATTGAGATTATTGTACATAATTCTTTGCACTAAATAGCATTATCTGAGTTTACTATTGTATATATCTATGTGGTGTTGACTTTTTTTTTGTTGTTAACCATTCATATACAAAATTTGTAAATTTACATTGAAAAAGAAAGAAAGATAATCTAATCTAATCTGGAACCGCTCCTGGATACTTCCTACGCTTATTGGCTTAAGAAATATGTTTGAAAATCCCACACTCACAAATCTAATTGTCACGTGATGTTGAAGATCCATCTTGTTTCCACTAATATGTAATATAAACTTAAAAAAAAAACACTTTTAAATGGAAATTAACTCACGTTATGGCATGACGGCCGTTTCGCTCTGTTGTCTAGAGCATCGTCAGACGACCCACAGTACACTGACTTAGTCGAATCAACATCGACTTAGTCATCGTCAGACGACCCACAGTACACTGACTTAGTCGAATCAACATCGACTTAGTCAGTGTACTGTGGGTCGTCTGACGATGCTCTAGACAACAGAGCGAAACGGCCGTCACGCCATAACGTGAGTTAATTTCCATTTAAAAGTGTTTTTTTTAAGTTTATATTACTAATTGTCACACCTATTGCTCGCGATGTGAAAATTTTGAACTGAAACATCTAATTAGTTTCTTGTTCACTTTCATCTTGAGATTAGGTTGCAAAAAGAAACTTTGGGGAATTTTTAAAGCCCTTTTAGGCTTGTAATAACATCATGCTGTTTAGCCTAATTAAGTCTATATTAATTACTAGATACAACAATCGAGCAGAGAAATTAACGGCTTATAAAAACAAACAAGATAAACAACGTGCAATTAGTCTACCGAAATAATAGGATGAATAACTCGCCGATAATCCAACTCTCAGTCCAGAGCACAGTAACCTACACATTGAAGCCGACTTTATTGAACAAATGTTCATCCTCCTATCAAACAAACTTTACGTCCCACTTAATCACGAACACATCGAATTAATTATGCCGTTCGACCCCGAATCAACATCGATATTGCTAATCGGTGAATTTGGGGAGTAGAATTTGACCACCAACGCCATATTAGGGGCGAATTCAAATTTTTAACTGGATTTCACACGGCCGAATTTCCACAGCGGCATGCATATCACAACTGTCAGAATATTGATCGGTTACGGAACGGGCAACAGAAGTTCAATTCAGGCTACTCTTGTTTGAGCCGCAATCATCCGAAATGACATTTGCAGGCTACATGCACCAGTCGGCTACTTTTCATTAGGGCCTACTCACAAAATGTTTGATAGATTGGCCAGTTTTTCTCGTCACTGGCATCTGGGTGTGCAGCAGACGAACGAGACTACAGTTTGTGCCTTGCTGATGCTCTGTAGGAGAGCTATTGAGTTGAATCGGTTATTGAACAAAGGTTTTTTTTGTTGAGGATGAAGCCCACATAGGTCTGAGACCTGTAAGTTCCTATAATTACCTATAAGTAGGTAATAGGTTGGATGATGGTGATTGATGAGCTTGACCTACAATTTTAGGTGGGTTCCCAACTCAAAGTTAAAAGGAAGTAGACTAATTATTGTTAAAAAATAATACTGTAAATAAACCAAATCTTGGTATTTATTACCAATTTATTTGTACTTAGGCTTATTTCGTAGAGTTTCATTATCTACAATTATTTGAACAACTCCGGCGTGTTCCAATTGATTATCATGTTCAATGGATTATCCAGAAATGATCGTTTCAAGGTCATTTGAATTTGAGGCAATGCCCATTTACAATTTGGACCATAAGCACAAGTTAGACCGAATTTATAAACGGTGTATGAAAAAAAAATTGTCTACATGAAAAGAGTTGACAGTTGAGTATTCCGCTGGCAGAAAAGCGCAGTTGCCAAATAGGGTGAAATTTCGATCTCAACAAATTTGTAATGTAAATATTATTAGTATCTAAGTGGAAAAGCATCCCTGAAATGTCTTTTGTGTCCTTACACAAAATACGATAGTTTTCAAGCCTAACCTAGGTTAAGAGAAAACTTATTAAACGGAATATTATTAAAAAAACTGAAAACTCACAAAAAATATCGTACGCT
Source organism: Conomelus anceps (assembly GCA_948455865.1). Classification (NCBI taxonomy): domain Eukaryota; kingdom Metazoa; phylum Arthropoda; class Insecta; order Hemiptera; family Delphacidae; genus Conomelus; species Conomelus anceps. The sequence continues at coordinate 34,569,632 of OX418224.1, forward strand.
CCAACTTACTGCACGTTTACTGGTTTTTCAATATTTTTCGCCCAAGTAATAACTTATTTTTTCGAAATAAAAAAAATGTTCTTAAAAATGTACGTGCCATCTTTTGACATTCTTGAAACGTTTTTGTTTCAAGAGGTATGTATAAATGTAGTACCATAGCCAATTCGACTGCAGTTGACTCTTCAGTCCTAAACGTTATGTTTTAGTCCAAAGAGCGTACTACACAAGCGAGGAGTGAGGTAGTTTGTGATTGTTTTTCTCACTAAGCTTTTGAAGAGTTAAGTGGGTGATTTTAATGAGACATTTGTTCAGAAATAATATTATTTTGCAAACTCCAAAAAGTTTTTTTTGAAGATCTCCACGTGATAAAAAGGGCACATGGAAAAACCCCATTTACGTGAGCTTTCCAATGTTGACCATTCCAGCCTCAAAATATTATCTACGAAATGTGGCTCCATAGACATCAACTGGACGAATGGACAAATCTAATGAGGCTTAGTCGGTCCCTTAAAATAATGATTTACATTGAAAATTACGAATCAAAGCATCTCACTTTTCAGGGGGTCGAACTCACAATCACGAATCACTTCTTATCGCTGGACCTGCATCATCTATATATTACATCTAGACCTATTGCATGAGAGGTACACCTGTAGATGTAAACTTAAATATTAAGATTATATATAATATGATATATTAAAAATATAAGAGGCAAACTTTACTGCTGTAGAGGTAGAAGGTACTGTAAAATGAAACTGCAGTGTGCACAGGACTCAAAGAAATATTGTTCAAGAAGACTTTCAGAGCAGGAATGAAAGCAAAATACATGGAATGGAAAGCAGAATGAAAATGCACTCATAGCTGGAGTTATGAATTTATGAATTTTCATGACCTGATTTGTGCTGCATGCCGAAAAGCAAGAGATGGCGCGCAAAAGTTTGGTTGCAATTTGAATAAAACTTGACTCATGCACTACAAATTTGAAGTTGAGGTTCTGTCATAGATCTAAAATATTCAAACGAGTATGTAAATTTGACGTATAGGTTTTCATCATACATATCTCATAGATTAAAAAGTTACATATAAAGCATATAAACATATAAACCTAATCTTACCTAACCTGACATTATGCTTTCTAATTTACTGATTGTAGTCTATAATATGTGAAAAAAGAAGTGAACCTGAGCTAATTATCATTATCATAATTGTAGAATTTATTGACTTTCAAACTAAGAATTGTTCCTTCTTTTGTAGCTTTGTGTATTGTATTTGTGTTTTTGTATGTTCTATGTTAACCTTATAATTGTTTTTTTTTCTCAATCTATTTGACTTGGCTATATGTACCACTAATTTGTATCTTCTAGCTGAATAAAACTTGAACTTGAACTAATAACATACATTTGACTAATGGCGTCTCCTGAATTTTATTACAAAGCTTCGACAAAGAAAGGTACACTTTATTAGGCTATAAATATTTTTTATCTGAACAAATAGAAAAGGTTCCATCATAACGTGATTAATGCCAGATTTTTAAACAGTGAAACTGAATCAACCTGACAGAATAAACAGAATCTAGAATTTTATAATTTATGTATTTATTCAGATACGAAAGCTCGCCGAGCAATGCATTAAGAGTTTTAATGACAAAATAAAGATTTATTTCATAACTGAAAAAAATATAAAATAATACAATATTATTTTAAGAAATCAAAAGTTAGAAAGAAGAAAATGAATACGGTAATTGGAGAAATCAACAATGAAATGCTCCATTCACGACAACTAGCCGTCTGAAAAGGAAAGATAAGGAGCAGCCAATGGGTCGAAAGGAACGACGCTTACTAGGGACGTATGGATTGTTTTGTTTAAAAAAGTTCATAGTTTTTGAAATAATTGCAAGAAACTGAAAACCCCACTTTTAATGATGGAATGTTAGGGTTTTAAGGGTGGAGCAACCCTTTCACGAAATTGGGGATGTGATGGAAATTCGCAAAATTTACACGCTACTGATTGCATTCATGCGATTGACCAAATGTCGATATACCCGGTAATTTATTTCCGATTTATTTATTACTTTAATACGATATTTGAAAGGCCATCCATCATTGAACTGTGCCTTGTTTGTTCATGTTAGCTCATTGATTTCCATATATTGAATCGACAGAGTTCGTGAGTTCGTGTCAACTGCTATTTGCACAGTACTATCAATATCAATCATAATGAAATTCTAACGAAAAAATTGTGCAAATTTGATGTTATTCATGTGCTACTATTTCGAAGTTCTTGTTAATGTGTAGGACTCATCGGAAATCATATCTAAAGCGTGATTCTACCATAAATTGTAGAGCATTGAATTAAGTAATAAATTACAACAGTCTAATGACAACTCTGTAAACAAGTTTGGTTACAATAACATTAGTTGCTAATAACTAAAAGAGTTACAATCTCATTTACGAAACTGAGCTATTATCTTTCGTTACTTTGTGATACGCTTTTTTAAGTAAGATTTTAATATTATTTCAGTGCTTTCTGTCGGTTTAGTTGTTTTCAAATTACAGTAATTGTAAACATATTAAGGTCGTCTGACAGAAAAGATCGAACTGACAGAAGAGACTGAAATAATTATTTAATAATGCTCTTTCTCAACTGAAAACAAGACATAGAGCTATTCTACATTGTTATCATTTTTGGTGTTCAATGATTTTTCAACTGAGACTGAAGTTATGTAGGTTCATTTAAATCGGAGATGAATGTGATGTGAATTAGACCCAATTTAAAGGAAAGAAGAGAATTCCAAATAATACCTGTTAACAGCTTCAAAATGAAAAATAATGGAGAAGTTTCTTTCTTATAATCAGTAAAAATGAACTATCAGAACTGACAATGGAAAGTTAACAATCGAATATACTAGTTTGAAAATAATGTACTTGTAATGTACTCTATTTCATTTTAAAGTATCAAGAGAATAAATTTTCAGTGACAAAAACTGAGAAATTTTCTTGGTTATAGTGTTCGTACTACAATATAATTTTAATACTCCTAAGCCTTTTTAAGATGTATGCCGTTGTTTGAATTTGAAAATGTGATGTTTTTTAATTATTAAATAAGAAAATGTATTCCTTTTTTGGAAAAACCCATTTAAAAATGTATCCATTTTTTATTCACAAACAATGTGAAGCAGTCATTGACATGAAACTATTATCATTCTCCCTTCCTACCCATACTCTACATTTTTATCCATGATTCCTATTTTCTTTCTCACAGTTTATCCACTAGGCTTCTTCCGTTTGTATGTTTCAATAATGTGAAATATAATTCCATTTAATATAGGCTATATAATTCGAGAGAATCAATATAATTCGATTGATATTTGAGGAGCGCCAGCTAAAACGTTCAAGTCCAATGGTCTGGAGTAATCTAAATTACAATCAAATTTCATTATCGACCCATCATTAATTCGACCCATTTTCCTTCCTCCATTTCTTTCGAGTTTGCATATATAAACTGAGCGTGATAAGCACTACCCTCCTGCCGTGCTTCCATGGTCGAACTAGTATTAACCAGAAACATGTAGTCTTTTGTAGCCTATATATTATCAATATTCGTTAACAATTAATTCACTTTGCATGACTAATGTACAATACACTTCACATTTGAGGCTATTGTACTTATGGTTCTTTACTCCAGAAATAACATTTCTTAATGACGTTTTCCATCCATCACGATAAAAGTTAGATTAATAATTATTTTTCAACGTGGATAGAAAAAAGAAAATGTCTATAATTTTCATCACATTGAAGTACAATTTCACAAACAGCCATCATCGTTTGAAATCATTGCTACATCAAGTATTTACAAGTTCATCAAACTTTAACTTCTAACTGACAAATTTTTAATGAGTATTCCAGTAATTGCAATGATCACATTGCAAATGAAGCCTAACTCCGGCCATTTTCATTTTTTTGCGTTTTACAGTGTAGAATGGATGGACTCATCTATTGAGCGCAATAGCAACCCTCTAGTACTGTTAACACACAGTGCTATAACTGCTTTGTTGTTTTTATGCTCAATAAATGAATTCATTTTTCAATAATTATAGAATGTAGAGGGGGCAAACGAGGTCAGAAATTGAACTTCAGCTGCTTTTGCGATCATCAGCTACTCAAAATAATTTATTTATTTATCACACGAAATTTTCGCGACCCATAAAATTAAGGGAACTTTTTCTTGATAACTACATTACGGTGATGGATTTTTTTGTAAGTTTAGCAGAAAAAGCAGCTAGTTGAGTGCTTCTTTTTGTATAGGAAATATGTATAAACAGAATTTATTAATTTCGAATTCCTTTAATTGCTATTACTTTATACTGAAGACTTCCGCAATGGCGGATATTGACAACAGCATTGAAAAGCTGATGGGAATCGATGAATGCTACTGTACAAAAATATCAGTCACCACCGGGAATCGAACCACGGACCTCTCAATTGCCGGTTGAGCGCCTTAACCACTAGACCATGGAGACCTTTCTGCACAGAAGCATTCATTTTCAACTTGGCCATATCGGCTCGTATCTCACAAGTTAGTTTGAAGTGACTGGCAATTGAATAAACTGACAAATATACATAAACAGAATTTATTAATTTCGAATTCCTTTAATTGCTATTACTTTATACTGAAGACTTCCGCAATGGCGGATATTGACAACAGCATTGAACAGCTGATGGGAATCGATGAATGCTACTGTACAAAAATATCAGTCACCACCGGGAATCGAACCACGGACCTCTCAATTGCCGGTTAAGCGCCCTTAACCACTAGACCATGGAGACCTTTCTGACAATTGAATAAACTGACAAATTAAAGGAATTCGAAATTAATAAATTCTGTATTTAATATGGTGAAGTATTTTATACTCAATAATTTTAAATTCATTTACTGTGGTGGTATGAGGAAATGAATCTATGACATACTGCTGAGTATGAAAATGAATTAGTGTAATATGATACAGTATATTACAGTTAGTAGGCTATAAAACAGAGGAAGACTGAAAATATTATTGATTAAAATATGCAAAAAATACAATTAAAACTACAAGGTAGTTGGTACCAGGACGGTATAGTATACCGTCCTGGTTGGTACGGGAAACCATGTTTAGGTGGTTCAATTTAAAGTTTTATCTTACTATTTAAATTTGAGATTTTTCAATTTATTTAACTTTTGAATGCAGCTCCATTACCTATACATCATACATGCACCGTACAATGAACTGAAAATTTCAAATTCAAATTGCAATTTTGCAAGGGAAGTAAGCGAGCTCGTAAAGAAATGAGTGGGATTTATTCTCTTCAGCTCCTGTAAAAATAATTTCCACCAATAAACTCCACAAACTTTTATTCTCTTGGTTTTATTCTGAAACCGTCTTTTTATAACTCATTTCATGCCGAGCTTATTCCGTGCTGTGAATACAAAAGAGAAGGCAGGAAGAATTTCATCCGGCTTTACACTTCTGCAAGGAAATGACATTTTCCATTTTGTATTCCCCCTCAAATAATTGAATGTAACGAAATTATTGTGAATTACAAACAAGAAATATATCTCAAACGTTATGCAAAAATCTACTAGTGAAGATGTGACAAATCACTAGCGATATGCACAAGCGTAACTGGAGACTAGCGTAACTGGTGACTAGCATAACTGGTGACTAGCATAACTGGTGACTAGCGTAACTGGTGACTAGCGTAACTGGCTAGCGATCATGTTGGGCTCGATTCCCGGCTATAAGCCTGACACTTTTGCATTTTCTTTGACCTTATCACTCATGCACATGTTGCAAGATTATTTGGGTATCAATCTTAAAACATCAAAGTTTTTTTCTAATTTGCCAGCTACAGGCTCTTTAAATGAAGATTGATAAGGATATGAACATTCGGAGAATGGATTTAGCTGCAAATTGAAGGATTCAAGACAAGTTAGCTGTACACTGCCACACCAAGCTGCAAATTATGTAACGCCGCTAGATTCTGACTGTGGCAGTGCCCTAAATATGTCATAAAGTTGTCAAAATTATATCACAGGTGACAGTCACAGTAGAGCTCACTATAGCTCCTTTTCATGCACAATACACAGTTCTATCGAAAAGGGTTAAGCATCGCTTGGTCCTGGTCTATTTCTACAAATTAGGATCCATCTCTTGCTGTTTGTTACAAGTAAGCAGTTGCTCTGTAAATCCAATTTTGAAATTAATGGTACATCTTCTATGTGTGATACAAGTAGAATTTATTGTCTCAATGGAAAAATCATATTTTTTTGTAGATATTAAATATTTTTATTTGTAGATTTTTATTTGTAGACTTCTTATCATACAGATAAAAATCTTTTGAATACCTTTAAAAATTACGTTATTAAAATAGGCTATAACTTTTAAATGCCGGCTATTGTGTTATTCAATTTTTTGATATAGAACGAATGAAACTGATTTAACTTCTATAAAGTACAGAAAGAAAATTATAATCAATCATATGGAAATTTCTAGGTTGTAGGTTCTAGTATAGTTATATGCTAATCTAATATGTAATATGCTAAGTCTACCCAATATTCTTAAATGAAATAAGATATCCTAATGACTTCTCAGATTCAGTTCGAGTTTTAGATCAAATTTGCTCATTAATCAGAAGACTTAATAGTATTCTAAAAAAGAAAAACAAAAAATACACATTTTAATCCCCCTCAGTAGCAAATCCAGCTCACTATTTCATAATTAATAATATTGCTCATGCCGAGTATATTAAAGGCTTTCCTTCTGCTTCATCTGTAGTTGCTCATAACAGACTTATATTCGTGACAAAACATACCTATTATTGTGCTTTCACTCACCAACTCATTAGACTATACCTACATTAATATTATTATTATTATTATATTATTCATGCATTTGAGATTTCTTCTTCATGGTTCAAATAATATGTTGGTTAGAAAAATGAACTCAAAATAATAAATTTGGAAGCTTGAACAGTAAATCCAATTTAAATAATTGATATCGGTGTACGTTGACCTCCATGCTATAGCTATGATAAAGAGAATCAGTGCAGAAGAGGTTTGTCTGTGGAATCTGAATAACACATCCTTTTAAATCTAATATCAAAATGTACACTGTATTTAAATTAATACATTATTTACACTGGAGATACTAGAGGAATGCATCTCACTTCTCAGGCTGACGAAGCTTCTTTTCAGAAGTGAAATGCATTCCTCCAGTATCTCCAGTTCAAGTGAGTGTAGATCATATATTTAATTGAAATATAGTGTACGTTTTGATATTAGATTGTTCATCAAGTATTTCGTCATGGAAAACATCACAGACATCTTGTGAGCTCCAAAAAATGGAGATAACCTATTACAATAACTAGAAAATACAGGCTTTAAACTTTATAGCCTACACAAGAACTACCTCCTACCAAACTTGCCACATATGCACCAAATCTGAGTGTAAAGCTATTATCATATAATATGGTTTACATTGTGCAACACTTGATGAGCTGGCTAATCACATTACATAAAAAGTAAATTCGTATGGCTTTTCGTGGTGGGGAGACCCTAACGGGTAGTTCCACCTCGCCGCTTTTTTAACGACTGCTTTTTTTTATATATGCAACCGGGACCGACGGCTTAATGTGTCCTCCGAAACACGGGAGTGGCTCGAGAAAAATATCTTGTATTCAACTGGGATCGAACCCAGGACCTTTGGCTTATCAGACCAACGATAAGCCAACTCGGCTACGCCGACTCCATTACATTAAATTACATACATTTGGTAAGGCAAATCAATGGTATTCCTTATGTCGGTACTCTTATGTCGACTTAAATGGTACTCTATAAGTCGCAAATAGAATATAAATAATATATTTTAAATGATACATAGGAGTTCTAAGTTTAATAAAAATAATGATCAACAATAACAGATGAATAACAAAGGATGGAATCATATAAGACATTTGAAGGAGCTCCCATACAAACATCACTTTTAGACAAATTATTTGTGGCTCTGTAACAACTTACATGGCGACGGTCACTGCAGGCAGTTTTGTCAAACTGAATGGGTTCACTACTACACAAGCTATCTGGAAAAGCGGTTCATTTTTTTCTCTTTTCAAAAGACTTCACTCAACTGTAGCTGACTACTGGCTGCTTCCACTCTTATATAATGCTGGCTTGCTGCTTTCACCTTGCAAAGAAACCTTGCTTTGACAGTGTGATTTATAATGTGCTGGTACAATACTTCTGAAGGGAGAATAGCCCATGTGGGAATCGAAAAATGTAACAGAAAGTCAAGTTTATTATATATTTTCAATAATTAATTGCTGCAGAGCTGCAAAGTCACCCAAATAATTCACCATTCATATTTCTTGGTACAAAAGTTGCGGGCTACACATTGTTTATTGATACACATGTATTGTTTGGGTCATCATATCTGTATCTATATGGAAGCCTATACATATATATTTATATTTTCAAATAAAGTTCTCTAAGTTGAACTTGCTAGACAAGTGAGTTGGATGATAGACAGTAGGTCTATCTAACTGTATTGTGGTATTGCAACTGTAATCCTCACAAACATCCTGGACATTTCTTATAATTGCTATAATGTTCTAGTTTTTCCCCCTTTTTTCTGTAGATTACGTCTTGGAGACTCCAGTTAAGGAGTAAAGACAAGTCAGATCAACAATTATACTATCTTATTCACTAGTTACCATAATTACTATATCAATTAGTTGAGGTGAGGCTTAATTTTGATATGATAGGAACTCTTGTACACTTTAAAATTTATCAACCAAATATTTTTTTAATAATTGTGTTTTAAATATTTCTATATTTTCAAGACTTTTAAAAACTGCGGTAGCTTGTTGTACAGTTTCCTACCTATATAACTATAGGTTTTTGTTTGAATAAGCTACTATTGTGACTCACCAGCAAGTGATAATCTCCTCTACTTCTTGTATTATAGTCGTGTACATCAAGATTTTGGTTAATATCACTAAAGTAGAGGCAAGGAAAGAATAGACACAAAATTTCTCCCAACTCCCCCAGTACCGCTACTTGCCACATCAATTGTGGAGTGGGCATGTGTGGTGCGTACGTCAGTGATTACCATGGAGAACAATACATGCTCTACTTCTCTTTCTGACAGTAACTAAGCTTCTCTCTCGACGGTGTCTATTCTTTCCTTGCCTCCACTTTAACTAGTAATTCGATTAGTATGATAGTATGATGCTCAGTTAGCTTTTATGATTACGATTAGTAATACTTATGATATTTATGATTAGTAATTCTGTACTAGGCTACTGTACCATGATTTGAAAGCTTCAGCTCCAATACCAGGAATGTAAGTACACGTCAGTTTCATGAAGTGAATGTGATATGCTAAAGTATAATTTCTTTCTACACTCACAACATTTTGTGGAGGATTCAATAAGAAATAGGCATGTCAATTTGTCAATGATTATTTCTCACCTTGAATGATGCAAGTAAAATAATTGTCACCTAACGATCGGTCATTCCCTCTGATCTTGTGCAAGACAATGTGCACTGACTGGAGCTTTTACCTAGAACAAAACCAAATCTTCGTGAATTATTATGATTAGGCTAATGCATTGAAAAAAATCGGCTATTACGATGAATTCTATTTGATAATGAGTATAATGCTGCAGGTTAGTGATTTGTAAAACTCCCGAGAAGTTTGTAATAGGATGAAGAAACAAGGAGAAGAATACTATTTGTCAACACCAATTCTATTATGAGCTATCAACAGCAACTCCATTCCTGTTCATCCTTTTAAGTTGTACTAAAACCACATAATTCACAAGTCATTGACTGGGAGATTAATGTTTATGATATTTTTAATATTATATTTACATTAAATATGTTTTAGGCGTTCGTAGCAAAACTAACTACAATAAGTAAAAATTTCAGTCTCTATGAGATTCTGCAGTAGCTACAAATATAAGTACTAATAAAACTAGTGTGGAAATCGTTCTGCAATAGGCCTCAGTTCTTCTTTAGTCTTCCTTTTTCCACAGCTAGGACAACTAGAAATAACTGTAAATATGTATTCCAATATTATCCACAGCTTAATAGGTTTAGTATGAATTCTATATAGAAATGAAATCTATTCATGGAATTTCTGAGATTCAGGCATAGTCTCGAAATGTTTACACATTTTTGAAGCATTCAACCACCAAAATATACAATTTAGCACATCTTGATGTACAATTTATTGATATTTTATATTGAATCTGTATTATAATCCACAATTTGCACAGAAATTTATTCATATCCAATAATAATTTTTTTATAACTCACAATTATTATTGAAATTCAGTATACAAAAACATTATATTCTATTCCCGTTATCTGGATAATGAAACCCAGTGGTTCACAACCTGCGCGGGGATATCTAGATAAGAGAAATAAACATTAATATGAGGCACAATATGATAGATTTAAATCACATATTAATCAAATATTAAAATGTGGCAGTCTCTATTGAATCTTGATTATTTATAGTGACAAAATGCATTACCGTACTACTTTAGTAAAAGAACACAGAACTATCTTAAAACCATTTTTGACAATCTAATAATGACTGAGTTGAATGTTGCAGTTCATAGATTTGAATTTCAAGTTAAAATGTTTTCAACACGCAATTTCTATCGACTTTCCATTACATTGGTTGTGAATCCAATCTTTATGACATGAAAAAGTGATACACTCTGAAACAGATACCAGTTGAACGTCCATTGTATTCGCTTGACCTGTTTACGCCATCTGACTCTCATTCTGCGAACGTGATATGATTGAGTGGCATGAGTCCAACATTTTATTGTTTTTGTTACGTTTGCTGTTTTCTGTCCACATTATTGTCGATGTTTTCCAAATAAGAAACACATATCTGTCCGCAATTTATTTCTCGAATGTCTACCGTTATTATAACATTGGATATTATAACATCTTGATCAAATGATGCTAATTTTCAATAAACACGCTATGTTACATGAAAATGGGAAATCAAAATTTTGAGGAGAATAACTGATGGTGGAGTATTCATTGATTTTATTGTCTTTTACCGGTGAATAGAAGTTTTCCAATACAGCAGTACGATTTCTGGAGTTTAAAAATTACACAAACAAACTAGGGCCTGGATAGTTAAGTGTTGATGGATCTATCTTATTTTTATCTATTATTCTTACAATTCAAATATTTATAAGAATAGGAGGGAGGCAGAAAGAAGTTTGAGGAGCATGAATTGTTGAGCTCAGAATGCAACAATAGTGTTAAAATAAGACAATATTGTAGACAAAAGAAGAGAGAATTGTGGGGTATTTGAACCAACAATTCTTGAATATATGCTATTTTGTGTAATCCTTTGAACAAGAATATTTGTTGTGTTCAAGAATTACCACCCTGTGAAGCTTCAGTCTTCCCCAGAAATCCCTCTGACTTCGTATTTCATTTGTCACATTGTCATCAACAATTCAATTGAATCCAGCATGCTTCAATATTCTATTCAGCACATAACATTATAATTGGGTGTACACTCCATAAAATATGGACTAGCCCTTCGATTGCATGATTCTAGGTGAGCGCACGGGGGAATTCCAAACATTCATCAACAACACAGTACCTAATTAATTACCTGGTGTAATAACGTCATTATTCCCTACATTGAGTCAATTTTAGTCATGCACATATGAGTTTTGACTAACTCATTATTTATGAATATTGTATAGCTACTTCATATTATAGAATACTGCATAGCTATTGAAATCAAACTGGGTCTGGGGATGGTCGCTCGAAATACTGAACGCTTCTCAAAAGTTGATATCCCCTATTTTCCTATTTTATTGCATTGTAAAGTAGGTAGTACCAATATAGTTAGTACAATTTATACCATGTAAACTTTTAATATGGATATTCAAGTTTTAAGAATGATTGGATTTAAAAAAATTGATAGGTTGAGCTGGAGAAATTCAAAATAATGATTATTATATTATGAAAACGATATAAATATTATTATGAAAATAATTATAGAGATTGAAATTCAAGACACATTCTGCAGTCAGGCTGTTTTCCCCATTTCAATTCATTATAAATCACTTCCCGGTGGTTCGGAGCCCACCGAAAACTGTCATTTATGCTGTTTATGCTGTTATTTCATGCCGTTCTCTTATTGTATGTATTTTGACTTTATTTCTTTGTTAGCTTAGCGTTTCAATTTTTGTTTTGTGGTTTCCTTGTTTATTTTGAGACAATCTAATGTATTCAATGAGATTTGTTTTGGCATTTGCTGAAAGCCTCTATTATTTGTAATTTTTATGCATGTATTTGAAATCAATCAAACTGTAGGTCTAATTCATCAATCACCATGATCAAACTTATCACCCACGCACAGGTCTCAGGCCTCTGTGGGCCTCATCCTCAAAAAAATATGATTTTTTGGGTGATTCGTATATGCAATTTTACAATAATTTTGTACAGGAATGATTTGATTAGAATCGTTAGTGGCAGTCGTCTTAGCAGGGAAGTGATAGCCGCGAGCCGTAGCAGGTATCTGTTCAATCAGAGAGATAAGCTGCGTTCTCGTAGGTCCTGTTCGTAACGGTGACCGATTAGATTGGCCAGCAAAAAAGACACTGTTCTCTGCTGTAAAATCACTTCCCGGTGGTTCGGAACCCACATAAAAACTGTAGGTCCAACTCATCAATCACCATCATCCAACTCATTACCCGCGCACAGGTCTCAGACCTATGTGGGCTTCATCCTCCAAAAGAAAAAGAAAGAAAGAAAGAAAAATAGTTTTAGAAAAAATACACGTTTTTTTGTAATAGTTCACGATCTTTTCACAAGAGAAGCCAGGTTCGTAATTGGTAGTCTAGTACCACGCCCAGTAGCATAGCGCTTACAATAGTAAGAGATCGATAGGTAAATTCACTTCGTTAATGCACTGCAAAAAACAGAAGTGCTGTGGACAAAGTTGATGCGTACGAAGAAGGGACAAAATGTGACGAATATTAATTCTGATTGAAAATTATCAAGAGCATACTAAGAGGAGGTAGATCACTTTATTCCTATCACAACATATCTGCATTTCTTTTTAAAATAAAGAGGAATAAGATTCTATTTTTCCATGTGAAAGTTTTCAGTGACATGTAAACATGCCATCAGTAGCATCAATAGCTTCTGACTTGTCTTATACTCCTTAACTGGAGTCTCCAAGACGTAATCTACAAAAAAAAAAAAAAAAAATCAAACATAAAACAATTGAACTCCATTTTTTATTTATTGTAACAATAAAGAGTGTAATAACTGGTCACATATATTTGAAATATAACATCAATTGATTTTTTCTAAAGTTTTTTTTCCACATGAATCTGTAACTGTAGTGAATTGTGATATATGATACAAAAATGCCAGACTAGATGGGGAATAGAACCCGATACCGACGAAGTGCACTAATCAGTACACTACAACAAACGAATTAACCACTATTAAGGTGTCTGCCCATTAAACCGTATCATACTAGGACCGTTATAGGAACGTTACCGGCACGTAAAATGCATGCCAATGCTCACTGCCATGTATCAACAGCGTCATATACTCGTTACTAGTTCATAACGGTTATACACCGCGTAAACTGACTGCCATGTCAGTCTGCACCATTTATACTAGTTCACACTATTTACACAAGAATGGACCTTATTTTTATTTAATGTACTTCACTATACAACTCATCGAAGAATATATACTTTTAATCTTCTATTAAGGCCTTAGGAATAAGAAAGATTGTTTTTTCTTTTGATGGAGACAGCTGCTTCTGATTATTTGCTTGATAAAAAAGCTGAACCTGTGAATTAAATTAATCAGTTTTTAATTAATCTCTGTCTGTTGTCGACATCAGAGCGATTTCTCAAATGAGTCTTCCGAGAAGCGAGAATTAATGCTTGAGAAAGGCGAGTACAATCTTGTAGTGTAGGGGTGAAGGGGCCATGCAATAATTCAGGCTTCATTTCCAAGTGTTTATCCGCCGGCTGAAAAATCGATTGCAACGAAAAGAAGTGTTTGTTGTTGGAAACAGGTCGAACAGTAAAGAAGGAAATGAATACAAGCAAGAAGCGTCTAATAGAGAAAAGCGTGCAAATGGTGAGTGCTTCATTATTTGAAGCTGCAGCCCAATGTTCCCGGCGCGATTTCATCACATCTCTGCTCAGAACAAAAGAGCAAGTGCAATAATTCTCACCTGTAATATCATTTGAGAGCTTTACAACGAATTTTCAAATTAGCTCTCTTTATTCCCCCATTTTTTCATAGCCTTCAACTGGAAATAGAGCTTTCTACTTTCATTTCTTCTCTTTTGTTATTGGAAGTCACATTAGCTATTTGATAGTCAGAAGAAAATAATGATGAAGCCCACATAGGTCTGAGATCTGTGCGTGGGTAATGAATTGAATAATGGTGATTGATAAGTTGGACCTATAGTTTTAGGTGGGTACCGAACCACCCATAAGTGATTTTACAGCAGAGAACAGAATTTTTTGCTGGCCAATCCAATCGGTTACCGTTACAAAGATGGCCCAGGAGTTTCGGAGGCCCAGGAGCTTCATCATTAATAATGATGATTAACGTGGGTGGATTTCTTCTCAATAAGCACGATAGCAATAAACCTACCAGCGTTTTTTGGAACAGTATGTAGTTATCGTTTTTTCACTTGAGAGTTCAATGATGTGTTTGTGCAGATATGTACGTCTTACAGTAAAAATCTGATTTTTTTCAAAGTTTAAACACAGAATTCTGCTGGGGACTTTCAGTTGCGATTAAGCTATTCAAATATCATCTATCACTATGTGTTATATCTACCACTCTCACTACTTACATACATCACTATATCTTATAATTATACAGTATAATCTAGTGGTATAGTATAATTTATACTATACCACTAGACCTATACAAAAGGCTGCAGAAAGAGTCTGCAATACTGCACAAGATTATTCCGCTTCCATTTAAAGTTGATAAAATCTCACAGCATATTACATTGGTATGATATCTTTGATAAATAGTTTGATAGTTTATTGATAGATATTGAAGGATATTTAATAATTGGTTGATAGTTTGGATTAATAAAAAGTACATCTCATATCCGAGATCCACGTATATTTTAATCTACTAGTTGATTTTAAACTTTATCTCCAAAATTGAATCATTTACAGTCTTTGTTTAAAATAGAACCCGTTTTATCAGGAGGGCCCCTAGATTACTGAAATGAATGTAAGATAATGCAGGCTATCAGAGATCTAAGACTAAAAATGACCCACATCCATACTTAAGAAATTCTCGATTGCCTAGCCTAGTTTTATCTTATTCAATTATTCGCAAATAGTTATGATGATTGTTATTATCTCGAGGGTCTCATCCAACAATATTGTGGGGCAGGAATGAAGCCATATAATTCTATTGACTCAGAGATCCCTTAGCGGTTCATTTGGAAGTTAATGGACCAATTGCTGAGCGTCATCAGCAAATTCTACCCTTCCCTATAAAAAGCCAATATCTGTCACAACCATTGCTCCTATAGTAATCATAGAGTCCATTCTTTGCCATCCTAATGGCGATTGCGTTGACCTTTTGAGAATAAACCCCCTAATACTGCCTCAAGCTCATCAAGCCTTTCTGTCCCGTCCCTCCAATTCAACGCCTACATTGAAATTCTCAAACCACTAAAGGCGATAATTATTTCTTTTAAACGTTTCTGGTACTAAGCAGTTCATGAAATCTGGAAAAAGAAGGAGCTGTCTCCGTTACGTTAACTGAAATTCGGCGCATATTTATTTTTGACTCCTTGCTGGAATTTAAAAAAAATCAATTGGTATTATTTGTGATCACTCACTTTTTAATTCCCATCAGTACATATCATTCGTGTTTAGAATAGTTTCTTCATTATGTTGTCGCCAATAGAGGATTTCTTCTTATTATGTTGTACATGAAAGAATTTTTCTAATAGGTTTTCCTCATCTTATTATGAATTTGAGACTTTCTATTGCATGGACTCATTGTTGATTTTCATTAATTGTTCAACATTTTCCAATTTATAATAGAATCTCCATTGATACCATACATGTACATCGACGATGAATTGATTATTTTGAAGAGTAGGCTCATTTTCCCATAAAAATGATTTAAAAGTTGGAATTGGTTCTTACATCTAACATCATATACACATCATTGGTATCATTGGTGTCACATGTACCTCACCTCAAAATATTTTAATGTTCCTCTCTCCCTTGAATATATGGTATTAATAGTACTAGTAGTTCTGGGTACAGTAGACCTCATGCCCAAGGATAAGGGGGCTTGAGCAGAGGAGCATACTTTATGTACGCGATGATTATCATCATCATCATCATCATCATCATCATCATCATAGCAAAATTAAGCACAATCATCACATTCAGAGAAATTTTTCAGATCTAACACAATTTATTGGACCCTTGCCTAAAACAAAAACCCTTCAGGAGTTTTGGAGGAACGCAACTTGAAAAAAATATAAGGGAGAGGGGTAACCACCTGAAAAAAGGCTTTTAGTCGTAAATTCGTTACCAACAGACAGACAGACAAATGCAAAACGGTCGACTTGAAACAGAGACCTCTCTTCGTTTGGTCAATAAGATAATATATTTGTATATTTCAAGAGAATGAAATGAAAATATAGTCTATATTATAATAATCTAGCATTTTTTTTATCTAGAATAAAACACCCAATATTGAACATCAATGCAAAGAATAAAAGTACTCTAATCTATAAATAATTTTTTTAGTATTCTCAAGCTTCCTAGCCTACTGAATATTACTAATACGAATCTGGAATGATTTGATAAGCACTATTTTTCTATTTTTTAATATATGTATGTTTCGAGCAAATTTGTCTCACACCGGCTTTATGAAGCAAGCTGATGTTCGATTCGTGATTATTTATTCAAGTTAGTAAGAGGTGGTTACCCAAAGTTCAATATCAAGCCGGAAGTTTCTGATGGAGGTCATCTGTAGAACTTGGGCGACTTCCTGATACTCAAACTTGAGATTTTCAAGTTTGAGGATATGGATTGTTGAATGAGAAAAGTTGATGCACTTCCGCCCAAAAAATTACAAACATAAAACTACAGAATTTTCCTTCTGTGACGAGCCAACACATGTTCAGTTTTTCTTGAGATTACTCGCTACATTCATGATAAGATGAAAGTTTCTACCAATAATCTATAGAAATCTTGAATGATTCAGTCAGAAAAAATGAGCTGATGATAAGATTACAGAATTTTGGCAAAACTACGTCAACGATAAAGCTAATGCTAACCTGCCTACCTTATATCTTGCCTTGCTCCATAGAATTTTGCAGCTCATGGCATTATATATAGTAGTTTGGCTCTATAGTAGTTTGCAGAGCAGGCAGATGAAAAGAGTGTTCAGGTTAGAATTGAGGTTTTTGTAGTTTGCCCTTTCCAATCTTATCATCAGCTTATAAAGCTACAATATGTACAGTATCTTAATGAAGCTTTTAAGAAAACGTAGGGTGACAGAAGCGTCAATGTATGGCAAACTATTCACAAAAAGGTTTTGACGTTCAAATAAAGGAAAAATTCCCTAGCCATAGATACCCTCACATACTGCTGAAGAAAGCAATTGAAAGGAAGGTCTTAATTTTTCAATGACTGGTTGGATCTACAGACAGTGTATGGAATCCCTACTCCAAGTGTGCAATGTGCAAATGGTCCTGAGCAGGGTTGCAAAAGGGCTACAAGAAACTTTCAGAAGAAGACTGATGGGAAGCCAGAGGTGTTCAATCTATCCAGAACTGGCACACTTCACGGATTATGTGCATCAGCATGGCGACTTCATGTTGGTAAAATGGTTCCTGAAAGCAAGAACCGAGCTCATCTTGCTGAACAAGTACGTGTTTGGTCGGGCTGTGCAACTTTGCTCTCTTTGCAATATGAAGGAAGATGAGGATGTACCACACTTCATTGCGAGATGTCCTGTTCTTGCTGAGATCCGAAGGAGACAAGCTTGGAAAGAGTCTCTTGAATAGACAAGAGTTGCAGTCAAGTCTGAATGGGCAGGATTGGAAAGCGGTGGCCTGTTACTGTAAGGAGGCCTGGCAGTACAGTTTCTATCTGGTTCAATAGTTCAATTTTTGAATTATCAAGTACGATTATGAACACTGTCATTGAAAGAAAGAAAAAGTTGTACCTAGCTTGCTCTTTATTGTTAAAATGGATAAAAACTGAAATTCCAATAACTCCTCCGGACGGCTCTATGCCATGGAGAAAATATGCCGACTATACTATGTATATATTGATTTCACTACTGTTGTTTGTTTAATGTAATAAAGACCATTATTATTATTATTTTTTTTTAAAGGAAAAATCGTCGGGAAAGATGTTAAGCAATACACTTGGAATGAAATGTCAATAAAGACAGCATTATCTTGATGTATTTTCATGAACAATATTATATTGGAATTGGGAAAGACGTCAAGTGAGGTAACAAACTAATAATATTAGTGAACATTTGTTTGGGAAAGATTTGAGAAACAGCTGAGATGCCAATTGCAATCGATCCAAAAACAATCGTAAAATTGTCACCACATTTCGTCGCTTTGGCAGATTCCCCGTACAATGAAAAGCCTCTCACGAACTCAGAAATGCTCAAAACCAATAATTTCACGGATAGAACGCGAGTTTAATTCTGCTGTAAGCTTGGTAGTAATTGTCAATACTCAACTTACCATTAACAATCCAACTTGTCATATCAGGCACTTTAACATATTATTTTATTGGGAGTTTTCAAGTAATGGCAGGCCGCTTAGCGCAGTTGGTTGGGGCGTCGCAACTCCAGCTTGCTGTCGTTTAAGTGGTCGTAGATTCGAATCCCGCTCCACCGTCAGGCATTTATGTGTAATCATTCACCTCATTACCCATGCACAAGTCTCGGACTCATGTGGGCATCATCAGCAATAAAAAAAATCGATTGATTTATATTATAATGTTATGAGAATCAAGATACTTATATCTTAAATTCCAAACTTATCACCAATGAGCTGATTCTTCATTTTACAGGGGCTTTCACATTCTAATTTTTTTTTAGTACAATAGTTACGTTCGTGAAAGCTCCAGTACCTTTAAATTATCCTATTCATATGGAATAGTCCACCTTGTCCTGTACAAACAAACATTTTCAGAAATTTTCATTAAATATACTCAAGCGGAAAATGATAATTATATAGTGGTATAAGGCCTATTTGTTAAGCTCTCAGAACATGACAATCACATCTGACAGTTTAAATTGAGCAGCTTCCATATAATATAGGTATATATTATAACACTGTTCATATACACAACATCAGTTGATCAATATCTGTCACTCGTCATGTTCACTTGATGCACACGTTACACTCTTTGCAATCATTTTTAGAAAGTCATACATTAAATCTGTCAACAAGTCATTGGAGGGTGTAACAACAATAGGTTATCGTATTCCGTTTCTATTAATAACTTATTCATTGTGACAATAACCTACCATCAGGAGCGGCTCCAGCTGGAGAGTTGAAAAGTGTAGGGGGGGGGGTCACAAATGAGATTTTATTGTCATTTTGGCGCGATTACGTTTTTACCCCTTCACTAGTAAATTTCAGATTCAGAGGGGAAGGGTTAAGACCGCCATGACAGCCCTTGCTAACAACAACAAAAATCATAATAACAAACAAAATTGAAAAAGAGTAAGTTACGGTAGCCTACTCATGGCACGTCTTTTCGTTTTTTTGCATGTTATTTCTTTTTATTACATTTCTTAGAGATCTAGAAAACTTAAATATAAATTCTGCAATTGTAAATATGTGCATAATATCTCTGAAAATTGATTATAACTTAGACATTATAGGGTGGTGATTGGTCACGCTGTGAGCATGGTGTTTATGGGATAGTGATATTCAGTCACTTATGCTCAAAACTGCACTTGAATGGATGACCGCCCTTCAATGACTTGATGTTTTAAGCTTTATTATCACTCCCCCGGTGTTTCAGAACCCATGTAGAATAATAGTTCCACCATATTTTACATAATATGGCTCAAACAGCATAGCGGAACTACTTGTATGGGTCTCCCCCAGAGCAATAAAAGTCATATGCTTATTAATATTATTATCATTACAGAATACTGTACAGTGTACAGTATAACGTGCCCCAATTTTGTCGATCAAAGATATTCGTTTGCCAAGAAAAATACTTGAAGACCACACATATGCTATTTTTAATGGTGTAAACAACCCCTTACGATACACTACACATTTTTAATGTATGGTACGATGCTCTATGTTGCCTAATCTTCATGTTTCATTTCACACATCAGGCTATGATTGTATGTTGTCAAAATAATTCTATGTTGCAAAATCTAGAATTTTTTAGATTTTTTCATAACCTTCAAATTAACCAAAAAGTGTTCATTAATAAGATTAAATAATATTATTAGATGTATCACGGTTAAGTTCTAGATATTTTATAGTTCTACATATTGCAGAGAGATAAGAGAATGAACGTAGCCTGACGTGCTTTGCTTTGGTTCCTGATTAGTATCAATTTTTTGTCTATAATACTGGTGTTATCAAGGTGATTTTTGCAGTTTTTAAGTATTATCTTTGTGGGTGCCAATCTACGTTGTGATTGAACAAATATTGCGCGTGACAGAGGATCAAGAAGTGTATTTAGTGAACAAGCCTTCTTCACCCAAGGCTAGTATACCTTATACTAACCTTGTTCTTCACCACCGACCACTAGAAGCAACGTAAAATCGCAAGCCTTAAAAGATAAGGGAGGCAATAAGAACCCGACTGTCAAAGCAGTCGACCCCCCGTCGTTCTTGTCGGCTGTTCGTGACTGTGAGGTAGAAACTAGGAAACTGATTCAACAGGTCTTATCTGAGTTCGTTTCCAATGAATCACTGAACTTTTTCGTGACAAATCTTCAAATAATTTTCTCATCCCTCATCGCGTCGTATTGCAGCGCCCAGAGAGTCTCAGTCAGCTCAGCCCAGGCCTCGTGCGGTATTGGTGAAATTTATTAGCTACCAAACTCGGCGAGCTGTCATCTCCGCTAGACGGCGTCTCAAAGGAACTGCTAAGACTATCCGTGAGGATCTCACACAAAGGAGAAATCAGTATTGTGAGGAAGTTGCTAGTAAGGTGGGATACAGGAACACATGAACTGTTGATGAGAGGATTGTTTGGAGGAAGGATGGTAAGACCTACTCGAGCCCGCATGTGTGATTTATCGCACTCAGCTGCTGTCAATTTTCATAATATTATATTCATGTTTTTTTTTTGTCAAGGCATGAGGGAGAGGTAAAGGGATTTATCAAGGGGTAAGTGCTCTTCTTTTTTCTCCTCTATAGATGCACAGTATCATGTTCAAGTACAAACCCTGTTTTAGGTAGAAATAATTCATTTCTACATTATTGCATATTGACATTAATTCTCTGTTTTTTCCTCTCTCCCTCTGTGTGAGTGTTTGATTTTTAAATCATTTTTTGCTTGGTTATTCCAGTTTTTCATTTTATAATAATTTTTTCCTATCTTTTTCAGGAAGTGAATTTAATTTTGTTAAAAAGGACTTTTCAAACTCTTAATTTTAAATAATATGGATTTTTTTCTTCAATTTTCTTTTGTTTTATATATTTTTGTTAATTAAATCCATGCTAAATAAACCTAGATTGTACCCAAACAATGTGGTTTTCAGTGACTTCGAGGTAATGACAGTAAGGCAATTGTACGTAAAAAAGGAATTGACTATATAACCAAAGATAGATCTTATTTCCCCATTACTCTGAACTCTTTGGTTAATATTTACAATTTAAGAGGCACCGCAAATAAATATGTCACATATAATGCTAATATTGAATGCTTTCTTAGTAATGGCGAAGGTGATATTGTGGAAGGTATCCATAATGAAAAATAAGACGAAATTGTCACAACCACATTTATTAAAACATCGAGAAACTAGTTTCGGTTATTACACCATTATCAATCTCAATCAAACTGAAAACTGAAGTACAGAGAAGCCTTATATATACTGTACATGGAATGATACTATTGGCTAAGAGGGAAAGAGGCTGACCTTAATCGGACGTTGTGATTGGTTGTCAAGTCACGCCCCCTGGTGGGAGGAGTAACAAGCAAAAATACGAGTCAAATCAATAACTAAACATTGTGAACATTAAGAAAGTAACAAAAAATTGTAATAAGGCTAGAATTAAATCAAATTAAAATTAAAAAAATTTTAAATTTTTTAAAAATTAGAAGCTCACTGAAATTCAATCAAGGTCAACTGAGAAATACACATAAGAACTGCTTTTTAAAAATAGGCTGGAATTATAATGAAATACAACCAACTTGGTTTCATTATAATTCCAGCCTATTTTTAAAAAGCAGTTCTTACGTGTATTTCACAGTTGAACTTGATTGAATTTCAGTGAGCTTCTAATTTTTAAAAAAATTTTAATTTTTAAAAAAATTTTAATTTTTTTAATTTCAATTTGATTAAATTCTAGCCTTATTACAATTTTTTGTTACTTTCTTAATGTTCACAATGTTTAGTTATTGATTTGACTCGTACTTTTGCTTGTTACTCCTCCCACCAGGGGGCGTGACTTGACAACCAATCACAACATCCGATTAAGGTCAGCCTCTTTCCCTCTTAGCCAATATTATCATTCCATGTACAGTATATAAGGCTTCTCTGTACTTCAGTTTTCAGTTTGATTGAGATTGATAATGGTGTAATAACCGAAACTAGTTTCTCAAAGTTTTAATAAATGTGGTTGTGACAATTTCGTCTTATTTTTCATTAATATTGAATGCATTAGAAGGCAGTTAATTTATATAAGCACTAAAATCATAAACGTAATTCCGTTTTACTCTGACTGATGTTTCCCATGTCCTTTTGATTTGAGTGTACTGATATGAGATTGTGGACTCGCTTATTCTTTCCTGTCTTCTCACTCTCTCTTCCTTTCTTTTCCGCCCTGTGCGCATCTTCAGGGTTTTTCCACTACGTCTTCTCCTTTCCTTTCCCTCTTTTTCTCTTTCTACTATCCGCCTAGTACATGGGAAATCATAGTTGGTTGAGAATTCTCCTCCTCTTTCCTCCCTCTAGCACACCCCCCAACAGAGCCAGTTTTTTTTTAATATTGTAGTTTTGTTATTCTATGTCTTTATCAAACTACAATTTTGTATGTTTATGCGTGTGTATAAATAATAAAATATTTTTTTCTTTTGTTAATTCTCATTTTATTGTATTTTTTGATAAATGTAAATTATCCTTGTAACGGAGGGTTGAGTGTGAGAGAGGGCCCTAAAATAAAGGAAACATCTTATCTGTTTCTTCATCTGTTTATTTTTGTGAGTTTAATAAATTGAAAAATTTAATTGAATTTTATCTTAATATCTTATTTTCAATGGTCCTGTGCTTCATTCATGAAGCATTTTATAGCAGTCGCAGAATTTCCACCCAAGGTAGAACAGTTTTCCTCTTCGTAAAAGGTGAAAAGTTCTGGTCATTTTTCTCTAATGCCATAATAAGTCACATGCCATTGTGTGAGCGCAATAACTGTCATTCTCTTTCTCTGTTAGTTTAGCTTTATCTTCATCTAATCCACTCCACAGTCACATAATACACTGAGCTCCTATCAAAGTGATAATCTGTTCTCGATGAAAATGCCAGTCTCTCTTTACAAGTGCAAAACGGAGTAACGTGGATTGTAAATAAAATACGTCTTGGACTGAGATTTTTCATGGCTCTTCACAATATCCCAATAACGTGCATTTACACCAGTCTATGGATCATAAATAAAATTCGCTATATCTTTGAGATCTAGAGATTTGTTAAGAATCTTCAGAGTAACGTGCTTATCTGCTTATTGATACGGCATATCGTTCACAAAAATTACTTTTTTAGGAACTCAAATCACTGACCTGGATTCATGAATTGTGCGTAATATTGAGTTCTAAAACTGTCTCAACACGCAATAAGCCAATTCGGAATAATAATACAGCAATAAATCGTCTGATTGTGGTTTTGCTACAACCCTTGTTTTAAACATAGCGTTTTAAAACACAAGAGCTCTACCTCTTCTAGGACAACAATACTTTATTCGATTCCTCTTTTGGTTAATACTTCCAATCTGAACAATTTTTCGCATAAATCCAAGGTTCAGTTTTAATAGTTTATGCAAAATTTGTTTATTATTCATTCGCCTTATTAAATACCTATTTTCAACCTGGAACCCATTTTTTTCGGCTGATGATGCTCAGTGCCTACACGGGTATGACCTTTGCGTGATGATTACATAAAATATTTCAGGCTGAACAAGAATTGAACTCGTGACCGCAGCAGTGAATCAGTCAGTCAGTTAGTTATATCGAAGATAACGCCCTCTAGTATCTCTAGTATTTTAAGCATATTTCATTCAATTCAAAAAAGTCTAAAAGCTACTCTGTTGATTCTCAGACCGAAAACTCTTTTAAACGATCTTATCAAATTTTATGTAAGTTTTACACTAAAGGGCGGTCCCAGATTGATTTTTTTAGGGGGAGGGGGAAGCACCCCCATGAAATCTTTATAAAATATATCATTCTATTCTCTATTGAATCAAACAGGATTGCTGAATCAATCAATGTTGGAAAAATTAATTTATAAGGTGAATTATGCAAAAAGAGCTAGGAATTGTTTCAGTTAATATTGATTATGTCATCCGGATAGAAATAGCATACTATACTATACATAGCTTACTGACGTAGCCTCGGTCAAGACCTACGATTGTAAGCCTACACGTGCACGGTAGTCAATGGAGATGACGTAGTCTGTACAATCCATCTAAATAATTAATCTTAAGTTCTCTTAAATAGAATTAGTTCCTTAAAACAGAACTAGTGGGTGACTGAGCCTGAAAATAGACCTTGTAACTAAACAATTATTCAACGCTTTTCTGTTTTCGTATCGATCTCTACAATATTACCAGGTCGGGCTGAAATTGTGCTTTATCAATATTAATCTACAGATGAGCCTATTCAGACAACTATTGGGGTCTTTCAGGTGGGTATCATGACAGGGCAAGTCAATTATTGGTAACAGGAAGTTGTGCCGCTGAGGAAATCAACTTTGCTTCATTATGTAATGGGTTTATAGATTGATTGTTCCCCAAACTAAACAATCTAATAACATGGATATTGCTGGACTGAATTGCGGATGATTTTGATATTTCTATAATAATAATGAAGATTGAGGAGATAGAAGAGAGCTAGCGGTATGAGAGTTTTAGAATACAAAGACTACTCTGTATTTTTGCAAGAGTATCCAATAAATTCAAGTGTTTGTTTATCAATTAAGTTTTTCAATTGTGAAAATATAGTGAGCCATTAAGTATTCATGTTTCAGGTTAATGGGGAATTCATAGCATGAATTGGAGACATAAGAGACAGTAACTTGTCCATGAGTAGCCTGTAGTTTTTTAAAAGTCCGAGATAAATAAATGACATTCGTAGTCCATGAGTATCATTCTATCACAAAAAAGGAAACTCATTGGCCTTTCCACGTCGGAAGAAAAAAATAGATAAATTAAAAAAAAATCCTATGGTTATTGAACGAGTCTGAGAAGTGTCAAGTTGTCAAGACTCAGGATTATATGATAATTAAAGTTACCTCACTAATTTAATCTGAAAGGCGTTGAAATACGGCCGAAGGATATTTCATCTCCCCTCAAGTTCTATTGGATGGTTTAGCACTTTGTCTTGATATTAAGTTTATAAAGTTGATCAAGCCATCAACTCTTGTTAACTTCCAAGTATATCTCCAAGATCCAATCCAACTTCCATTGCAAGTTGTGGATGCTATCAATGAGTAATCACCCTGAAGGCAAACGTGGGAAGATAGGACCAGATCATGCTTTAATGAGAAAGCAATTGGTGTGCTATTGAGGCCCGGTTTGATCAAAGTCAAAACTTCCACAATCACAACTCATACTTTGTATCCAGAACTTAATCCTCTAGCTAATCAACATACAAAACCCTATCATGAATAAGTAATAGCCTCTTCGTGTGGTATTTGGGCTGATTGTGTCCTCCCCAGAACATGGTCAGTTGTTTGTCATATTGCCAACCACGATAATCATTACAAGCAAGCGATACCTTCAAAAATATTTTTCATCTTTATCAGTAGAAGCGATTCATGAGCATTACGGGATTTCACTACTCATTACTCATTCAGGACTTCATTACTCGCATATCAGCTCTTACCAAGTATCTTATCCTATTGCTTCATACCCTACTTAAACTCAAATATTGAGCTCCTGAAGAAGTAATTACTTCTTACTTGAGTTTTCCACTGGTAAAGTATTAGTTTCTTGGAGAAGCAGGGTGAGTAGCTGAGTACTCTTGAAAGTAGCAAATATTGATTGAAAACACTTTTTAAATTTCAATTAAGTAGCCTATATATTGACTTTGACTCTCAAGTATATATTGACTCTTGATTCCATAAATCATTCTGTAGATGATCAACTGAAGATGAAATTAGAACATAAGCTGAATGCGATTGTTCATTTTCATTGATTACGATGATTTATAAATCCCTATGAATAATTTTAGTAATCAATTTCCATAACTAATTATTGCATAGCAATTGATTAGCTATAAAGATTTGATAGACCAGAGTGTTTGAAAAGCCATGATTCAGAATCCTCCCTTTATTATAATCTTTTATGTCTGTTATTAATCAATTTCCATAATTAATTGTTCCATAACAATTGATTAGCTATGAAGATTTGATAGACCAGAGTATTTGAAAAACCATTATTCGGAATTCTCCCTTTATTATCTTTTATGTCTGTTATTAATTAATCTTTGAATTATGAATCATTAATCTTTAAAAACCAGTCATTAGTTTCCGTTGCGATGTTCAACTGCAATGTCACTTGCTATCTTGTACGGTAATGAATTATCAATATTTGTTAGGATAATTATTTCTCTGGATGATGGAAAACATATCCAGAGGAGTTTATTAATATAAGCTCAAACATTACAATAATATATAATTCAATTGAAAAAACTGATTGCTAATTTGATTCATAAATGTAAAAAAAAATATGATTCCCCACTATAAAACTATAAATATTGTTAATTTTTCATTTTCTCTTTTTATAAGTTTCATACTCATTCTCCATCTTCCAATTTGCATGGTTTTCTATTCAATTTTACAGCATATTTAAAAAAAAACTTTCCAAAAATTTTCACTTCTAAAAGTTTTATCATTGTCTGGTAAGATGTATTTGATTCTATTCATGATGTATAGAATCATGATGGACAAAGAAAAACGTTGTAATAATGCAAAGCATTTGTGTTAACCTCAATGTTTTGGACAATGTAACATTTATATTCAAAATTTGTGAAGGGAGCAGTTTTGGACTTGAGTCTGTTGCACCTTCACACTCGTTGTAAATTTGTCACAATAAATAAATAAATAAATAAATAAATGTCCAAAATCCAGATTCACAGTTGGTGAAAATGGCGATTCAACTCTATGGGAACTCACACTTCATATTTTAAAATGTTCGATACAGAATGAAATAACAGTTTTACCAGCAGCTTTCGAAAATGCTGTGATGAATTTCACTAGTGCTGGTATTTGCATGACATCATAATGAATTATGTAATGTTATGCATTTCTGTGGATCAATGAGTGATGATTGGAATCCAATGGTTAGAAGTGAGCAAGGCCATTGTATTTCAACAGGGAATTTGGAACTAAGAATCCATGCCGTGATTAAATATCATCCCAAGTATTTGAAATGTATCTATATTGAATATTTCCCAGCAAAGGTTCCTGCTGTAAATAAATGTAGAGAATGCAGAATTGACACAGTTACACACAGAGTTGAAGCCTCTAATGATGTGGATAAAGTCGCAACTATATTAGCTCCCAATGAACTCACTGTGAAAATGCCCATTTACAATCATAAACCATTTAAAAACTTCGCCATTAATTATATTTTTTCTAAAAAGATTGTCTTTGATCATCATACAGGCCTACTATGATTTGATCATTCAAATTAAAATTTGAGAAAGTGAATACAGAGTCATAGTTACCATCATTGCTTAATTGATACATATTATTCATTTGATGAAATCTATCTATCTATAATCTATTACTGAAACCGCATCCATTTCTATTCATGTTTTTAATCATGATTATCAGTTGAAAGGTTATCTCAATTCGATGTTTCATTCGCGAGACCCTCAATTCACTTCAGCACATTCAATGACTTTTATGATGATTGTTTATTGGAGTGGTGATTTTGTTGGAGTTCATCAAATAATTTGCTTGATTTATATGATTATTGCATGATAAATAACTTAGCAGGCAAGATTCTTAGTTTCTTAAGACCGTCTTGCTTGGGTGGACATATGATTATTATTGACCGAACGAAGTGAGGTCTCTATTTCAACTCGACCGTTCTAAATTTGTCTATCTGTCAGTCTTATTGTAACGCATTTTCGATTTGGTGTGGATCAAATTCAATGAAATTTCGCATGGATCTTCCTTTAAGGAATTCCCGGCGATGTATGTGTAAGAATTTTCGAAATTTGCTTACATTTGAAAAATATTTAAAAGGAAAAAAGTAAAGTTCTTAGGCCTTATTCGTTTGGAACATACGACTTTTAAAATGAGCTTCTCCATCATATGTAATTGGAATCAGATTCATAGATAGCTCTCGGGCCCCCTTACTCATCTGGTAGAGCCATATTCATATGAATAAAGTTATCATTCAAAAGAATAACATATTTGTATGAATGAAACAAATAATTTATAATATTTCAATTAAGTAAAACTTAATAATAAGTAAATGATATACACATTTAATTAATATTGTTTTACAAACTCAGACATCTGAAATCTAATTTGAGCAATCAGCTGCCTCGCAAATAGAAAACACAGCCTTGTTGGTGTAATGCAGAGTTACCTTTTGTGAAAAACAGACATGAGATTATTACACGAATTGAATCAATGGTTGGGTCCGATGACTGTGTTCAATTTTGCAATGGTGGTTATCATTGAGTACATCGAGTATCTTCCTCTGTGCAAGCAACATTTTTTTGGGGCGTGAGGTCTACTGTTCCCAATTCTACTAGATTTATGCACTATTCTATAATATTACAGTGTATCGTATATACTATCTCACATATGATCAATACAAAATACAGTGGAGATCAAAAGTGTTGACAAAGTTGAGTTGTAATCAACGTTCTTATTGAAAACCCCAATATACTGTAGGGGTATTCGGAATGATCTTCAAAATATCTCTTATGCAGCAGAACTGAACAGTACATTTATTTTAAATAGTTGTGATGAGAAGAAATAACCTTTGTCAAAAATGCGTCTGTGATTGCTGGATGATTTACTGCAACTTTACTTGTAAACTTTAGTGTAAACCCTAGTAGTGACCCATAGTGTGAGAAGTCAACAACGACATTAATTATTGAGAGACTCAGTTATTGAATGCTGCCTAATTAATTTATTTTGAAAGTATACTAGGTTCATTTGAAACTAGTTTAAAAAGTAATGCCTAATAGAGTTGTTGACATGAGTAAAAACAGAACAATGTTTTTGTTTTGAGAAACAATAAATTTATTTTTAAAGTTAATCTATTTTGTGATACGTTCTTGTTTATTGTAGTTTTTGATTTGTTCAGGAACCAAAATAATTGAATGATTATTGCATAACAATCCAACAGGTGAGGTTGTTATAATCGACTCGCTTGGGTGGATGTGTGTCCAGTGTTAAGAGGGGTTGAAACACATCAGACCATCAGCATACCTTGGTATACGATCGTAGCTATCCCATGAGGTGAGGCAGTTGTAGGAGCTATATCGGCTAGAACCGGCCATCTAGACGGGTTTGCCCTTGCTCCAGATAAGGGGCGGTTTTCGGGTTTGTTCACATTTTCGGCCAAGGGCCTTTTGTCGTGCACCCTCCTCCATCGGAACCTTCCCCGACAGTATCGCGTCACCTACTGGCTCTCCGCCGGCGCTAGGACCGTTTCGACCCCCTCCACAGACGCGTTCGAACTCCCTCTACGTGAAAGACACAGCTCGAGCACCCCTCCACGCCTGTCAACGGTCTGACGTCATCCATCCACCTCAAACCCCGCCATCACGAAATGAGCGCGTCATAGATTGACGCTCCTCACCACGGGTTCAACAACAAAAGGGATAACTGCCCCACCCCACCAAACAGCCCAACTCAATTGATTACAGTGTTGCATTATCAATTCTGTGATCCTATTTCGGCCGTGCATCAATATTAGGCCTACTGATTACCGAATTTTGAACAACCCATCAATAGTTTTTATTTCTGATTATCGAATTTTGAAAAAAAAAAAAGGAAATAAAATCAAATTGATTCATACAAATTTATGCACCCAAATTCAATATTGTAGTATACCTGTACTTCACCTTAGAGAACTTTATTTGAAAACATGAATATATTTTTATAGACATTATGAAATATTTATCAAATTAGCAAATCAATATAACATATAAACTGAAGTAGATAAAAATCCACCTATAAGAAAGTTTATAAACTAAGTAAACTCTACAATTTTCTATTTAACGAAGAATATTGTATTTAGGAAAACTATAATAATTATAATCGCCATTAATTCGTCATTTTAATGCAGTCCCATTCAGGATATACCTACAATGAAAAATTAATAACTTTGAAGAATATGGTTGAATCATTTTTTTGAAATTAACGATCTCATAAATATTTTTCACTCAAACTCATGATTGAAATTATATAACCTAATTCCTACGACTCCATAAAATCAACTTAATTATTTCCAATGTTCATGTGAACAGAAATATTATATTCTTCTTATTCAAATTATTAAGTTCACCTGAATAGTCAAAATGGGACATTACAGGCTTGTTTCACACATAACCGGCTTTAGGTAACCGATGTCGTTTACCCGTCATAATTACATTTTTTTTTTATTGGTGATGATGCCCACATGAGTCCGAGACTTGTGCGAGGTGAATTATTGCTTCATATGATTTTGAAAATCGGATAGATGTGACATTTATCGGCCTGGTAAACGACACCGGTTATACGACTGCCGGTTATGTGTGAAACTGTCCTATTCTAACAAAATTAAAATGAAGACATCGATGAATGTTCCTTTTTGGGCCAAGTATTGGGCCGATCCTTGCAAAACTTGGATGAGTCCTCTGCTGAATGATGCTTTTTTATTAAAAAAGTATCGAAATCGGTTTAATAGTGTCCAAATAATTTATGCACAAACATAAGAAAAGCAGTTTGAATTGAGAACCTCCTCCTGTTTGGGAGTCGGTTAAAATGCAGAGTTTGAATCTTTCTTACACTTGTCCTAAATTGCAAACTACGATTTCTCATTTTATTGATAAAAATGAGATTAAAACGTGATATGAATTTATGGAATAGTATAACAACAATTCTTACAACGTTCACGGGTGAATCATAACTCTGGAAGTTCTCTGGTCTAACCAATGCAGAGACCTTCATCCCCGCCTGATGTATAGCAATTGACAAACTAGTTCTATTAGTACTGTAGGTATTTGTAGTTACTGAAAAATCTTATTGATGTAATTTGTGAATTAATGTGTGACAGAAGCTTGGAAAACACAATCGTTTACCTACTGGACTAACAATGGAGCTTGTGCAACTTATTTCAAAGCTACGACTTTTGCAATGCAAAAAATTTCTAGGTGCAATCAGTATTTCATTGTCAGCTTGATAGGAAGCTGGATTGTCAGGTGGTATGTTTATCGAAATCAAATGTGAGGTGTCTAGCTTGTTATCCCAGCATTTGGTGTAAGGATTGTTGAATAGATGATTCAGCAATACTTGCGAATTTTCTTCGTTACCTTCATTCACCTTAATTTTTAAAAACGTTTTTATTATTGTTGTGAATATCCATCTTCGTGAACTGCAGTATAACTATCAATAATATGTGGAATCTAGCTGTGCGGAACTGACCTTTTTTAGTCACGGCGGACGCGTTTCAGACTATGTGGTTATTCTTCGGCGCTTCAGTTATTCAAGCGCCGAAGAATAAACACCTAGTTCGAAACGCGTCCGCCGCGACTCAAAAATGTCAGTTCTGCACGAAAAGATTCTACATATTAATAGTTTTTATAATTTTTCAAAATACTCAGAGCTCCTATCCCACTTGACATAATTATAATTAATAGAATACAACTATGCTACAGCAGTAGGAATATGATAGACTAATACAGAAATTAGAAATGGAAATTTACTCTTCTTCTTTTGACTTCCACGGCCTAGGCATGGAAATTTACTTGATAATTAAATAATAAATTAACTTAAACATAAATTGAAATAGAAATTTACTTAATATAGAAAACTATATTAAACTCGTATTGAATTCCGAAAATATTCGAGGAATTCTGGCGTGATTTTAACTGAAGTTACATCTTCACTACACAAATGAATATATGGATACTTGCACAGTGATGAATCTAATACACGAGGATAATCACCATCGCAAAGTCAAATATATGCTGTGGAATGGTGTATGACAGATTAGAGCAGCGTGCATACCGCCATTACGCAGCATGTGTTTGATTTTGCGATGGTGAATATCCTCCAATATTTGATTCTTCACTATGCAAGCACCCAAAACGAGTCTATTGCATTCATCATCAATTCAAGCACCTATATTATCCTCAATTTATGGGGGTTTATGTAATGATAAAATTGAATCACTTCTGTTAGTTCATTAGAATATGAAAGTAAATATGAAACTTTAAAAATATGAAACACCAGAATATGAAACTTACAAAATATTTTTCAAACATAAAGAAAATTGATTACTGTAGTTTATTTACAGAAATTTGGAAAGGAATGGATAAGATTGATGCCAGAAATGAAGAACTCCCGTAGTTTTCAAGAGTATATTCTGGTAGTATAAGCCAGATATTGTGGTGATCAAAGATGGAGAAAGAGGTAATGAGTAAAAAAATATTGATGAGATTTAATATCATTTCCAGCTGACGGTATCAATGATATGCAAAATAAAATAATAAAATCAATAAATATTAAATCAATATTCATGATTGATGATTATGAGACTTGACGCCTTGAGGGATTTTCAAAGAACCTCTGCTTTTCCTAGAACACTGCTGCCAATCTTGAAAGTGGGAAGTAAACAAACGCATGATGACAAACCTGTCTAAAACCAAACAGCTATCTCGCAAACACATCCCTTGTATCAACACATACATCATGATCCATTGGCAATGGCAAACATTGACATTGTACTTATGCTTATGTAAACCCTCCATCATTGTTGTGAAGGCATTATTTCTATAGAGACAACAAACTCCTATCTAAAAGTGTTTATTAGAGAGTTTGAAGGAGAATCAATCATTCTTTCGGCATACAATATTCTTTCAATAAGTATTTCATCTAATAGGTGATGGATCTGAAATTTTAATTCAGAAACTTAGATTTTATGGTTTTGATGATGTAGCAATTAGTCTAATGTCATCTTACTTGAATGATAGGTATCAGTCTGTTTTTTACAATAATGCTTTCTCTAATTTCTTAGAAGTGAAATCAGGTGTCCCCCAAGGATCAACATTGGGGCCACTTCTGTTTATTATTTATGTGAATGATCTCCCTGCTGCCATAAGTACTGACTTTGTGAAGCCATTCATGTTTGCGGATGATCTGGCTGTACAGACTAAGTGTATTAATTTATTCAGTGAGCTCCATACATTTGTAAATCATATAATTGATGACTGGACTGCGGCAAATTCACTTTGTCTAAACAAAGAAAAAACTCAAATGTTGGAGTTTGGTTTCAATTTAAATACTAACAATTCTAAATTTTTAGGCATAGTTGTTCAAAGTAATCTTAAGTGGGAGTCTCACATAAATTTGTTGCACAGCAGACTGTCAAGAGGTATATTTTTGCTCAGCCGTTTAAAATTTATTGTCAACACTTTTGTTTTAACTACAGTTTATTTTTCACATGTACATAGTCATTTATCTTATGGAATTATTGCTTGGGGAAATGATACAAATGTAGGGAAACTATTTGTACTGCAAAAACGAGCCATAAGAATAATTGCTCGTGTTCCTAGTCGCACACATTGCAAACCAATTTTCAAGCAAATGAAAATATTGACAATTCATGCTATTTATGCATTTGAATGTTTATTATATATAAAGAAAAACTTGTCACGTATTCCTTTAAATAGCTCTGTCCATGGCCATTACACAAGGAACGCTTCATCGCTCAGACTGAATCGTTGTAATTACTCTTATACATTGAATGGATTTGTTGAGTATGGAACAAGGCTTTATAATTGTCTGCCAAATAATCTTAAGGTTAATGATATTGAATGTTTTAAAAAGAATATTAAAAATTATCTTGTTGATAAATGTCCATACAAAAAGAATGAATTGTTTGATATGTGAACTACCATTAAACTATATGTAATTGTCTACCATTAACTATTTTCAGCTATATGTGATCTATCATTATATATATATTTAAACTGTTGATAATTTTACTGTAAAATGACTACGACTGTTTTGTCTTGTTATTTTGACTATGAAATGTTTTGTTATTTTGACTTTGTTGCACATTATGTGTTAATGTTGCAACAAAAATATATTTGAATTTGAATTTTTACCAAATGTGTTGAAAAATTGTGATATTGATTGTTTTGAGAAAAATCTGAAATTTTTACTTGTCAATATATGTCCTTACAATAAGAATGACTTGCTAATGAATTTATGATGTATTGTTTAGCCAATGCTGTTATTTTACTCATTTTGTTGACTTTGTTATGCGTTTTGTAAAATGTTACAACAATAAAAGAATTTGAATTTGAATTTGAATTTGATGTTCTGTATTTCATTCTATAAGCATTACCTAGTAAAATTATTATAAAAGTAATGACGAAAATCACATGTCATACAGTAGATGTATATCATATTTATGTAGAGTAGACCAGCATCCTAAAAATGTGAATATCAGGAGTCTGTTGCGAACTGAGCAACAAGGTAAAGGAGACCGAAATTTGAATCTCGAATCTTCCCAACGCCAGTTTCAGAGATTGATTTCAAAGGATCTTGCTTCAACACTACACACGGAGAAAATTGTTTCTGATAATATCTGGAAACCTTTTCCCAACTAGGATGCTGCAAAAAATGATTATATTGGCAGAAAATTGTTAGCTTCAAGTGAGCAAGAGACAGTTCAAGCTTGCAATTTCTGAGAAAAAGGAAGATAATGAAGGTGTAGAGTAATAATTCCAATGAGAAGTCTGGATAAAAAGCAACAATATTTAAATGCTATCAAATTCTCACATCCAAGCCATATTCTGGTTTGAAATTATTATTGGAAGAATACAAATTTATTTATGCACTAGACTACTGTTAATTTTTCAGTTTCACATTTAATTTCAAAACTAGTTTATACTGTAATGTGATTATCATCATAAATGATAGTTATAATGTAATCTGAATTATAAGTTTTTGCTTTTTGTGGCTTTATATGTATAAAAACAATTCATGAAATTCTATTTTAAAAAATTCTTTTAGGAAGGTTATAATTAAGGTTAAGTGATATGATAAATTAATATCAAGTAGTTAACTATAATCGTTATTAGGCTCTCATCAAGACTGGGTATCAGCAATCATGAATTATTTATCAGATTTCCTCCAGTTGAAATCAATTTTATAGTCAATATTGATATTAGTTGATAAGGCTGTTCATTTCAAGTTCTTTTATGATTATTATTTGATCAGTAATTATTTATATACAAAATTATTTCTATTGGTAATCCATTTATAAAAAAAAACTAGTTCTCAGAGACACAAACCATATTGTATGCATTTGACTATTCAATGTAGAATGAGTGATCAACAAATAATATTCAGGAAATATTAGTAAAATTGTTATGAGAGGTTTACAAAAAATATTCAAGCATTATCGAAAAAAGGCAATGAGGTTATCTTCGTTCTCTAATTCTCTTCTTTTACTAAAAGAACTATAAATATTATTATCAAATAGAAAAATATTTTCACAGTAAACGCTCAACTATTATCTTAATCATTCTACAGTGAATTTTAATAACTCTTTCCAGTTTATTTTCATGGTTTATTCGGTAGGATTTTTATAATATCAAAAATATCTTCCATTCTGTAGATAAAACGATTCAAGACCACATAGCTTATATGACGATTTATCTTTTTGTAAAATATCGAGAGAAATGAAAGAAAATAAAACTGCGAAAAGCCAAATTATTCCAGCTATATTCTCTTGTTTTTTTGCATAAAATCAAGCTTGAATAGATGAAACCTCTACCTCGAACTTCTTCTTACTCGACAAGATTCTTCTTGTTCATTCTTGTTCTTCATTCTTCTTGTTCGATTTTCCTCTATCTTCATACTTTCCTCTATCCACCGCACCGTAGTTCGTAGAAGTAACAGCAAACAATCACAATTTTCCGATCATCTGATCAAAACAATGTTTGCGTGAGACTGAACACCTTGAACTACTTTTTCCGTGTGTTTGTAAGTGATTGCAATTGAATATTTCATTGTATTTCACCAAGTTTTTTTTTTGGAATGAGCTTTGTCAATAACAAGAAATTATTGGGAAGAAAAAAAATAAATTGAGACCAACACGCTACTGAAAATCATTGCATGTTGCAAATAATCTCAAGAATATAGATGAATACCCACGAAGAATGGAAATAATTAAATATGAATAAGAACGTTCAATGCAGCCCAGTACTAGTAATGTACATGTCATTAGGACTTCATAGATAGCTGAATATTAAATTGTTTTTATACATATCAAATATCTTTTTCTGTAGCCCAAATATATTATATGGAATCTTTCTGTTTTTCTAGCCCAGTACTAGTAATGTGCATGTCATTAGGACTTCATAGATGGCTAAATATTAGATTGTTTTTATAAATATCAAATATATTTTTCTGTAGAAAGGACTTTTAGAGAGTTATATGGAGTGAATGATAGATTTTCTGTATTCTTCAATTATAAATTCAGCTCGCCTCTATGGTGATAGTCACACACGCCTCGAAAATCCCGAAATTTACTAAAAAACTAGTTAAAGTTAGTTGTGAATAATATGAATGATGTGAAAATAAAGTTTCCAATCGATCACTTGAATATATTTTTTCTACAAATATCAAGTATAGTATGTTACATATTTGATGACTCGAATAAATTTGTTTCCAATTCTATTATTATACAGTTAGGCTTATCAAAAGCCAAGTGGACAGAGTCCATTTGATGAAGAAAGGAATTTATCGTAAGAAAAAAACTATTAATTTAGGAGTATAAATTTCATTGAATTGAAATGTATTTAAAATCTATTTATAGAAATGAATAAGAATATTATAACATATTGCTAGATGAGCAAAACAAAAATTATCCTAAAATTGAATGAAATTGTTCATTAACTATGAAATTACATTTAAAGATACTGCACAAGACAAAGCATGATCATGAAGCAAGCACTGAGCTTTTGAAAAATGATCATTTTAATGAATTTACAATATTTTACTCATTTCATATGCAATAAATATAATTATATATGATACAAAGTTAACGATTTTTTAAACTTTATAATTTTTGCTGCCAACAGGCCTATCAATATTCTGGATTAATAACAATCTAAATTTGAATAGCAAATTTCAGCGATGAATTTCAGATATCTAAGTCAGGAATCGCATTCTCCTTAAAACCAAACTAAGTGAAAGCTCTGTCATCACATTATTTTAATGAACTTGAAGTATTGCTGAATCATCTCTCCAACAATCCTTACACCAAATGCTGGGATAACAAGCTAGACACCTCACATTTGATTTCAATAAACATACCACCTGACAATACAGCTTTCTATCAAGCTGACAATGAAATGCTGATTGCACCTAGAAATTTTTTGCATTGCAAAAGTCGTAGCTTTGAAATAAGTTGCACAAGCTCCATTGTTAGTCCAGTAGGTAAACGATTGTGTTTTCCAAGCTTCTGTCACACATTAATTCACAAATTACATCAATAAGATTTTTCAGTAACTACAAATACCTACAGTACTAATAGAACTAGCTTGTCAATTGCTATACATCAGGCGGGGATGAAGGTCTCTGCATTGGTTAGACCAGAGAACTTCCAGAGTTATGATTCACTTGTGAACGTTGTAAGAATTGTTGTTATACTATTCCATATTCATATCACGTTTTAATCTCATTTTTATCAATAAAATGAGAAATCGTAGTTTGCAATTTAGGACAAGTGTAAGAAAGATTCAAACTCTGCATTTTAACCGACTCCCAAACAGGAGGAGGTTCTCAATTCAAACTGCTTTTCTTATGTTTGTACGTAAATTATTTGGACACTATTAAAACGATTTCGATACATTTTGTTTTAATGAAAGAGCATCATTCAGCAGTGGTCCCGTCCAAGCTTTGCAAAGATCGACCCAATACTTAGCCCAATATTAAACAAAAAGGAGCATTCATCGATGCCTTCATTTCAATGTTATTCAAATAGGCTAGTTTCACACCTAACCGCCAGTCGCATAACCGGTGTCGTATACCAGGCCGATGAATGTGGAGCGCTTCACACCTACCCGATTTTCGAAATCACATGAAGCAATGTGAAATCATTCACCTTATTAACCACGCACTAGTCTCGCACTCATGTGGGCATCATCAGCAATAAAAAAATGTAATTATGACGGGTAAACGACTTCGTTTACCTAAAGCTGGTTATGTGTGAAACATACCTGTAATGTCGCATTTTGACTATTCAGGTGAACTTAATAATTTGAATAATTTAGAATAAGAAGAATATGATATTTCTGTTCATATAAACATTGAAAATAATTTAGTTGATTTCATAGAGTCGTAGGAATAAGGTTATATAATTTCAATCATGAGTTTGAGTGAAAAATGTTTATGAGATCGTTAATAATTTCAAA
The DNA here is from genome assembly GCA_948455865.1 of Conomelus anceps. Taxonomy (NCBI): domain Eukaryota; kingdom Metazoa; phylum Arthropoda; class Insecta; order Hemiptera; family Delphacidae; genus Conomelus; species Conomelus anceps. Next base: position 34,608,795 of record OX418224.1, read on the forward strand.
AAAATGATTCAACCATATTCTTCAAAGTTATTAATTTTTCATTGTAGGTATATCCTGAAAGGGACTGCATCAAAATGACGAATTAATGGCGATTATAATTATTGTAGTTTTCCTAAATACAATATTCTTCGTTAAATAGAAAATTGTAGAGTTTTACTTAGTTTATAAACTTTCTTATAGGTGGATTTTTATCTACTTCAGCAGTTTATATGTTATATTGATTTGCTAATTTGATAAATATTTCATAATGTTTAAAGTAATTTCTCTATTTTGAACTTTTATTTTAGTTCGTGAGTATTTAATTTTTGAGAATCATTTCATTAAAGTAGTTTTTTTTTGTTTTAAAATTTGTTTATGAAATTCATCACTTGGATTATAGTCTTAATTCTTTATGTCCTATTTCTGCAGCGTGATTCCTATTTACAAGTACACTCCTTTGAAATATTCTTTATTGTATTTATCATCTTGCCTGACTGACATTTATCACCTACTTACTACATTAAATTTTCAGAAATTATTGTACAGTAATTTATAAATGTATGAGAATTGCTAATCATTGTAATTATTTGTATGTTTCAATCAATCCTGTATAATCGTCAAGTTTTGGCCTGCAATCTTTCCTACATTGTAAGTTTACAATAATTTGACTCAAATATAGACATCTGACGTCTATTCCTATTTGAATCCTCTACGTTCTAGTAAATCTGTGAAGACCATCAGACTCGGCTGTCCAATACAAATGCATGACAGTAGATCAAATCTTGATATTCCAACATTTCATCCCAGTGGAAGACACATGTATGACCTGAAGCGACCCACCCAATCGCGGCTCACTGGAAACGTCTGAAGTTTGCTTGGGGGCGCTGTATTGAGAATATCGAGAGTATATCTACGTGAGGCAGTGACTATATCTAGCAAATTTCAAACAAGGACAAAACGGTGAGAAAGCGCCGAGATTGAGCGATCAAAGTGAGTTTTGGGACCTGTCCAAGTGGAAATAGAGCCGTTAACTACCAAATCATTGCGGGTTCACAGTTCAACAGGCTTTCCCTGAATCTGAATAGACGGGGCTTGCACGACTACCGCTCATAAATATTTGATAACACGTCGCTCTCTGGGAATTAACGCAGTCAAGTCCCGTAGTCTGTGTATTCAAAGTAGTGAATATTGAAAGCTTGCACAGTATTTCTCGTTGATTGGCATTCCGGCTGGGAACTCAACTCTTTGATTGAACTCTTCCCCGGTTCACCTGTTTTTTTTCGTTTAGTGGAACGTCTGTTTCCATTGAAATTTTATATCGAAGTTTAGTATCCGATGTACATTTCTTTGGTGGATCCGACGTCATCATAGACGAAAAGCACAATGTAACAGAATACGAATTTCTATCTTCATCAGCATTGAATCTGATGAAGCTCACATAGGTCTGAAACCTGTGCGTGGGTAATGAGTAGGATTATGGTGATTTATGAGTTGGACCTACAGTTTTAGGTGAGTTCGAACCACCGGGAAGTGATTTTCAGCAGAGAACAGTGTCTTTTTTGCTGGCCAATCTAATCGGTCACCGTTACAAACAGAACCTACGAGAACGCAGCTGAAATAAATAGTTTGAAATAAATAAATAAGTTTGCTAAAATAGATTTAAAAATCTATGTTGAATAAAAAATTTAATGAAGGAAATGGACTACACCATTAACAAGACATCTTCCTAACTCTGACTTTAATAATGGCAATTCATCTATCCAAATTGAAAATTATGCGGATATAAATTGAAAATTATGAGGAATTTCATATATCACGACAGCTCTTGCAGAAAACCGATTAATTGTGAATTCTAGGCTCGCATACGTTTTAAGATATAATTTATACTGTATTACTAGCAGGTTGTCCGATTCAATTATTGAATCTGTATCTATAGAACCAGATTCATATCTACTTCTTCTTGATTTTCCTCTAGAGGAAATTGAATTCCACAAATGAGTTTTCATCTAAACCAAATCTTGAATAATCAAATTTGGAAATAGGATGCTGGAAGGATTTCTAAAAAATCCGTAAGATGTTCATTTCAATTTCAAGAACTTTGATTTTGAATCAATTTTGAATTGATTTTTAATATGCATGAAGATGGAGCTAGACCACGAAGCTAATTTCTTAATGATAATTTCCTCGGATATTACTCCACATACTCGGAAAATCTTCAAGGCCCAGAAGTGCTAAAGCCACTCAAGTGCTGAATCTTCAAGGCCCAGGAGTAACCATATTTAGAGTCAATCAGAAAAATAGTGAAATGAAACATGAAATATTTATTGTTCCTTTACAATTGAAGCAGATGCAAAACATCATAATCTAAATATATTATTCGGTTATTAAGCCTGAACAAATTAAACCCAAAAATAGTTAGTTGTTTTTCAAGATATATATGTCTCGACTTTTAGCAAATTTATATTCGAAATTTAATAGCTTATGGACAGCATTTAGTAGAAAACAGAACTTTGGAGTGAAATTTTGTGAGTATTTTAATCTGCTTTCATGCGGTTTAATTTTTGGAAGGGTACAGTCGTATCCAACCCTGATTCTCCATCTTTTATTCAAGTTTAATCTGGTAGGCTATCTAGTCTGCATAATGTGGACGGGTTGGCCTGTGACAATGATTAATTGAATATAGAACACGCAATGCAGGAGAATACGCCCAACAGAAGAATTAGATGAGAAGCAAACTTGGGAAACGATAGAGATTTAGAACTTCTTTCAATTATAATAATTGAATTTAAAGCTAACTGAACGGCTGAATATAAAAGGCCTATGCAATTTAGCTGAGTAATTTTATGAATTCCATCAGTAGGAGATGAATGTTCAGTAGTATTCCATCAGTGGGGAGCGGAAGCCCTATGTCTAGTGTTCATCATATTGCCAGTTCTAAGAAAAAATGAATCTCATGAGAGTAAAGGAGTATCACAAAACATATCCGCTGTCCAATAACTGGCGCTAGAAATGGTTCTAAATAATGGAGTTTACCTGTTCAGTTCAAAACTTCATTGAAAGTGATAGAGTGATCAATCTATTCGCAGAAAGTTCATGAAGGTGAACAATAATTCACCTAGATCATCATTATAGGAGACCAAATCATTGCATCCTCAAAGGTCAGTCTTTCTATAGTTAATCTATTGATTTTCAACTCAATTACGATGAAGATTATTTTTTACGACTAATTTTTTTCCTTTTTTTCTTTTTCTTTTGCAATAAGATATTTTTTTTTTCAAAAACTCCAATTTTATTATCCAGAAAATACAACAATTCACAACAAATACTAAATTCCTATACATTCTATTACAAAAATCCAACTTCTAAAATAAAATTCTATTTAAAATAAATACAAAAACATTTAACTGGATAACAAAATCCCAAAGGTTACAGAACCTGTTAGGGTAAGAGGGGGAAAAAACAATAGAAAATAGAAAAAAAAACAAAGAAAAATGAAATAAAATTAAATATAAAAACATCAAAGAAATACTCATGAATCAGCTGAGGCTCCCAATTTTAGACTTAAAAGCCGCGTCTAGAATAAGCTGACAACTTTTAACTGCAAACAGAATTCCACTTCTTGACCCAATATTAACCTTATCTAAAACATGAATGTGCAACTTCATATTTTGCAACTTCTATTCCTTTTGTTGAAATAAAGTTTTGTTTCAATAGGCTTAAGCCTTCAATCTATTGTCAATGTCAAATAAATAAATAAGATTTTTCTCTTTTTTCGCAGGATGAGCCCACAGGTCTGAGACCTGTGCGTTGGTAATAAATTGGATGATGGTGATTGACGAGTTGGACCTACAGTTTTAGGTGGGTTCCGAACCACCGGGAAGTGATTTTACAGCAGAGAACAGTGCTTTTTTTGCTGGCCAATGATGAATACAAAACAGAAAATATGAATGCAGCCTGGAAGCAGGCAACATCGGATTAATATTGAATATAATGAACTTCATTGACGATTAATAGTCCATTTGCGTTGGAAAATTTATATAGGGAACAATCTAGGGAAATAATAATATATTATTCCTGGATTTCTTGTTCTATGACGAACTGCGTTGTTAATATTAACTTTTCAAGTGAATTCAACGACTTGCAGTCAAATTTTTATTAAAATAAGTAGTATTTTACTTACCGTGTAGGCCGAACGTTTTCGAGTTGTTAAAGCCCATCTTCAAGGCCTTCAAGATGGGTTTTAACAAGATGGGTTCAGGCCTACAGAGTAGGTGAAATGCTACTTATTTTAATAAAAATTTGACTGCAAGTCGTTGAATTCACTTGAAAAGTTAATAATATATTATCTTGTCCCACGTGGCATGTCCACACTCCAAATCATCTCTAATTAATAGACTATATTGAATATAATGCATCAATAATATATTATTGTTGATGATAAATTATTTATATTATTATATAATGAACTTCTGTCATTATGCCTAACTTCAATTCCTAATGCAGTCAATTTGTTTGTAATGACCTGGATCAAGATCCTGGATAATGACTGAATTCCTGGTATTCAAGAAGGCATCCTTGACTGTAGATGTTTCTTTTTTCAGTAATTTTAATACTCAATCTTCAATTTGCATAAGAGCTTCCATTTTCTGGTATGATGTGATGGATATCAAGTATAGTACGTAAAATAAAATAGAACATCGTACTACTACAGAGCATAGAATTCACTGCTCTGTGTGTATTTCTCAATTTCATCCTATATATATATATATATATATGCATATGCTTCATTGGCCATACCCAGAAGTTTGAGTTTTCATATCAATTTCACCCTTATGATGAGGAACACACCAATTCATTCTGAACAAAATGTAAAATACTACAAAATTCCCAACCTCCCCACCCCTCTTAACATTTACTTCATCATTCATAATAATTATCATTTATCTATTCAGTCTTGAAAACATAACTAATCTATCAGTGCGTATCAGTAGAAGAATGATGCCATTTTTTGTGATAAATTACTTATAGAATAGAGAATTTCTCATGTTTTTCAACTAGTGACTATTTATGATAACTCATAGTCATTAAATCACGATAATTTCTATGAATTCCAACTCGAACAATAACTTTCTTCAATTATGAAAATTCTAAATATCGATATTCATTTGAGGTTGACTACATAGTAAGTAGTTGTTTTACTATGCCTTGCAAAAAAAAATGGATATTGAATCATTTTTTTGGTTTATTGTAGAATAATTGCATGTTGAGTATATTTTTAGAATTATGAGATTGGCCCAGGGAAGGCTACCGAGAGCATTAGCAGAGAAAATGTTAAGAAGTAAGATATCGTGGTATAGGGAATGGAGGAGCTGGGATGAGGAATTCGGGTATAATTTAGTGAGATGTTTGAAAGACATGAAGATGACAAAGATGTTTGAAAGTGAATGGAAAAATGAATTTAGTTGTATGTGTGAGAGAATGAGAGCTGAATGGATACTAAGAGCGAATGAAGCACAATTTCATGAATTGTATAAACAGTTAAAGCGGCAGAACGATAGCAGATCTTATCTCAGGTTTCATTTTGATAGGAAGAAGATAAGTTTAATAATTAAAGCTAGGGGATCTCTTTATCACCTTAACTTTTTGCACGGCATAGAAGAAAGACAATGGCGATGTTCATTGTGTAACATGGGAGAAAGAGAGGACATGCTTCACTTTATGGGGGCTTCCTCGATATTGGGGGGTATCCGTAAAATATGGCTGGGAAAATATAGACTCACCGAGTCAGAGGTAGTTGAGTGTCTGAATGGGGAAGATTGGAGAAAAATGAAGGCCTATTTGAAATTAAAAATTAATTTTTGCCTATTAATAAAATAATTAATTGCCTATTAAAAATTAATTTGCCTATTTGACAGCTTTAAAATTAAGAAGAGATTTAATATTAGAATTCAACTATTACGACCGACTCCTGGCAGACAACCTTCCAGGTTATGCCGTAATAATGTCTTCGTTTTTTTCTCATTGTTGTTGTATTCTGGTATTTTTTATTAAGCTTGGTATGAACTGCATTTTTTGTATAGTGTTTTATTTATAAATAAAAACATTTTTACTACTACCACTACTACATAGTAGTTCTCAAGTTACATCTTTAATCATTACAGATTATCACAGCATTCTAAAATTTATAATTACTTCTATTCTTCTTGTTATTTGATTTCATACTCTTATTGATTGTTTATGGGTGGATAAATCCTATTTCATGTATTAATCATGCAATCTTCCGCTATCTTCCCTCAAAACTATATGCTTATTTCCAATGGTTATTAACAAGTACATTCAAATGTATTGACCAAGTTTCAAAAGTCACGCTAGTGAGATAAAAGTCTTTACATAACACATATGACTTTAAACAATGCCTGAGCGACATTCAATCTCAAATCTTGGAATCACTCATGTTCACATAATGATTCTGCAAGCAGTCAAACATTGATATCATTCGATTCGCAACATTGTGATGCTCCACTTTCAGCAGTGCTCAGTTGATTCCACACCCACAAACATATCAGCTGCATGAATTGTGAATCACAATTAAACCTTTAGCGAATCGATCACTCGGAAATTTGATAGAATAGAACTGGTGCCATCAATCGAGAGGCCTTTTAAATTGCATTGGTTTGAGTGGGAGTCACTCATGGAAATAAACTTACATTACTACCAATTTGCAATAGTCTACAACTCCAAACTCCATTCACAAGTCACCTTAACTGGTAGTGGAATAACCAACTCTCATTAAGAGATTTATCTTTCTTTGTAGTGGTGAAGGTGATATTGTGGAAGATATCCATAATGAATAATAAGACGACGTTATCACAACCACATTTTTATTAAAAATAGTGAGATACTAGTTTCGGTTGTTACACCATTATCAATCTCAAACAAACTTTAGTTTTAGTTTTTTTGAGATTGATAATGGTGTGACAACCGAAACTAGAAGCTCACTATTTTTAATAAATGTGGCTGTGACAACTTCGTCTTATTATTCATTAAGAGATTTATTTTATTATGAAACCTTTCAGACCATTAAAAACTACTGATTTGATGATAATGAAATAAATTTTCTAATTTCTTATTAAACCGATAACGCCTAATAGTGGCTTGACGTAAATAAAGTTTTGTTCATCTCACATTCACGTAAAGCTACTCAAAAAGTATATATATATATATATTATGGTATTCGATTTGGGGGGTGTGTACCTTATATGCGCTTAAGATAAATTTGATGGCCGGAAGCTGCAGTCGGGCAAATTCCCGAAGAATTGTGAGGACACACCACTCCAGCTCAAACCCATACGAGAAAATGTCTGTCCTTGCGGAATACAGTTGCGGGGTGATGCACAGAATAGCTGTTATTTACGCCCACGCAACTATAATCCAACAAAGAGAGATATACTTAAAATCAGGAGTAATTCAGCTAAGTCCCTCTCGCGAGCGGAGATTGAGTGCGGAACATGCAACTCTTGCTTGTTGCACTCTCCTCGCAATTCACGCTAGCGAGGTGGAAAAGCTATAAGGAATACTCCTGATACAAATATCCTTCCAATAAATAATCGAAAGATTTAATGCCAAGGGTCCTTCAATAAGGACAAACCAGAAAGTTACTGAGGTGATATATCCCTCTCGGCTATACTGCTTGATGGTCCGCTGAAATAATATATAACTATAACCTGCAGCCAGGGTCGAGCAAGGATTATAAATCAGAACTAAGGTTTTGAAATTACAATGGATTTTTAATAAATGTAAAATGATATTATGGAGTTTAAAAATATAATGAAAGGTAGCGATTAGTATGCGGAGACGCAACTCTCGCCTTCAATTCCTACCACTAATATTCAGAAGTTAAAAATGATATATTTAATAAAATTGTTCATATGAGCATTTAAGTCTTTAGCCTAAGGATTTCTCAGTTCCAAGAGAGTAGCTTGATTGCAATTTACAATTGGATATGCCGATTATTTGTATAAACCTTGTATGAATTATATATTTCGCACATACCAGAGATTTGGGCCCAATTTACGCGCACTAGTCGAAGTATTATATTTCTTCTTTGGCTCGTCACTAGTTGGCGTCACCCTCAGACATCTTGGATTAATCCTCGTGGTCGTTCGCGAATATTTTTGATACTTTTACAGATACACTATTTAAATTCGACAATCCTGGGGTTGCACTCAAACAGCGGGATTTTAAAACAGATATAAAAACATTTAAATTTGACTAGATTGGATTTCTTTAAAATTAAAAATTATTGAGTAGGGGAGGTTTAAAACGAGACCTCTCCCTTAGCCAACCTAGATTTTCGTGAAGTCTCCTCTTCTTCAAGCTCTGGTCTCAGTACTTGAAGAAGAGGCTGCGTCATGCGGTAAATCCGCCAATCGCAGTACAAGAAATTATTTTCCTCCAATGAGGAGCTTACACCCGATTTTTAAGTACGGTGTACCATACTCAAGAAAATTAAACAGATTGAAAATTGGAGAAAATAATAATTAAATTAGAGAAATTAATAATTAGCAGGGCAAGCATAAGCAGATTTCCCAAGTCGATCAAATAACATAAATACAGGAAATAAACAACAATATGAATATTTTTTGTGAAAAGGAAAGTGACATTACTAACCGGTAACAGCTGTTTGATAAGCCGGTTTTATCAGGACAGTCTACAAGCTAACCTTTCACTTAAAGTAAAGAACTTTTGTATTCCAGCCCATTGTAGGATGCTGTTTTAACAAATTAGGCAAATGATTGTGCATCTAAGTTTACATAAAATTAAATAATAAAATTGGTAATTCTGAGTGAGTATTTAATGTTACAAATTAAACCTCGTTTCTCAGATTAATTACGATATTAGTGTTAATTTGGGGTTGGTGAATTTGCACCGTGACATAAAGCCCCCAAATTAGAAATATTTGAAACTCAAGTGTTTCTAATTTTCACCGTCTAAGGTGCACTAACCTAACATGAACCTTACAACTACTACGACTTAGGATCTACAACACACAAATATCACAGCCAATAACATCAGTCTGCATTAGAATGCATAGTGCTTATTGCAACTATTCTCGACTTATCGCCGCAGCGGTGGTGTCGGGACCACAACTAAAAGTCGTGAGATTTTACTCAGACAAAAAAAAAGAGAATACATTAGTGCAGAGGTGGATCCCTGCCACATGCACTAGACAGCCATGGGGTTACTGTAAATCCTAAATTCCCTACGATGACGGGATGGGTTAGCATACAAGCCCCCAGAGCCTCGTCACAGACCTAATAGCAGAGGTGTTTGGGTGATGGTGCGTGATCGACGTTTCTGCAGTGCGGTGTCAGTTGGTGGCATCTATTGGTGTAATTGGCATTGCCATTGGTAATAGCTTATTTAGCTTAGGATAATAAATTTTTCTTTTGTTGCAGGTTTGCCAGTTGTGCATGAAGGTGCTTGCTTGTTGTATATATTTCCTTTGCTTTGCCTTTCCTTTTCTCAATAAATTCTATGCTTTCAACTTTATTCTGCTTTATTCTGCTTTGTCCGCTTCAATTACTTCCTCTCTTCATTTATTCTTGCGTGCTTTTCATTTTGCTTCTGCTTCTAATTGATTTGTTTGCATTTATGGCTGGTATTTGATTTCTATTTTCTTTTTATAATATAATATAATATAAAATCTCAAATAATAACAATGATAGAGATTTATCTTTAAGAAATTAGAAAACAACAATATAAAAAATGACACCTAATATAATATAATAACAAATAATAACGAATATAATATATAATTTACTATCACCTTTGGAATATTTTTTGGAAATTATCACAGACTGTTTTTTTTTTTTATTCAATTTTGTATATAATATATTTTTTTTTTTTTTTAGAGATTACATTTCTCAGTTTCTTTGACTATAGTGATTGATGATTTTTTTTTTTTTTTTTTTTCAGTCTGGTAACTTTCTAAATTATATAATAATAGAATTTAATAAAAAATATTTTACAAAAATTCATCCTTTAAGGATGTAAAGGTAGATTGAGCCTTTAGCTCTATGCTCATGCGTAATAGTGCATGATGTAAATCTTATTACAACACATAATTTCACAATAAAACATTAAACATAATTGTAACCGTGTTCGTGTTGTGGGGTGGCGAGGCTGAAGATGATGATGATCATCGTGAAGCTCCAGGGTTCGATGGCGCGCAGAGGAACATCTCGATGCAGCAGGATCCATAACGATACGCCGGGATGACTTCGAATGCCGGGCTCACTGACAAGGACGAATACATACGGTAAGGAATGCAGTGGCTCGCTCCGCATCCAGCAATTAGTTTCTTGGGTACATCTTAAGTTTGTTGATCTACTTCTTAGATCTCAATGAAGTGTTGATACCCCAACTCAAAGTTCTGGAGTTGGTTGCATCCAAGCACTTTTCTAAAATTTTACTTTGGCAGCATATGTGCGGCATTATGTTGCGGCAACATCATGTCTGTCCCAGTACTAAAGGATTTGTGAAGCAAATCGGATCGTTGCAGGTAGCATGGTCTACGGAATCCCATGGCAGTCATCAATGATGCTGACCTGACTGGTTTTTCTCACATCGATTTGTGATTCGCAGACATTTGACAAGTTGTGTCTTATGCTGATTTGTTGTGTCACAGACAGTACGGTCTAAAATAATTGAGTTACCGTAGCAGTGAAGCTGGTCTGACTGGACTTTTCTCAAGTTGGTTTGTTGTATCGCAGACAGTACGGTCTAAAATAATTGAGTTACCGTAGCAGTGAAGCTGGTCTGACTGGATTTTTGTCAATCCGGTGTGTTGTATCGCAGACAGTACGGTCTAAAATAGTAGTTACCATAGCGGTGAAGCCGGTCTGACTGGAGCGTCCAGGTAGGTGAGTCATCTCCAGGTCGAACTCTTGTAGCACTAGGAACCATCTGGATATGCGGTTGTTGGTCATCTTCGCCGTCTTCAAGAAAGTTAATGCCCGATGGTCGGTGTTGACATATATCTTGTGACCGAGAAGAAGAGTCCTGTACTTCAAGCAGACTTGGACAATGCTCAGGAACTCTTTCTCGGTGACAGAGTATTTACGCTGGTTTGTAGGTCAGGTTGGTGTTGCCGGTTTGTAGGTCGCAGACAGTACGGTCTAAAAGAATTGTGTTACCATAGCAGTGAAGCTGGTCTGACTCGGTTTTCGTCAATCTGGTGTGTTGTATCGCAGACAGTACAGTCTAAAGAATTGTTACCGTAGCGGTGAAGCCGGTCTGACTCGGCGTGCTATGCTCCACGAGCTGGAGGATGGAGCTGGTAGTCTGCTGACTGCGCTCCGAACCGAGCAATGTTGGCGTAACAGCTGGAGTATCCTGCCTTATAACTGGGTGGCAGCACCTCCTTGATAGTAGGGCCTAGCGCTGCATAAGGTGAGCCGCGGTCGCTACTATCCCTCCAACAGCCAGTCACCTTTTTCCGGACCGCTTTGTAATTTTTTATTTTGTCCAGTTTGTGAAGAGCGGCTGTGGATAATTTCCACTTGTCTTTCTTTCTCCGTGGGCCTTCTCCGATCCAAGGATTGTGGGGAGATTTTTGTCTGCCGCATCGGTGTGAACCGGTCTGCCAGTTGTTTGATGCAGAGAACAGCGGTGATGACGATTCAAGAGGCAGCGTCGACGATGATAGAGACGGTCTTGGACTGCTAGTGTTGTGGTTGTTGCAGTTTGTGTTGTTTCCTAGCCTCGTTTTCGGAAACCCAAGTTGAATTGGAGCGAATAAATTATTACATCTATTTATTTCTTGAAATTTATTTCCAATTGTTCTATTTTTGTGTTGGTGTTGGTTTCTGTGACAACTTAGTTTATTATTTTGATTGTGGTTATCTGTGTTCCCAGTTCCAGCTAACCTATCACCCAACTTATCGGCCGTTTGAACAATCGCTGTTTTCAACTCGGATTTTGTTTGTTCAACCTGACTAACTATGCTAGCTTTTAATTCTTTTGTAGTTTCTTCAAGCTGTTGACTTTGCTGTTCAGCTTTGAGAACCATATCCTCTCTTAATTCCTGAAAGCTAGCTTTTAATTCTTTAGTATTTTTTTTAAGTTGTAGAATTATATCTTCTCTTGATTCCTTATAACTAGCTTTTAATTCTTTATAACTAGCTTTTAATTCTGAGATGTCAGCTCTTGTCTCTTGACCGTGTTTCTTTATGGCTTCCAGGATGGTGTTCACATCTGAGGTGGATAAAAATGCATTATTATTATTCTGCACACACCTCTGGCCTAGTTTCCCACTATCTTCGTTCATTGTGTCCTTAAGTGAACTATGTGAAGATGTTTCTACCTCAACCTCAGTGGTATTTTGGCATATATCTTTAGTCTGAAGCTCTGGTAAGGTTGGCTCATCATTAGTGGATATATTGATGGTGGATCCATTGTCAGCCATGGTATATTGCATGATGAGTCAGTGGAACAGCTGAGTATAGAATAAAAATAGTGAATTGTTGTGAAGTGCAGAAACAAGATTTGGATATCAAAATCAGGTCAGTCTGTAGCTGTAGTCTTGTAGTTAAGCCCCCACAACACGAAAAACGGCGAGACAAGTACCGCGGTTACAATACACTTAAAATTTACTACATGAAATTTCGGCTAGGCTGTGCGCGTTAGGCGCTGATATTAAGACAATATAACAAAATTGTATAAAGACTCTAATCAAACTTAATGTTAATAACAGTGCAGGATAAATATCACAAATTTTTGCGAAAAATGCACATATAACGGTCAACCTGAGAAATCTGCTTAATTCGGAAATTCTTAAATTAATACTGGATATCCCTCGGCTTTTAAGTCCTAAATGCTCATACACTACTCGACTCTGGCTGTGATTACAAACTAAATCAGACAGGCACATAAGTTCGACGATAGGCTGGACGTTCACCAGAGATGCAGTATAGTTCTGAAATAGAAAAGCTAATTATCTCGTTCCAGGTTGCCGTAGATTTTCCTGTAAAGAAAATAACACATGTCATAAATATCCCCTCTCTCTACTGAGTCTGTTGTTCCGGGCGCCACTTATATGGTATTCGATTTGGGGGGTGTGTACCTTATATGCGCTTAAGATAAATTTGATGGCCGGAAGCTGCAGTCGGGCAAATTCCCAAAGAATTGTGAGGACACACCACTCCAGCTCAAACCCATACGAGAAAATGTCTGTCCTTGCGGAATACAGTTGCGGGGTGATGCACAGAATAGCTGTTATTTACGCCCACGCAACTATAATCCAACAAAGAGAGATATACTTAAAATCAGGAGTAATTCAGCTAAGTCCCTCTCGCGAGCGGAGATTGAGTGCGGAACATGCAACTCTTGCTTGTTGCACTCTCCTCGCAATTCACGCTAGCGAGGTGGAAAAGCTATAAGGAATACTCCTGATACAAATATCCTTCCAATAAATAATCGAAAGATTTAATGCCAAGGGTCCTTCAATAAGGACAAACCAGAAAGTTACTGAGGTGATATATCCCTCTCGGCTATACTGCTTGATGGTCCGCTGAAATAATATATAACTATAACCTGCAGCCAGGGTCGAGCAAGGATTATAAATCAGAACTAAGGTTTTGAAATTACAATGGATTTTTAATAAATGTAAAATGATATTATGGAGTTTAAAAATATAATGAAAGGTAGCGATTAGTATGCGGAGACGCAACTCTCGCCTTCAATTCCTACCACTAATATTCAGAAGTTAAAAATGATATATTTAATAAAATTGTTCATATGAGCATTTAAGTCTTTAGCCTAAGGATTTCTCAGTTCCAAGAGAGTAGCTTGATTGCAATTTACAATTGGATATGCCGATTATTTGTATAAACCTTGTATGAATTATATATTTCGCACATACCAGAGATTTGGGCCCAATTTACGCGCACTAGTCGAAGTATTATATTTCTTCTTTGGCTCGTCACTAGTTGGCGTCACCCTCAGACATCTTGGATTGATCCTCGTGGTCGTTCGCGAATATTTTTGATACTTTTACAGATACACTATTTAAATTCGACAATCCTGGGGTTGCACTCAAACAGCGGGATTTTAAAACAGATATAAAAACATTTAAATTTGACTAGAACGGATTTCTTTAAAATTAAAAATTATTGAGTAGGGGAGGTTTAAAACGAGACCTCTCCCTTAGCCAGCCTAGATTTTCGTGAAGTCTCCTCTTCTTCAAGCTCTGGTCTCAGTACTTGAAGAAGAGGCTGCGTCATGCGGTAAATCCGCCAATCGCAGTACAAGAAATTATTTTCCTCCAATGAGGAGCTTACACCCGATTTTTAAGTACGGTGTACCATACTCAAGAAAATTAAACAGATTGAAAATTGGAGAAAATAATAATTAAATTAGAGAAATTAATAATTAGCAGGGCAAGCATAAGCAGATTTCCCAAGTCGATCAAATAACATAAATACAGGAAATAAACAACAATATGAATATTTTTTGTGAAAAGGAAAGTGACATTACTAACCGGTAACAGCTGTTTGATAAGCCGGTTTTATCAGGACAGTCTACAAGCTAACCTTTCACTTAAAGTAAACAACTTTTGTATTCCAGCCCATTGTAGGACGCTGTTTTAACAAATTAGGCAAATGATTGTGCATCTAAGTTTACATAAAATTAAATAATAAAATTGGTAATTCTGAGTGAGTATTTAATGTTACAAATTAAACCTCGTTTCTCAGATTAATTACGATATTAGTGTTAATTTGGGGTTGGTGAATTTGCACCGTGACATAAAGCCCCCAAATTAGAAATATTTGAAACTCAAGTGTTTCTAATTTTCACCGTCTAAGGTGCACTAACCTAACATGAACCTTACAACTACTACGACTTAGGATCTACAACACACAAATATCACAGCCAATAACATCAGTCTGCATTAGAATGCATAGTGCTTATTGCAACTATTCTCGACTTATCGCCGCAGCGGTGGTGTCGGGACCACAACTAAAAGTCGTGAGATTTTACTCAGACAAAAAAAAAGAGAATACATTAGTGCAGAGGTGGATCCCTGCCACATGCACTAGACAGCCATGGGGTTACTGTAAATCCTAAATTCCCTACGATGACGGGATGGGTTAGCATACAAGCCCCCAGAGCCTCGTCACAGACCTAATAGCAGAGGTGTTTGGGTGATGGTGCGTGATCGACGTTTCTGCAGTGCGGTGTCAGTTGGTGGCATCTATTGGTGTAATTGGCATTGCCATTGGTAATAGCTTATTTAGCTTAGGATAATAAATTTTTCTTTTGTTGCAGGTTTGCCAGTTGTGCATGAAGGTGCTTGCTTGTTGTATATATTTCCTTTGCTTTGCCTTTCCTTTTCTCAATAAATTCTATGCTTTCAACTTTATTCTGCTTTATTCTGCTTTGTCCGCTTCAATTACTTCCTCTCTTCATTTATTCTTGCGTGCTTTTCATTTTGCTTTTGCTTCTAATTGATTTGTTTGCATTTATGGCTGGTATTTGATTTCTATTTTCTTTTTATAATATAATATAATATAAAATCTCAAATAATAACAATGATAGAGATTTATCTTTAAGAAATTAGAAAACAACAATATAAAAAATGACACCTAATATAATATAATAACAAATAATAACGAATATAATATATAATTTACTATCACCTTTGGAATATTTTTTGGAAATTATCACAGACTGTTTTTTTTTTTATTCAATTTTGTATATAATATATTTTTTTTTTTTTTTAGAGATTGCATTTCTCAGTTTCTTTGACTATAGTGATTAATGATTTTTTTTTTTTTTTTTTTTTTTTTTCAGTCTGGTAACTTTCTAAATTATATAATAATAGAATTTAATAAAAAATATTTTACAAAAATTCATCCTTTAAGGATGTAAAGGTAGATTGAGCCTTTAGCTCTATGCTCATGCGTAATAGTGCATGATGTAAATCTTATTACAACACATAATTTCACAATAAAACATTAAACATAATTGTAACCGTGTTCGTGTTGTGGGGTGGCGAGGCTGAAGATGATGATGATCATCGTGAAGCTCCAGGGTTCGATGGCGCGCAGAGGAACATCTCGATGCAGCAGGATCCATAACGATACGCCGGGATGACTTCGAATGCCGGGCTCACTGACAAGGACGAATACATACGGTGAGGAATGCGGTGGCTCGCTCCGCATCCAGCAATTAGTTTCTTGGGTACATCTTAAGTTTGTTGATCTACTTCTTAGATCTCAATGAAGTGTTGATACCCCAACTCAAAGTTCTGGAGTTGGTTGCATCCAAGCACTTTTCTAAAATTTTACTTTGGCAGCATATGTGCGGCATTATGTTGCGGCAACATCATGTCTGTCCCAGTACTAAAGGATTTGTGAAGCAAATCGGATCGTTGCAGGTAGCATGGTCTACGGAATCCCATGGCAGTCATCAATGATGCTGACCTGACTGGTTTTTCTCACATCGATTTGTGATTCGCAGACATTTGACAAGTTGTGTCTTATGCTGATTTGTTGTGTCGCAGACAGTACGGTCTAAAATAATTGAGTTACCGTAGCAGTGAAGCTGGTCTGACTGGATTTTTGTCAATCCGGTGTGTTGTATCGCAGACAGTACGGTCTAAAATAGTAGTTACCATAGCGGTGAAGCCGGTCTGACTGGAGCGTCCAGGTAGGTGAGTCATCTCCAGGTCGAACTCTTGTAGCACTAGGAACCATCTGGATATGCGGTTGTTGGTCATCTTCGCCGTCTTCAAGAAAGTTAATGCCCGATGGTCGGTGTTGACATATATCTTGTGACCGAGAAGAAGAGTCCTGTACTTCAAGCAGACTTGGACGATGCTCAGGAACTCTTTCTCGGTGACAGAGTATTTACGCTGGTTTGTAGGTCAGGTTGGTGTTGCTGGTTTGTAGGTCGCAGACAGTACGGTCTAAAAGAATTGTGTTACCATAGCAGTGAAGCTGGTCTGACTCGGTTTTCGTCAATCCGGTGTGTTGTATCGCAGACAGTACGGTCTAAAGAATTGTTACCGTAGCGGTGAAGCCGGTCTGACTCGGCGTGCTATGCTCCACGAGCTGGAGGATGGAGCTGGTAGTCTGCTGACTGCGCTCCGAACCGAGCAATGTTGGCGTAACAGCTGGAGTATCCTGCCTTATAACTGGGTGGCAGCACCTCCTTGATAGTAGGGCCTAGCGCTGCATAAGGTGAGCCGCGGTCGCTACTATCCCTCCAACAGCCAGTCACCTTTTTCCGGACCGCTTTGTAATTTTTTATTTTGTCCAGTTTGTGAAGAGCGGCTGTGGATAATTTCCACTTGTCTTTCTTTCTCCGTGGGCCTTCTCCGATCCAAGGATTGTGGGGAGATTTTTGTCTGCCGCATCAGTGTGAACCGGTCTGCCAGTTGTTTGATGCAGAGAACAGCGGTGATGACGATTCAAGAGGCAGCGTCGACGATGATAGAGACGGTCTTGGACTGCTAGTGTTGTGGTTGTTGCAGTTTGTGTTGTTTCCTAGCCTCGTTTTCGGAAACCCAAGTTGAATTGGAGCGAATAAATTATTACATCTATTTATTTCTTGAAATTTATTTCCAATTGTTCTATTTTTGTGTTGGTGTTGGTTTCTGTGACAACTTAGTTTATTATTTTGATTGTGGTTATCTGTGTTCCCAGTTCCAGCTAACCTATCACCCAACTTATCGGCCGTTTGAACAATCGCTGTTTTCAACTCGGATTTTGTTTGTTCAACCTGACTAACTATGCTAGCTTTTAATTCTTTTGTAGTTTCTTCAAGCTGTTGACTTTGCTGTTCAGCTTTGAGAACCATATCCTCTCTTAATTCCTGAAAGCTAGCTTTTAATTCTTTAGTATTTTTTTTAAGTTGTAGAATTATATCTTCTCTTGATTCCTTATAACTAGCTTTTAATTCTTTATAACTAGCTTTTAATTCTGAGATGTCAGCTCTTGTCTCTTGACCGTGTTTCTTTATGGCTTCCAGGATGGTGTTCACATCTGAGGTGGATAAAAATGCATTATTATTATTCTGCACACACCTCTGGCCTAGTTTCCCACTATCTTCGTTCATTGTGTCCTTAAGTGAACTATGTGAAGATGTTTCTACCTCAACCTCAGTGGTATTTTGGCATATATCTTTAGTCTGAAGCTCTGGTAAGGTTGGCTCATCATTAGTGGATATATTGATGGTGGATCCATTGTCAGCCATGGTATATTGCATGATGAGTCAGTGGAACAGCTGAGTATAGAATAAAAATAGTGAATTGTTGTGAAGTGCAGAAACAAGATTTGGATATCAAAATCAGGTCAGTCTGTAGCTGTAGTCTTGTAGTTAAGCCCCCACAACACGAAAAACGGCGAGACAAGTACCGCGGTTACAATACACTTAAAATTTACTACACGAAATTTCGGCTAGGCTGTGCGCGTTAGGCGCTGATATTAAGACAATATAACAAAATTGTATAAAGACTCTAATCAAACTTAATGTTAATAACAGTGCAGGATAAATATCACAAATTTTTGCGAAAAATGCACATATAACGGTCAACCTGAGAAATCTGCTTAATTCGGAAATTCTTAAATTAATACTGGATATCCCTCGGCTTTTAAGTCCTAAATGCTCATACACTACTCGACTCTGGCTGTGATTACAAACTAAATCAGACAGGCACATAAGTTCGACGATAGGCTGGACGTTCACCGGAGATGCAGTATAGTTCTGAAATAGAAAAGCTAATTATCTCGTTCCAGGTTGCCGTAGATTTTCCTGTAAAGAAAATAACACATGTCATAAATATCCCCTCTCTCTACTGAGTCTGTTGTTCCGGGCGCCACTTATATGGTATGCGCTTAAGATAAATTTGATGGCCGGAAGCTGCAGTCGGGCAAATTCCCGAAGAATTGTGAGGACACACCACTCCAGCTCAAACCCATACGAGAAAATGTCTGTCCTTGCGGAATACAGTTGCGGGGTGATGCACAGAATAGCTGTTATTTACGCCCACGCAACTATAATCCAACAAAGAGAGATATACTTAAAATCAGGAGTAATTCAGCTAAGTCCCTCTCGCGAGCGGAGATTGAGTGCGGAACATGCAACTCTTGCTTGTTGCACTCTCCTCGCAATTCACGCTAGCGAGGTGGAAAAGCTATAAGGAATACTCCTGATACAAATATCCTTCCAATAAATAATCGAAAGATTTAATGCCAAGGGTCCTTCAATAAGGACAAACCAGAAAGTTACTGAGGTGATATATCCCTCTCGGCTATACTGCTTGATGGTCCGCTGAAATAATATATAACTATAACCTGCAGCCAGGGTCGAGCAAGGATTATAAATCAGAACTAAGGTTTTGAAATTACAATGGATTTTTAATAAATGTAAAATGATATTATGGAGTTTAAAAATATAATGAAAGGTAGCGATTAGTATGCGGAGACGCAACTCTCGCCTTCAATTCCTACCACTAATATTCAGAAGTTAAAAATGATATATTTAATAAAATTGTTCATATGAGCATTTAAGTCTTTAGCCTAAGGATTTCTCAGTTCCAAGAGAGTAGCTTGATTGCAATTTACAATTGGATATGCCGATTATTTGTATAAACCTTGTATGAATTATATATTTCGCACATACCAGAGATTTGGGCCCAATTTACGCGCACTAGTCGAAGTATTATATTTCTTCTTTGGCTCGTCACTAGTTGGCGTCACCCTCAGACATCTTGGATTGATCCTCGTGGTCGTTCGCGAATATTTTTGATACTTTTACAGATACACTATTTAAATTCGACAATCCTGGGGTTGCACTCAAACAGCGGGATTTTAAAACAGATATAAAAACATTTAAATTTGACTAGAACGGATTTCTTTAAAATTAAAAATTATTGAGTAGGGGAGGTTTAAAACGAGACCTCTCCCTTAGCCAGCCTAGATTTTCGTGAAGTCTCCTCTTCTTCAAGCTCTGGTCTCAGTACTTGAAGAAGAGGCTGCGTCATGCGGTAAATCCGCCAATCGCAGTACAAGAAATTATTTTCCTCCAATGAGGAGCTTACACCCGATTTTTAAGTACGGTGTACCATACTCAAGAAAATTAAACAGATTGAAAATTGGAGAAAATAATAATTAAATTAGAGAAATTAATAATTAGCAGGGCAAGCATAAGCAGATTTCCCATGTCGATCAAATAACATAAATACAGGAAATAAACAACAATACGAATATTTTTTGTGAAAAGGAAAGTGACATTACTAACCGGTAACAGCTGTTTGATAAGCCGGTTTTATCAGGACAGTCTACAAGCTAACCTTTCACTTAAAGTAAACAACTTTTGTATTCCAGCCCATTGTAGGACGCTGTTTTAACAAATTAGGCAAATGATTGTGCATCTAAGTTTACATAAAATTAAATAATAAAATTGGTAATTCTGAGTGAGTATTTAATGTTACAAATTAAACCTCGTTTCTCAGATTAATTACGATATTAGTGTTAATTTGGGGTTGGTGAATTTGCACCGTGACAATATATATACGAATGATGGCTTGGACGCAGGAGGTGGACCAGAGTTGTGCAAGATAATACATACTAATAACATATGCAGCCAGATCTTTGTATTGGTGGGAGAAAAATATTGAGCAAGGAATATTTGTTTTGGTGGGCTTTGCATATTAATATAACTTTGTTAGCTCAGCGAGGAAAGCACTCACTACCAACCTCACTCCTCGTTTGCATAGGTCGCTCTTTGGATCAAAACATAACGTTAGATCTGAAGAATCACCTAAGCTGAAATTGGCTTGAGACCATAGATACCTACATGAAACTAAAAAGTACCGGTTTTTAATACTGGCAGATGATGGGCTAAGTATAAAAATGATAAGCGTATGGCTTTTATTGGTGGAGAGACCCTTAAGGGTAGTTCCACCTTGCTGTTGTTATGGGGAACATGGTGAACCTACTATTTTAGTTTGGTTTCAAACCTCTGGGTAAGTGATTGTGAAGTTTATAACATCAAGTCATTGTAGCACAGTCACCCATCCAAGTGCAGTCTTGAGCGCTCGTAACTGAGCATCACGATCGCATAAACACCACGCTCACCTCGTGACCAATCGCAATGCAGTGGTAATAATATTGTTGTAACCTTATAGTGAATATCATCCATATTGTGCAACCTCAGAATGGTGGACCTTAGTAGGAGTGCACAACAAATAAAGTAATGCTGTGAAAGCTTTGGTTCATGGGATGTGTTTCAAAACAGGACTAAATTATGCAGAATCAGTAATTAAGTTTTATTAAAACTCGGGACGGCCGACGCTATAAGAAATTCTAATTGCCTCATCTCTATGTAAATACACAGAGTGAGGCAGTTGAAGTAGATCTTGTACGTGATCATGAATAGGGTTTGAAGAATTCTCGCGGGCTTTCAAGAGCTCGAAACCTTTTGTGTGAGAAAACAAATGAGACTACAAGTTTAGGGGAGGAATCTCTCGAGTTGTGCAGCTCACTTCTGAACTTTGGAAACGGGTCAGCGACTTGCAATCTTGTTAAGGTGCGCGATAATTCCGTGTTACGACCTGAAAAAATCAACACTACGGTCTGGAAAGACATCAGAATGATCTACAGCTGTTTTGGAATTCATTGAAAGTAAACAGTTATCTCACTTGGAAAAGTTTAGTACTTTTGATTGAAAAGGGAAGAGATTGTCAAGACTTTACTTTTGAAATGAACAATTCAATTCACTGCACTTCTTTTTTATTAATGCTCCAATAATAGTCATTGTGATAATAAAAAGGACTAGACGTTATAAAAGTGTACTTTAATAAAGCTCGACCAGGAGCGGTCCCAGCTAGAGACCTTGTGGGGGTCACAAATGGAACTTTGTTGACCTTTTTTTGAAAAATTTCCCTCTTTCCCCAGTAAATTTTCGGTGGGGGGACTCATGACCACCCTTAAGCTCAACGTGATTCTAATGGAAATGTCAATAATGCTGAATGAAAGAAACATACCAGTATTTTTGATTCAAATATCAAGCACCATATCAAGATTTAATAAAACTATTAATCCCAAAAGAAATTCCGCTAAGGAGGTAATGAATGGCATACAAATAAATTATAGTTGTGTATAACGTACGATAAGTATTAACAAAAAATAAAATAAATAATCAGATCAATACAAGATTTGATTGAAGCTAATTTAATAGGTACTCTGTTCTGTTCCCTAGTAAGAGAGAAGGAAGAGGACTGCTCAATATTCATTACGGTAATTGACAACTTCACCTTATAAGTTTTTAATAATTTCATCTGAAATAAAATTCCAAGTTTATAGAAGTTTTTCTATGAATTCATATTCTTAGTATTTACCTCCTGCGTGAATCTTATTGTTATAATAATGTTTTCTGAACATGAGAGTAATTTTTACATGAATTTGATTGTTTCAATTAATTGTATAATCAATTTCGTGTTTGATTGAGATTGAAATGTTATAACAACCGAAACTGGTTTCTCAATATTTTTAATAAATGTGATTGTGACAATTTCGTCTTGTTATTCATAATCAATTTCTTCCTAATAACAATGGAAATTATAATAAAAATACTTTATAGATTATGGATAGCCTAAGTTGATATATAGCCTAAGTTTGATATAAGTCCAATCAAAGCCACATCACACTATAATCAAATCATAAATATCTATTTATTTAACTTAAAACTTCCAGCTTTGTCTTCTATTTGAATAGCAGAATAGAATTTATGTCTATACAGTTCATTCCAGTTCAGGCTTGAAATTTATAAGACTCCATTTCAATAACGGAGTGATTTTTTCTGAATATAATTTCAATTATAATTCAATCCAACTAATAGAATGACCAGAGTTTTTCAAGTGGGAAACCAAAACTCCTACACTGGTTACACTGGTTTTGCTTCTACCAAGACTGCTTAGGTATTGAATAACTATGGTCAGGGTACAATGCCATACAACAATCATTATTATCAACAGTGGAAGTGACGCAAGGGAATAATAGAGAACGTCTAGAGCAGTATTAGATAGGGACAGGAGAAAGGACTCTCTATAGCTTACTGCCCCTGCAGAACGTTCCCAAAATCAATTGTGCAGGAAGCTGCTTGTATAAGAACAATGAATTGCCGGAGTTGAACAGTACCTTTGATTAATCAATAGTAGCCCTCAATAATTCTATGAAAAGAGCATTGCAGTTGACAAGTTGAATGCACGATACTTGGGCCTCCAAGAGTACTCAACGTTTTATACGTTCTAGTACTAGAATATTCATCAGTTCAACTGCTGGTTTACAACTCGAGACAATTGGGACTGAATTTTACAACATGCTTCTAATTCAAAGCGACACCTAACCTATTATTTACGACCGGCGCCAATTTATTCAAGAAAAAGAATACTACTATTCTGCTATAGTCTGCATTGAAAATGGAAATATTCGCTCACAGCTGAAGATTTTATCTATTTGTATGTGTTTATGAGCATAGATGTATCCAGGGTGGCCGAGTGGAGAAGGATTAACACAACCAAATAATTTCCTAAGTCGTCGAATAAACACCTGCTAGATTTGTCAGTAAGAAAAAATACTGATAGTATCGTGACACTTGTGTGGAATGCTCCTCAGGAAGAGGGAGGGGGGGGGTAAGGGAGCTATCATTTCAGTAGTTTTTGAGGTAGAGCTGTACAAAACTTTTTGTGCGCACCAAACAATGCTAAAATTCAAGTGAAGATCTAAACTACAAATTTATGAATATTCACATTAGGATTTTTCCTTGGAATACTGTTTTTGACACTTTAGACTTAGACTATCAGAAAATTCACTTTGTCGCCCCCAAATGTGGTCAATTTGGATCCAAAAATGAACCATTTCTGGTTTATAATCTATGAGGGTCCTACCTCGTGAACTAATAATTAAATCTCATCGAGTGATAGCTCATTCTTTTTAAGTCATTAAAGCGGTCTAAATTCATAAATCAAATGCCAAAATTTTCCTAGGTTGTGAATTTTCATTTCTGAGGGTGCTTGTCATGTTTTCCCTATACCTACAAAATTTATATTTTTTATGTGATTAAAAAGGTTTAAAACTTGGGAAACCGCTACAGATAGAGTTGATAATAGTTTCAAATTGGAGATCATAGTTTTGTTTTTCATTTGTTATAATTATTTATGTGGATTTCTCGAGAATAAATATACAAGGTGAGAAAAACTACTTTGTATAAGTCGATAAATTAGCAAACTTTTTCGAAATTTTTCAGTTTTTCCGATTCTGCGATCAAATCGAGTGCTGAACAAGGAGGTGCTCAACTAATGAAAAATTCAATTATCTACAATTTTAAACCAACTAAAAGACTCAATCGTTGATGGTTTAAAAATATTAGGAAAATCACGAGAAAATAGAAAAAGTAGAAATTTCGATAATTTTATTTGGGTCTGTGTAACTTCCTGCTGACAACTTATACCTGAAAATTTATAAGGCGATGTGAAAGAACAATTTTTCATACAATTTGACACTAATTTCAAGTAAGAGCTATCGAGCTATTTCCATGCGTTATAAAAATAAGCAGGATTATCCGCCTTGTACTAGTTTATCCAATTCTGTGATCAAACTAGTAAAAGAGTGATTTTGGCAAGTAAGTGTTATAGACAAGGAAGTGAGTTTGTAGATACAAACAATTATGATCTTTAAGTTCAAACCAATTTCAATATTCTATCATTGGCGGTTTTCAACTTAAACCTTATTAAACACATGAAAAATCACTTTGTAGGTAAGTCTATGAATAAAAATTGAGCTAAGCTTGATTTTAAATGAGATAAAATTTATTTTCAATTTTATTCCTTCGCAACCTTGCATACAAACAGGATAAATGCACCAAGTTAGCATTAATTTGATTTTCAATCCTGAAAAAAGACATTAACATAAACATGTGGAGGAAAAACTCTCTGTTTAGGCTATATCGCAATACAAAGGAAAAGATCTACTTTTTAGACGACGCATCTTTAAACTCGTTTTATGTATATGAACGATAAGGGGGTTTATGTAAAGAAAGAGATGGAGGCATTCCATCCGTGATTTTTTGAAAAATAATTTCTACAAAACACAACTTTAAGAGATTCTTGACATAAATCTATACATTAAAACGCACATTTTGTGTCAACGTACATCTTATCCAGTGTTTGGTCATCGCAAATGCTATGGGGGGGGGGGGGGGGTTATAACTCTGAACTCCTTCCCCCATCGCTTGGAAACGCCTATGTGTATGAGTAGTCCTTTTTGCCGATTCCAAATGCGGGTGAATCTACAGTCAAAATATTAGCCACTTATTTCCCAGTCTCCCATCTACAAGACTTGGGTCTGACCAGGAGGGTAATAGCAGCCTATTATTCAACAGAAACTCCATAATATTGCTACTCTTCATAGATACTAGTTCTTAAAATAAATGGACAGATACATCTTAATATTAATTCTTGTAGATTACTCGAAAATACTTGTTGAAGGTAAATTGTCAATAGTAGACTGCTTCGTAATAACAATATTGATGTTCCCAAGATACCATATACTTTGAAAAATGTAATACTTCACATATTATATGAAATGAGTTATGTATTTTACGTAAAGG
Source organism: Conomelus anceps (assembly GCA_948455865.1). Taxonomy (NCBI): domain Eukaryota; kingdom Metazoa; phylum Arthropoda; class Insecta; order Hemiptera; family Delphacidae; genus Conomelus; species Conomelus anceps. The sequence goes on from OX418224.1 coordinate 34,634,451, forward strand.
TATTGTCTACTGACGTTATCAGTATTACTTCATGAGAGGTTGTCTGGTCTGGTCAGTTAAAGATATTATCCTATGAAAAATAGATCTAAAAAAAGGATGAAGGAAAAGACATAGCCTACCTAATCTCATGCGGACAAAAATTTCATGACAAAACAGAATTTTGATACTGTAATACTAGATACAATATAATAAGATTGAGAAAATATATTTACAAATAAAGGGGGTGTAGCCCGATTCCCTTCCAGGCGAAATGTTGTCCCTCGGTTTTCCCCAGGTAGAAAGTTGGATATACCCCGATTCCCTCCCAGCCAGTGCTCTATTGTCACTAAACAATTATTATTACAACCTGCCCAATCGCTATTACCTCTCATACTGTTAACATATCTCACCAGTGTCAAGTTGTGTCTAGTGAAAGAGGAAGAAAGTTATTATTAATAAAAAGTTATAGAAAAAGAAAGTTATTATTAATGAATATTTATAAGTTTTTCTTCCAAATAGTATTAAAAAGGAAATTTTAATACTTTTGAAGAGGCTTACTCACACCCCATACAGTCTGCTGTTTATTAGCTGCGTCAGTTTTTCATTTATAGTTATAGAAGAAGAAATTTATTGTTAATGAATAGTTGTAAGATTTTCTTCCAAAAAGTTTTAATACTTTCGAAGTGGCGAACTGATTCACACCCCATACAGTCTTTGCTGTTTATTAGCTGCGTCAGTATTTCAAATGTGTTTTTTCTCTATTTATTGCTGATGATGCGCAAATGAGCTCGAGACTTGTGCGTGGGTAATGAGGTGAATGATAACACATAGATGCCAGACGGAGGAGCGGGACTCGAACCCACGACCACTGAAACGACAGCAAGCTGAAGTTGCGACGCCTCAACCAACTGCGCTAAACGGCCCGCCAAATCTTATATGTGTGTCAATAATGAAGTAATTGCAATAAATTCTAGATTTTTGCTTCAAATTTGTGTCAAATGATTACACCCACGGGAGGGAATTGGACTATGATTTTTATAGACCTGTTCATGTCTGGGAGGGAATCGGGCTATGAGTTTTACCTGGCTGAGGTCCTGGGAGGGCATCAGGTGTAGCCACAATAAAGGATACTATCATCAGCTATTCCTAGGATATAAGGAGCCTTCTATTAGGATCAGCCTACTTGATGAACTTTTATAATTTAATCATTCTAGGGTCTAGGGGACCAACATCAGTTACTATGCAGCTAATCTGATATCAACATATTTCTGTTTAGGTGACAATAAAATAGCGAAAATTTCTTCAATAAGTGTTGAATATTTTATGTTCATAAAATATTTCAAAACTTCATAAAACATATTTTCCACAAAATATTTTGAATGTATTATCTGATTATCGAATACTCTTGCACACCATATTGAAAACTCTTTTTCCAATCCTTGAATAGCGACATTTCCGATAGAGCACAGAATTAATTATGCCATACAACTACGTCAACCGATAGGAAGAAAAAATAGGGAATTCCAATCTCTCAATCAAGAGAAAGGTGGCTTCTTTACGTAGGCTTAATTAAAAAATACGGAATTCAATAAAGTGGAGCCCTGGCTAGAAGACATCCAAGTAACCTATTGATTAGAGCGATGGCCAACTTGTCTTCCGGTTCTGAAATTTACTTTTCCCTCTTTTGGAAAGATATCCTACAAGGCTCGTGTCTGGGTAGGAGACACAGTGATTGATTGCTGGGAGAACGGCTAGAATGGATCGGGCCACCATCCGATAAATTTGCGGTCGTTCAAAGGATTTATAGCATTGGTCCATTCTAAATACAGTACCATGTAGCTTTGACATTTCCACGGAACCTACGTTAACCACAAGACGTCAGTGCATAAAATAGAATATTAAGAACAATTAATAGGAAGAAAGTAATTTTCTCTAAACCGTCATAATAGTTCCCATGTGGAGTCGGCGTAGCCGAGTTGGCTTATCACTGGTCTGCTAAGCCAAAGGTCCTGGGTTCGATCCCAGTTGAGTACAAGATTTTTGTACAAGTACATTTTTCTCGAGCCACTCCCGTGTTTCGGAGGACACGTTAAGCCGTCGGTCCCGGTTGCATCGTAAAAAAAAGCAGTCGTTAAAAAAACGGCGAGGTGGTACTACCCGTAAGGGTCTCCCCACCACGAAAAGCCATACGAATTTACTTTATAGTCCCCATACTATAAAGTTGATTGTTGAGTTTCAACTGCAAAAATCGGGCTCTTTGGACTGTCAGAGTAATTTTCATCGAATTTGAATAAGTTATATGGAAATAATACTACATAATATTATAAATTTAGAATTACAGTTGAGTTTTAATCTCAGTGATCGGATTCAATAGGGCATTTTGTTTCTCAGTAAGTGATTCCAATTGAGTCTCGGTGCTCTTTTTAGGTGGAAATCACGTGATTCACTGTTTTGTCATGCTAATAGGGCGTGGAGAAAACAGGTACAACCATTCGGTAGGAAGGAAGGCAGTTATCCGGGGTATCACTCCCAACAAAGAGATAGATGGAAGGGTAAATTCTCACCCCACTGTAATCTTCACTTCCACTATTTACTAATTTATATGTTGAACAAGATTTTCATTTCAAGGTTTAAAGTGACTAAACTGGAATAATTTGTATAAATCTAAAAAATCCAGTTTCCTTGAGTATCCAAGGACCCGTCGAATTCACATAAAACAATAATTATTATTATCAGTTATGCTGAAGGCATTTGCACCATTTAACTTATTAGATTTCTATAAACATCACATGCTTCCCGATTCACAAGAAAATGCACATTGGCAGTTCTTGAAAAAGTGTTCCGTTCCATTTCTTCTTCCTGGTGAACAGATTTCATAATATATCATGCCTCAATATTTTCTCTCTGTTTTTCTAATAATTCGAAGATTTAAAATAATATAAAAGATTTCAACATAATAAAAAATGAAACCGTTAACACTTGAACTGTAAAAATAAAGTGGATGATTGGGCTAAGCAGCAACCTTCGTAATATTCTTTATTTTTTTCTTTTCGAAATGAACCACCAGTCCAATGTTTTGATTTTCACTAGCCACAACTAACCTAGAGTCTATAGTGGAAATCTGTTTTACATAATAATTATTTCTAAATTTGACTCCCAAACTCCAAAATCAATAGTGATCTCACTCGGACTTTAAGGAAGCTATATACCAAGTATCAAGAGTCTAGACTCTAGAATATTTATTTTAAGCGCTAGAGCGCAGATGGGCGAACGGACTACGGCACGATTTCAATGAGGCCCTGTCGGGTTTTTAATAAAGCGATGATTAACAATTGAATCCCACTATAAGGTCGAAACAGAAAGAAATAGATTGAAATGGAATAAAATATATAGATACTAGAAATGTTCTATATAAAATTTATAATCTCCTCTCTTACAGCCTACTATCCTGGATTATTTTATTATCAATATGCTACGTACTATATTTATTAATATTTTTTGTGTTGAAGGTGATATTGTGGTAATTAGCCATAATGAATAAGACTGATGTTGTCCAAAGATGTTGGTAGCTTCAGCTTTTAAACCATTATGTATATAGTACCATAGCCGATTCGACTGTAGGTGACTCTTCAGACCTCAACGCTATGTTTTAGTCCAAAGAGCTTAAACCATTTTAAATCTCGATAAACTGAAATTGAAATGAAGAGTATCCGAATTATAACCTTCTAGACATCTATTCTAGACAAACGCTATTGGTTAATAGGCTAGATACAGGTGTCTCCAAACTACGACTCGCGGGCCAAATCCGGCCCGCCAGTGTGATCAATCCCACGCGCGGCAGTATTAACATCAATCCGGCCCGTGACAACTCAGGGTTTTGCCACTTAATATTATTTTCTATTAAGAATTCACTACTTTATCAATACATCAATTTACTATCTGACTTAGCAGGTTTATGTTTGCTACAAGCTCATACTTGACAACTTTGAAGTTAAGTGGTCCGCAGGCTCGCATCGCTCGCCTTGACCATCCGACTGGACTCATGATTGGAAGAGGAACTTTATATAAAATTTGAAAAGTTATCATTTATTGTGCCTTCTCAACTAATGATGGCTTAATTTGGAACTTACCTAGAGTTTTAGATGAACGTTTAAGGCCACATAGTCTTGAGAATCGGTGATTAAATAAGTTTTTATTGTCTATTTTGGGCTTTTAAACCTATATCTGAATCAAACTATTCAACTTTTCATCCACGCAGTTCTTTCTTAGTTTTGAAAAATCATTTCGTTTTTATTTATTTATTTATGAGCATTTTGGGGGGCATAATTTGCAAACCTTTCCTCGCACACGTCTTGGTTCTCAACTGAGCATGTAGGCTATACTAAATTTCAACTTTTTTTGTTATGTAATTCTGGAGAAACGGTGATGAATGAGTGAGTAAAAGTAAATTCGTATGGCTTTTCGTGGTAGGGAGACCCTTACGGGTAGTTCCACCTCGCCGCTTTTTTAACGACTTGATGTTATAAGCTTTATTATCACTTACCCGGTGGTTCGGAACCCACCCAAAATAGTAGGTCCACCATGTTCCCCGTAACATGGCTCAAACGGCGAGGTGGAACTACCCGTAAGGGTCTCCCCACCATTAAAAGCCATACGCTTCTTATTCTTAATGAGTGAGTCAGTCAGTTGGTTAGTTTTATATACGGAGTGTTTCAGGAAAAATCTGTCACATACTTATTTATAAATATCTGAGGTCCCTTTGTAGGTGATAAATAACAATAGTTTTCATGTAGAAGGCGGTTAAAAAATCAAATAAAGTGTGTGAAAAATCTTAAACTATTTTCGTTATTGAGATATTTCACAAAATACTCACACATCAATATAAAAACATGTTTTTCAAGTTCAAAGTGAATTAACTTAAGTTAAATATCAACGAACCAAAGCTTTTTTTATGGAACGAAACTTTTGAAGGATCCAATTTTAAAAATTCAATTTTGAATCACTTATCAGTAAAAATCACCCCAGACTTCATAAATAAGTGTTTATTAAATCTAAATATTAAAGATTATCAAGTTGAAAGCAACCGTGTAAATTCAGTACTTTGATCAATAAAACTCGATTTTTTTAATTTTGGGCTTTTCGGCTATTGGGTAATTCAACGTCTTATTTTTAAAATCGAATTCCCTACAAGTTTCGTTGATGGAAAACAAGATAGTTTAATCAACAAATAACCAAGTTAATTCACTAGCAAATAGAAAGCCAGGATTTTTATTGACATTTTTGGGTATATTATGAAATATCACAATAATTACGACAGTAACAGACTTGTAACATGTTTTATCCAATTTTTCAGCTCTGTTTACTAGATACTATTCAATTTACAATTTGAAAGAAGGCCCTGGAGATAGCTGCCAATTTCAGTCGTTTTTATTCTTGCAATCTTTGCAATTCTTGCAATTCAATATATTTATTTCAGAAAAAAATGTACGGTACAAATTTCTCTAAAAATTACTCTTTTAATAAGGAGCAAGTCCGTGCTCGAAGGTGCAGGAGGTGGTGGATAATGAGGAGTTAGTGGAGGAGGTGTGGGAGTAGGATGTGATGATGAAGAGAAGGAGGGGATGATTCCTCCTAAAACACTCTATAGATAGTAGAAAATGAAAACGGTTCTGTCCCTCGGAACCTACTGGGGTAATTATTCTGGCCCGAAGGCTGGAAAGTTTGGAGACACCTGGGCTAGAAGCCTCTCATAGGTCGAACTCTACAATGGAGGTCTGTCATTGGCCGACACTAGAAACAAGAATAATACGAATAATGAATGCGAAGCAAGTAGACTCGTAATAAACAACTAACCAGATGACCAATTACACATAAAAAATTAATAAACTGGAATCCAATCCAACTATTTATTATTTCAATTGATTCATCATTATTGTCTACTTTTCATATTGTTTAATGACATTTTGGTTGGGATTCTGGTTAATTGCTAATTTTATAGCTTGACATTATTTCTATATTATTCTTAATCACAGAGATCTGATCTGAGCTGATTATTTTTACTCTAAAGCTTGTTCCTTTCTTATAGTTTAGTAAAAATTCCTGAGTTATACTCTCCTACTGTAATTATCTGATCTTTCATATTGTATCCAAATAGGAAGAGTTTTGCTAATTGTAATATTAAACCTTTTCAAAAAACAACCTCAGCAGCAACTTGATCAATTTTTTTATATTTTTATTAGAAAATAATAATATTGTGTAACCTGGCTGGCTCAATGTTTTAACCAAATTTCCCCTATTCTGCTTGTATTCGATATTTTGTACAAGACTAGAGACCTTTAATACCATTTGATCAAATATGCAACTTTAATTAAGAAAGGATTTATTTCATTGATTTTTTAAAGCATGCTCTTTTGTTGTTTAACTATAATCTATTGTATTCTATAATAGAGCTATCCATTCATACCATTTTGTGAATACCAGCACTGTATTATGAAGTTGAATACATAATATTAAGCCTTTGGCTTTGCTTCAAAAAAAATTTAAAAATCTATATAAATAAAATTAGAGTTTTGTCTGTACATTTATCAGAATTATATATTTTTGGTTATTTTTATGCTTTATATATTAAAGAAGCCGAAACAAGTCTTATCTCAATTTCTGTCTGTCTGTCACAGCCCTGAAGGCATTTTATGCGGCCTTCTCCTGAAAAACGAGAGCATCGGTCGGGATTTAAGTTATTTAACGGTATTGAAATTTTCAGGCATAATGTAGAATAGTCCCGAGATGGTTCCTGTAAAGGTTGGGAGTTCAAAAGTCCTTGCTGAAGGACACAAAAAGGAGAAATCTATCCTTAAAGGAGCAGCTGATAGAAATCAACTGTTTTTAATCATATGGTGGGCCCTTAGTGGCGTTATTTACGCTGTCTGCAGACTTGTGTAGTCGGAGCATTGCAGTTATGTAGGAAACATATGACTGGTGAATCAAAGCTCAGTGTATGTCAAGGTTAATAGATAAATTTATAGATTTAATAGATTTATCTATTAACCTTGAGTGTATGTTTCATCCATTATTTCTTTGGTGAAAAAAAAACAAGCTTTTTATTTCAATTTATCTAAACAAAAATTAACATTTTAGGAAGTTGCGGTTTGTGCTAGGCTCTTGGGAATTCGCCAGGTAGCACTATCTGTATAAATAAAATAATTAGAGTTTTGTCTGTACATTTATCAGAATTATATATTTTTTGGTTATTTTTACGTTTTATACATCAAATAAGCCGAAAATAGTCTTATCTCACTTTCTGTCTGTCTGTCTGTCACGGCCCCAAAGGCATTTTACGCGGCCTTCTCCTCAAAAACGAGAGCATTGATCGAGATTTTAGTTATTGAACAGTATTGAACACTTTATTGACAATGTCTTTAGCTATAAAAAACTAAATTAACATTTTTTTTAACAGAGTAATAAACGTTTAAAAACCAAGTAATTTGCGATTTTTGATACATTTTACGCGGCCTTCTCCTGAAAAACGAGAGCATCGATTGGGATTAAAGTTATTTATCAGTATTGAAAACCTTTTTGACAATGTCTTTAGCTATAAAAAACTAAATTAACTTTTTTTTAACAGAATAATAAACGTTTAAAAACCAAGTATTGTGCGATTTTGGGTACATTTCTTCTATGTTTCATTACCACATAAGAACAAATCACGTAATTTATCATGATATATCAATCAGCTGTTCTCAAATATAATCTGAATGGTGGGCCCTTCGCGGCGTTATTTACGCTGTCTGCAGACTTGTGTAGTCGGAGCATTGCAGTCATGTAGGAAACAGATGACTGGTGAATCAAAGCTCATCTTATGTTTCATCAATTATTTCTTTGTTGAGAAAAAAACAAAATTTTCTAATTTAAATTTATCAGAACAAAAATTAACATTTTAGGAAGGTGCGGTTTGTGCTAGGCTCTTGGGAATTCGCCAGGTAGTACTATTATTACCACATAAGAATAACAAATCACGTAATTTATCATGATATATCAATCAGCTGTTCTCAAATATTCTCTCTGATAACTGTCACTGAATTGATTATGTTCAAAGTTGTTTACTAAGCTGCTAACAACTTCATGATCGTTGCTATCAAAAAAGCCGAAACATATTTAGTCATATTTCTATACATAATCCGTACGAAGGACGGGTAGCTGCTAGTTATAACTAAAATACCGTTGCAACGCACGTGTGAACAGCTAGTGTATACTATTGATACAACATTAAGTAATAAATACAGAAGATACAAGATGGTTTCCTCCCCCTAAGTTGATTGGAAAGGAACAACCCATTGCAAAGGGCAACAAATCAAAACAACTTTTCAGTTGAGTACTGAATAAAGTTTTCCTGCATCTCGGATTTGAACTTATTTTATGAGAAAGGGGCGACATGTCCCATTAACCCTTGTTAACTTATTTTAAGAGAAAGGGGCGACCTTTCCCATTAACCCTTGTCAATATCTGACACAACCCTGAAAAAACGCCAGTAATACTTGACAATGGAAGCTCATAAATTGGAAAGCTAGGTGGCTCTATAGGAAAGATTTTTTTAAAAGTCCAAGATTTAGACATTTTTACTACTTTACAAAACCCAAGATTATTGTAACCAGATTGTGTAGCAAAAATTCAACAAAGAAATAAAATTCTGACCAGAAATATGAGGTGATTTTTGAGGTACTCACTATTATATATGGAATATCCGACCCAATTTATCAGCATACCTGTAACAATAATAGACATAACAATAATTTACAATGTATTTCATTATCTCCTACATGGAATTTTAAAACATAAGACTTAGTTTGCAAACCTAATAGGTTACTAACTTATTAGTCCTCATAGATTATCCAGGTATTGATTATTCATACTTTATAAGGTGTTATTCTTTTTCTGTAATGAGGTGTACGTTTTGTATCTTAAAAGGTACAAAGTTCATTTCGACCATGTCTTTTACAAGGAAATTGTATGCCAAATCAATTGATTTCCGGTAAATGGGTGATAGTTGAGGCTTCTAGTTAGGGTTCACTTCAATGGATTCCTCACTTTTTCTTACTAGTATACAGCAGTATAATTATACAGTTGATTACTGTTTTAGAGGAAAATTCATTTGTAGATGAATTTTTGCACAGAAAAATAGTAATGCTGAGTAAAAGTAAAGGATATACCAGATGCACCTGGGAATCTAACCAGAACCAACAGTGAGAAAACAAATTACTGAGACAGAATTGATAATATGGAAACTGCCAAGATCAATGACTATTTTATTTTCTATTGTCTTTTTTCTCTTCCCATTTGCGATGAAACTTCCATGTTCGAACGCAGGTATCCCCTTATAACCTTTCTCCACTTAGCCCCCAACTTCATTCCTCCATACTATGAGCCTTTCTCTATCGGACTTTTTTCAACCTTACATCCGATACCATTCCATTTGTAATATTGAGGAGCTTTGTGCCGTATAGTTCAATTTTTGATTGAGGTGAGAAGGAACTGAACTGTGATGGACGTTCGACTCTTTTAAAAGTTGATATCAATGCCAACTCATGTTGAACGATGTTTGACATTGTATGTATTGACTGACTTTCCAATAGCTTTTCTCTTTGCCTGATGAAAAGAAATCCAATTATCTTGGAATCAAGCATATTCTAGTGCATTTGTACACTTCATCAAATATCAATCATCCTTCTCCCTTCTAGTGGGATAGGAATCATTGCAATTGCAAGGTCCAGTGTTCAAAAGACGCTCAACCATAAACTTTGACTGTTCAACCGGAAACGTTTAAAGAAGCATGCTCTCTATACAACTATTGATTTGCACTTCATATCCCATTCACATTTTTGTCTTCCGATTAAAATAAAAAAATGTTGAAACATGGTTTTCCTTATTACCTACTTTCCCTGTGCTCCATCCCTGAGTCGGATTAAGTATTATTGTCATCCTTTTAATTATCTTTAGTAATTATTACGGACAAGGTGAGCGTCAGAGATACTGGATGATTTAGAAAGTTTAACAGTGCTTCAATATTATATAATTATCCACTTTCTTTGGACTATTGGACTGTTTTGGTGCTTCGTTCTTAAAGTGAACTTCTAAATTAAATTTTTTTTATTTGAAAATAAGCAGTAATAATTTCTTCAAAGTGAAATTTCTAGTTAACTTGGACATAACCTGAAGTTTGAATTTTTAGATAAAAATTTGTAAAGAAAGCAGTAGTGGGCTGTGCCTGTTGTATCTTTACTTTTTTTCGGAGGATGAAGCCCACATAGGTCTGAGACCTGTGCGTGGGTAATGAATTGGATGACGTTGATGAGTTGTACCTATACCTATAGTTTTAGGTGGGTTCCGAACCACCGGGAAGTAATTTTACAGCAGAGAACAGATTCTTTTTTGCTGGTCAATCTAATCGGTCATCCTCACAAGGAGCGCCCAAGAGCTTCGTAGCTTATCTCTGATTGAAGAGATACCTGCTACGGCACTCGGCTATCACTCCCCTATCGGCTATTAATTCAATATTCATGTTTTTAAAATTTTCTCCCTTCTAATATTCAAAATAATTCTTCCAATTCTTCTTCAAGTATCAATCTTTCACTTCCAAAAAAAAAGAAACTATCCACAAAATCCGTTTTTTTTAAAAAGTCATTTTCCTCACCCCACCACCAAATGCTCAATTTATCAGAAATTTAGTATATACCATTCAACTCAGCTCATTTGAATAAAGCCCTATAAAAAAAAATTTGGAAAGTCCATTTAAAAAATGCCCTATAAAAAAAATAAATTTGGAAAGTCCATTGAATCATTTTAAGATTTTGAACTCCCCTCTCTAATGACCCCCGTTGAGTCTTTCGAATTTTTGTGAAAGGCTTAACCCCTTCTCAAAAAATCGTCTTAATTTTAATTTGAAACTACCCGCACCCAGATCAGACGCTCCAATAACTGGGGATAAATTGTTCTCCACTAAAAGAAAAGGGGGGCATATTTTAAAAAAAACCTCATGCATAAACAGCTCGGCCTAGAAAGGAACATTTATGCACAATTTAATGTCAATCGGTCAAGTCGTTTGGCCGTAATCGTATAACATACATACCAAAACATTTGTCACGTAACGTTATTGATTACATAAACGTTATTGATTTTTTCTGCTGATAGATTTGACAACAATACCATTATTTTATCCCGATTTTGAACTACATTGAAAGTATATTTAATAATGAATCGACGACTTGAACCCTCATAAACCGGGAAAGATAGCAAAAAGTGCTCAAGGTCATCATTCTCGTTTTTATTGCAACTAGGACACCGTTCACCGCAGTTAATGAGACAACTACTCTACCCTTGTAAAAAATTCTTTTAAAATATTCCTGACTCCCTTCATCATCACTGATTTCCAGAAGTCTATCCCCCGTTAGCTTGTGACTCTAATTGAGAAGACAGATGGAGTGAAAGGCAGCAGTGTGGATACGAAACGAGAAAGGAATCTGTTCAATGGCCTGATATTTCCACAGGCAAGACAGGCTTTCAGAAAATATTGCTGTTGCTTGAGAACATTCACTGATGCACGCCTGAAACCTCCGCCGAGCTTGCATATTGCTACCGCATAGCCGAAATCAACTGTACATCCATATTTGACACAAAAGTCAATCCGTCATCGAGTTTCCCCGCGCCCGAATCTGATCCATTTTCTGAACATTTCAATCCTTTTCGATCTTGCCAAAGAAGGTGGGAGATGCAGTGTTGCTACTCATAATTCACCAGAATAGTGTTTCCCATGAGAAATCTTTACAGTTTTGAATACAGATCAACAGTAGTTGATACATTTTTTCAATCCTCCTTCATGATTCTAGCTTTGTATTGATATTTATTCAAGGATATAATTTGAAATAATTATGAAAATAGGTCTCAGACCTATGTGGACTTCATCCTTTAAAAAAACCTGTGACTGTGGTGGTGAGACTCATTACCCACGTAGTCACAGATTGCTACAGATCCTTCACAGGTGGTGGTTATGAAAAACTGTTTCATATGACTGACGAAGCCTGAGAATGTCTGACGAATTTTGATATCGATATATAAAATCAGTTTGAATTCATTACAATCAATTTAAAAAAAAACTTTTTCCTCTAGAAATTTAGTACTATTTATTTTATGCATGTTTTAAGAATTATTGAAATACTAATAAAATAACTTAATTCTAGAGTTTTCCCTACTAGAAATTTAGTAATGTATATCTTATGCATGTTTTAAGAATCATTGAGATACTAATAAAACGTTTTTCCTAAAACTGTTCATTAAGTAGTTCTTTATGTACTGAAAACTAATTGTAAAATACCTCTTTACTGCTCCGCAAGCCGTAAAGTACTTAACGCTCGCCAGCTGTTTTCTTTGCGCTTCTGTTTTGATTTTGATGCCTTCTCATTGGTGGATCACGGAATCCATGAAATTCACATAACCTCAACAATGACGAACGCTAACCAAATTCGCGCGTGGTCTGTGATGTTACAAACTACAAGCTTTTATTGTGTTGGAATCCAGAACTGCAGTTTTAGGAAAAATATTGTATGCAATTCGAGCGTGAAGCTTCTTCATCGCTCTCGCAAAATTACTGCGCTCCTCTACGCGTCGTGCAGTAAATGTTTTGGCTCAAGTGATAAAGTCGCGCTTCACGCTCTTAATAAATAAATAACTATTAATACTTGATTATGAGGAATTGCAGTTGAAATGTGCCTAATGGCTGTTCTTATTCTGTTCTTCAGATATCCATGACATTCACATATTGAAAAAACTTCTTCAGATATCCATGACATTCTAATATTGGAAAAACAAACTTTTTTTAGCAAACAACCGATCAGACAAGCCAATAGTCCTCAAAGCACAACTAAAGTAAATTTTCTCAATAGGGAAGTGATAGCCGTGAGCCGTAGCAGATATCTGTTCAATCAGATAGAGATAAGCTGCGTTATCCTTGGCACTCTTTGTATGGAGGACCGATTAGATTGACCAGAGTCTTTTTTTTAGTGATAGCCGCAAGCCGTAGCATGTATCTGTTCAATAAGATAGATAGGCTAAGCTGCGTTCTCCCGGGTCCTGTTTGTAACGGTGACCGATTAGATTGGCCAGCAAAAAAGACACTGTTCTCTGCTGTAAAATCACTTCCCGGTGGTTCGGAACCCACCTAAAACTGTAGGTCCAGCTCATCAATCACAATCATCAAACTCATTACCCACGCACAGGTTTCAGACCTATGTGTACTTCATACTCGGAAAAAAAGAAAAAAAAATCAAGTGAGATGCAAGTCAGTCTCATACGCTGTATGTGGGATATTCCACATACACATGTAATTAATGATATAATGTCTTGTTCAAATTAGTTGAACCGACTTGCTCCTACTTGATCAAACATTCATCAACTTGATAAAACTGTATTCTAGATGGAATCAAATATATTCCATCCAATCCAATTACTCCAATTCATCATCAGTCCCAAGACATTCTATGTTTGATTTCATGTATTACATTAGCAAATACAATGAAATCCAGGGAAGTTTGCACCTTAGTTTATGTTAAGAGATTTTATAACAATTCAATTCTCAATCGACACAGTAATACCAAAATATTTTTGAATGGAGACTATTGAGGATGAACATCGCATAAAATCGGCGAATTTGTTGAACAAACATTCGGGACATTCGCTTAGAGCTATTTGGTTGGAATGAAGCCGGAATACACAGTTAGCACAACGTTATAAACTACCTAATGCCCTGACGTTTTAGTAAAAAGCTAGAAACAATGGCAGATTTGTTCTCTCGTACCCGAACTTTTTCCATAAACCCTCACCACCGCCATTCAACCGGTGACTAGACATGGCAGTTCACCAATGAGGGCAGTTTATTTACGGTTTTCATGTTCGTGCCCAAAGAATTACTCTCGCAACGTGTACATGTGCCAAGCTTCGAGAGTTTCTTTTGTCACTAACTGAAATTGAGGAAACTGATTAATCCCTAGTGACAAGCCTTCAATAGTGATTGCGAAATTTCACTTTCCCTGTTCCCTGTGACCTTGCGACATTTCAATTAACTACGCAACTTCAACCTTTATTCCAACTTGTCTCTTGTTCATGAGATGTTTCATTAACTATTTTATTTTTCAAACAATTTTATGTTTCATTAACTATTGGTATCTAATTGGGAGTCAATGAACTCTTGTTGAAGACTATTATACAATTTCCCTGGGGGGGGGGGGGGGGGTAAATATTGATGGTGTTGAGAGGGTGATAAGGATTGAAGTGGTGGGTGGTGGGATGGTAAGGTGACACTCAATCAGAGAATATTAAATGAACTATATATCTTTATTAACACTGTTTTTAGATAATGCAGAGGTCTAAATGAATAAAATAGAGATTTTAAACTGATTTACAAATACTGTAGTTTATTGAAAAATTAGGTCCAGTAGCGTAATACTTTAGAGCAGTGATGGGCAAACTACGGCCCGCGGGCCACGTGCGACCCGAAAGTTTGTTTAATCCGGCACGCTACTCGATTAGGAGTGAAATAAATTATATTATAAATTTAGGTAATATAATGTAACATATTATTTATTTTCGTCACTGAATTTTAATGGCTTATTGCTTTTTTCGCTTCCAAGTACAATATTATCGCATCTGGGTTGTCACTGATTGTTTAAAATGAGTTATTAAAGAGTTGGGCTACCGCATACGACGGAAAATGTACAGAGAGAAGGAATTTCAATTTTCACTTTTGTATTATGACGAGGGAGGCCTAATTAAAATGTCTATTGCAGCAAAAGTTGTGTTTATTCGTTGTTCATTGTTACAAAACGTTTCCTGCCTCTGTTGTCAGTGGATGAATAAGTTTTAATATGTTGAAACCAATAAATGCTTGAAATTGTAAAATTTAAACTAGAAAATTATTTAAAATATTAAAGCTGTAATAAGCTGAATATTAATAGTTAATAAATTAATGACATGGGTTTGGGCAAACAAATAAAAATAAAAGTGAATTTTTTAACGTACAGCTTTGCTGGTTGGTTTGTTTTTTATCTATTCTTAAACATTTTATGAAGGGGTCATAGACATTGACCTTAAATATTGAAGGGACACAAATACAAATGACAACCCCAAATATTGGGAGTGAAATGACCCCCCCCCCCCCCTTCGTCGGTAATGCCTGTGACTCATGCTCACTCCTTCTATGGTTCTATGGGAATTCTTTCAAAAATCAATAAGATACATCTTCCAAACATCGATAAATTAAAAAAAAAAAAACAGAAATTTTTAAATACTATTGCATTTTTGAAAAAGTATATAAATTTAAAAAATTGTGAATGTTATTCCGATAAAGAGATAAAAGTGGAAAGTTTGAGAAAATAAACCAGAAATAGATTATGATTTAAACTTACATGAGCTCCACAGATAAGACGTAAGCATTGTTTTAAGGGACGTACTAATGAGGGAAAGGATGTACCAATAAGGATCATGTCAATAATATGTAATGAAGGAAGGACCAACCAGAACGAACCGATGGGGATAGAAGTGATGTATCCTTCACATCATTTTCAAACAACACTATAAAAAAGCTGTACAGTATTTTTATTTTTTGTTCTATGAGAACCTTTTCTCAGGTTGTATCCCCCGGAATATTTTCTCAGTTAATACCCCCCTCCCACAAAAAAGTTGTGTTGGTACGCCCCTGGGACCCATTGCTCAAAAGTCCTTTACTTCTAGACTAGACTGTCCTTGAACGCCTTTAATCGATGTGACAAAACTTCTCAAATTAATCACTTTTCAAATAAAGAATAATTCAGTTGACATGTTGTGGTCGAGCTGATTGTCCGGCATGAATATTGAACGCAGCCATGATTTCCCTTTACAAGATTCGACTCCAAAGAGTTTTTTCTTATACTGCGGCAACCGGACAGATATAAACTGTGAATAGCCTGCGACAAACAGAAGTTCGTTTGCCTAGTTTTGGTAGACATTTCAATTCCCACAGGAGAAACAAACTAAACCTCTGCTGCGATTGGCCTAGGAGAAGTTACCGACCACACATTACTTATGTACGGCTTGAAAACGTCTTGCCGTTACCCAGGATGCTTCCTTCAAAGTCGTACATTTTCAATGCCCTTTGTGGATCTCAGAAACAGGACAACGTACTCTCAGGTGATATTTGATATTCACGACACATGCTGTTTTGTAGTTGCCAGCTATGACCTATAAAGCCGCTTCCATCCTCATTGAAACGAATTTTTCAGTTGAAAAGTGATATATTTTTTGGTGTTTGCTTCAACTAGTCAGCCCCATGGGCTGGAAAACTTGCTCATGAAAAACTAATTTTTAAAAAGGCAACTTATTTCTAGCTAGGAAAAGGTGGTAATGAAAAGCGGTAGTATTCAACAAGACCATGCGATTACAAACATGCTTTGGAACGCGACCGCATGCATTGGGCTTTGTTCACCATTAATTTTTTCTGATTTTCCTCTCCCCAAACATAGAAAAAGGAAAAAGGAGAAAAAGAAGAAGGAGAAAAAGAAGAAAAAAGGTAGGAAGGGGAATGATAATAAAATAAATTTTAAAACAAAAAAGAAACCGACTTCAATGAAATTATACGCAACATTAAACACTCGAATACCAAAAAGTTTAAAATAAAGTATTCTTTTTTTGGAGGGTGAAGCCCACATACGTCTGAGACCTGTGCGTGGGTAATGAGTTGGATGATAGTGATTGATGAGTTGGACCTACAGTTTTAGGTGGGTTCTGAACCACCGGGAAGTGACTTCACAGCAGAGAACAGTGTCTTTTTTGCTGGCCAATCTAATCGGTCACCGTTACAAACAGGACCCGGGAGAACGCAGCTTAGCCTATCTATCTTATTGAACAGATACCTGCTACGGCTTGCGGCTATCACTAAGCTGAGAATTTTACTAACATTCAATAACTGAGAACATTTTAAACTTAATACGAGTAATCTTTTAAAGTCGGAGCCAAATTTTCTATAAACTTCTAATATAACAGAAGAATATTTTGCTCCGACTTCAGAAGATTACTCGTATTAAATTTAAAATGATCTCAGTTCAAAGTAAATACTTTATTTCAAACTTTTTAGTATGTGAGTATTTAATGTTTGAGTATCATTTCATTGAAGTCAATTTATTTTTTTGTTTTATTTTAAGCTTTTTAGATGAATTTTGAAACTTTGAAAACATGAGAAATTTCTTATACATAATGCCTACATTATGAAATATTTATTAAATTAGCAAGCCAATATAAGATCCAAACTAAAGTAACTAAAATTCTACCTATTATAAAAGTTAATAAACTAAGGAAAATTAAACAACTCTCTATTTAATGTGGAATATTGTATTCAGGAAACTTACATTAGCAAAACGCTTCAAAGAGAAATGGATTTTGATTCATCATTTTAATGCGGCCCCTTTCAGAATATACCTACACTTAAAAATTAATAACTTTGAAGAATATTGTTCATTCTTTTTGAAAGTAACGATCTCAAAAACATTTTTCATTCCAACTCATGATTGAAACTCATTGAGCTTCATACAATCTAGTATAGTATTCTACCTCAGTGTTGAAACCATATAACATTATTTCTTCAACTCCATAACATCAACTAAGTTATTATTTACAATTAGCGGTTCACCCGTGCGTTGCAACGGTATCTCAGTTATAATAGTGCTACCTGGCGAATTCCCAAGGGCCTAGCACAAACCACACCTTCCTAAAATGTTAATTTTTGATTGGATAAATTGAAATTAGAAATTTTTTCTCACCAAAGAAATAATGGATGAAACATAAGCTAAACTTTGATACACCAGTCATATGTTTCCAACATGACTGCAATACTCCGACTACACAAGTCTGCAGACAGCATAAATATCGCCGCTAAGGGCCCACCATATGATAAAAAACTGTTGATTCCTATCGGCTGTTCCTTTGAGGATATATTTCTCCTTTTTGTTTCCTTCAGCGAGGACTTTTGAACTCCCAACCTTCATAGGAACCATCTCGGGACTATTCTACATTATGCCTGAAAATTTTATAAAAATCGGTTTAGCAGTTTTGGAATTTACTCGGAACATACATACATACATTATTATGTGGTGATAAAACTTAGAAGAAATGTATTCGAAATCGCACAATACTTTGTTTTTAAACGTTTATTATTCTGTTAAAAAAAGTTAATTCAGTTTTTTATAGCTAAAGACATTGTCAATAAAGTTTTCAATACTTTTAAATAACTTAATCCCGATCGATGTTCTTGCTTTTCAGGAGAAGGCCGCAGTGGCGGCCGGCCAGGGGAAGGACATGAAGGAGTTTTCACCAGTGAATTTATTAATTTTTTACTAATTATTTTATTGGAATTACTCGTTTAAATTGAACATTTTGTAACTTAATTTATTTCAAAAAGAGTGAAAATTACATAAAAATGAATAGAAATTATGAGAAATTCATTATTTTTATAATCAGAACTGCAATGGAGTGCTCTACAATTAACTGCTGGCTATTGGTAAGCTGGCTGAGGTCTGTCAATCGGCAAGTGAAGGGATTTCTTACAGTCTGAAAAGTCCTTCACTTCATTAGGAAGCGGTTGCATGTGTGCTGACTGATTGCCATGGCAAGACAATGTTGTTGTTGGGAATGTTGACAACATAGTGAAGGAATTCAAAATATCCTTCACTTGAACTTATCACAAACACTCGCTAGTAGCGCTATCGTGCTGTGGTTAGAGGCAGTCCAGCCATATGCCAGTTACCTAGTGAAGCAGTAGGATTCAGTAATAAGATAGCCTAACTAATCATTTCACATATTATTATTAATTGTTCAACTTCAATTCTAATATTGGAGTATTGAATAAGCTATTGGAAAGCATTCAGTTCGTCTTCAAAGTAATAAGCTATTATGCTACATTTTGATACCAATTAACCTTTTTGTTACAGTTCTGTTTGTAGTCCAGTAAATAATCAATAGTTGGTTTAGTTTTTTGTTTGAAACAAATTGAGTTTGGAATTGTTATTAAGGCATGTATAACAAATCATTTCAATTATAATTTATAAAAGTATTTTGACACATTAAATTCGTTATTAAAGTTTTGTGAGTTTGTCCATGTAGGTTGAGTTGGGTTTGTTTGGGATTGGGTACTTTTATTCATAGAATTTGCACAGTTAGTTTTTATTTAGTTATTATTATTTGATTAGTTTCCATGTATATTCCCAATGACTTAAAATCCGGCTTGTTCAATGCTTCATATAGCTAACTTCAATAAAAATGTTTGTTGGAACCAAATAATTATGAAACTTTTATTTCAATCTGTCTTTTTCCTCAGCAAGCAAGAGCTGGCTTTCATGGACAGAATGAAGCAATTTCTTCCTTGAATTGTGGCAATTTCGAATAACTTTTCAATTCCTTCATAGAAATAAGCTCAGAAGAAATAAGGACACATTATGGAAAAGTCAGACCTATTTTCAAAGGCGAATCTAAAACTATACAAAATGAAGTTATTGAATGTATTTCAAATGATATCAGAGAGATTTGAAATCTGAGACTGTTCATTTTTTAAGATATGTCTGATATCAGTCAAAACACATAGTGCTCAATAATTGTTAGGAATGTTACAACAAAAGGTAGATTAGTTGAAAGATATTTACGTTTCTAAAATGTTAGCTGTGACAGAATTTGTCATCTACAACTCATAACCGTTGCAGGTCTCAGACCCATGTGGACTTCAACATATCAAAAAAATTATTTATTTGATCTAGACCCCAAGAAGTCTTATAATTCTGAAAATTATTCGAATAACCTCATTATTATTATTGTTATTATTATTATTAGCAGTCTCAATCTCAATTAAATATAAATTTTGACAATCCGTTCTGATTTGTTCAATGAAACTGCATGGTATTCTTGTCACAGAATGACAACATTTCAATATTGAGCATGTACTTTTACTTTTAATGGGCTGTTTTGAAAAGGATATCAAAATCCTCTACCTATATAATACTTTAATATTTGCTATGTATCTGTTTCAATTTTTTTTCTGGTAAAATTATAAACAATTTTCTGATTTATCACTGCCGCCAGCCAGAGCGACCATTATAATACTAAATTGTGTAAGTTCCCTTTTTCTTTATTTTCTTGTTTTTTTTTTTATTTTGCTATGATTTTTCCTTGTCTTTTATTCTATTTTTTTCTTGCTTATAACTTTCTAGTTTTCTTGTAACTCTGTTTTTCACTGCAATACTTTATTACTTTCTATACTGTACAATATCTTATTTTTATAAGTTAATTCTTTTTTTATGTAATTATTGAAAAATTTATGTTTTTGTTGTACCAATTATTATTTTGTATGGGCACCTACTGAAAAACCTGCCGGTTTAGTGGGACCCGTGATGTATTTTATTGAATAAAAAAAAATGGATTGATTACAGATATTTACCATCCTATCATGTCTTGAGCGAATGATCAGCTTTATGGTAGTCATGAGCCATGCTAGGTATCTGTTTAATCAGATAATATAAGTCACGAGTGCTTGCGCCCTAATTTGTTAGGTTTGTCCTTCACCATAATTTTTGAGTGCGAGCCGCCACTGGAAGGCCGCGTAAAATGTCTTCGGGGCCGTGACAGACAGATAGAAATTGAGATAATACTTGTTTCGGCTTCTTTAATGTATAAAACGTAAAAATAACCGAAAAATATATAATTCTGATAAATGTACAGACAAAACTCTAATTTTATTTTCATAGATGTTCATATGAACAGAAATATTATATTCTTCTTATTCTTGATTCAAATTAAGTTCACGTGATTGGTCAAAACGGGACATTACAGGATTGTTTCACACATAACCAGTTTTGGGTAACCGATGTCGTTTACCTGGCATAATTGCATTGCACCATATGATTTCGAAAATCGCCTAGGTCTGAAGCGCTCCATATGATACAATGGTAAGCCTGGTAAACGACACCGGTTATCCAACTGGCGGTTAAGTGTGAAACTATCCTATTCGATTAAAGTTGAAATGAAGACATCGATGAATGCTCCTTTTTGTTTAACATTGGGCTGAGTATTGGGCCGATCCTTGCAGAGCTTGGATGGGACCACTGCTGAATGATTTTCTTTCATTAAAAAAAAATTCATCGAAACCGGTTCAATAGTGTTCGAATGTACAAACATAATAAAAAACAAGTCGAATTGAGAACCACCTTCTGTTTTCGAAGTCGGTTAAAAAAGTGAAAATGGAAAGTAGGATGGAAATGATGGAGAGTTTTCAAAGTTTTAGAAAAGCGATACAGCAATGTCAAACCAACAATTGATTTTCTATTGCAAGTATAGCAGGGGTGATCAGGAGGATAGATCACTAGAAACCCAGAAACAAAATATATTTTGAATTTTAACAAACCCTGAGAGATAATAATTTATGACTAGTCAAAAAACACGTCTAGAATCTCCAAAAATGTGGTCTTGGAGGGATTATTTCCAAAAATCTTTCCGGGCGAGTGCCCCGGACCCTCTATTGAATGAACAAATTACATTAAGTCTTGAATTATTGTTTAAAAAAAACCCTCCTTCTCCCTTCTTTCTCCTATTAGACGTGATCGACCCGTTATATTCGTGTTGGGAGATGATAAAACAGTATGTTGGTTATCTAAGCCTTCTCACGTTGGATTTCTCACAGTACTTTTCCCCTAGCAAATTCAGATTCAAATCCATTAGCCGAAATGTCGCGGACGAGAGCTTGGAAAACTTGACACGGGCTTTAGATACAAGTTGAAATATGGATCAAGTCAAGCCGAGACACATGTGAAAGCTGGGGTTAGAATGGGAAGCCAAACGGTTGTAAATTCTCGTCTGACGCATTTGATGAAGTTTAAACCACGGAGAGTCTCTCCCAAAGTCAATGTTAATATGTCTCCCTCATAACCCTACTCGGCGACTAGGCTTACAGCTTCCTACAGCTGAGAACTTTCTGATCCGTTCTGCAAGGATTTTGCTGTTGCACCAGTTATAATTTTCATAGAAAGCCGCAATAGGGTCGCTTTTGAAGTGGATAAAGAGGAGCATAATCTACGGGAATTATGGGCAGGTTATGTCACTTCCACAACTCTCACTTCATAAGTGGAAATAGGCTAACTCCTGATGAATTAGATTCTCAGGTTCAAAGTAGTATCAGCTCCAATCAAAAGTTAATTTTTGTGAATGGAGTAGTGTAAACAGGCAGCAAAAGTAGAAGCTAAAACTCGAAGTAAATTTTCGTCAAAGGTGCAATTTTTAGAATCACTTTTCTCGGGTCACTTTTGAAGTGGATTCAAAAGCTCCTATAGTGACTAAGTACGTCATCATTCCGCCTTCAGTAAAAAATAATTCTTTTTCTGCGAATCTACCCTCAAGATAATATTGATTATGGTCAAAATTTAGTGAAAATACTTCACAATAAATTCTTGAATTTCAGGTTCCAAGTGTTTAGTGATCAGAAAGTCAGTTTTTGTAAGTTAATTGTAGCCTATTATCAAAATCCATACGTTCGCCACTACAAAGAAAATCCAAAACTTTAACTTGTTGTCAATTTATTCTTGTTGAAGTTCTTGTTGAATATATATGAGATAGTTGATAAATGGGTCTCATATTCAGATTTCCAGATCAAGGAAAAAAAGAATAAAAATGAATAATGAATAAATTTTCAAAAAATGTTCAGTAATTGGAGGTTGAATTAATTTTTTTGGCCGGTTGTACAAAGCAAATTAAATTTAATCCCCGTAGAATGACGTCATTCATCGGAAATTAAACTTAATGGAGCAAATTTAGTTGGAGCACAATAATTACAAGCGATAACGCCGATTAGGCTAACCGGTCTAAGAGATACTTCACCGCCCGTTCACTGAGAACTAAATTTCACAAACTCCCGTTAAGTTACATTTTATAGGTTATGTTTATTGTACCCCTACGCTGTGAGGCAGACAGGGGGACAGAAAAAGAAGAGAAGAAGAAGAATGTTTATTGTACCAGAACTGCAAATTAGGTCGTAGGTGATAGAAACCCTTCAAAATGAATGAATTCTATTAAGAATATAAGAATATTGAGGTAGTTGAATAATGATTCAAATAATTTACAATGAAATGATTCTAATTCATCTTTTCTCTCAATTTCAGAATCGGCTGTTGATCAAATTACAGTGTTGCCAGATTGTGCCCGTTCGATTAACGAAAAAAAAACTAATGGCAACTTGTTATGTGAATTTAACGTCTTGCAGTCAAATATTCATTGAGAATAAGTAAAATTTACTTACTCTGTAGGCCGAGCGCTTTCGAATCTTTGAGATCCGTTTTCAGAGGCCTACAGAGTAAGTAAATTTTACTTATTCTCAATGAATATTTGACTGCAAGTCGTTAAATTCACATAACAAGTTAATATTAACAACGCAGTTCGTCATGGAACAAGAAATCCAGAAATAACTAATGGATCTTTGTGCAACAGAAATAAAGCTGTTCCACTTACAACAGTTAGTTAAGTGACATTAAACTCCTCAATTAAATGGCTTTCGTACAACCGGCCGTTAATGCTTTAAACACGGGCGTAACCACCGGAGTAATATTAGTGGTCATTGTTAATGCTTCTCCCAATATTTATAATCAATGAACAATATATCCCCATCATATAAAATTTCGAAAAATAGATACTCGTATCTATCAGCAATCAGTGGCAAGTAAAAGGCGAGGTGATGCAGTCCCCATGAATGAAAAGAGTGCTACCTTGAATAATCCAATTGTTATTGACGAACACTCTTTGCATACTGTGTTTGTTGCTGGAGCAAAATTTGAAACAATAAAGCAACATGTTACTAATTAGTAACTTTATGTAAATCCTGTATAAAAAATATGGATGATGAAAGTTACACATGAAAATAAAATATGTTTCAAGGTGTCTCCATGCACTGATGAACTTGAACAAACATTAAATTTACTTAAATTTGGAATTCTATTTATTTTAATCTGATCAATGGCGAAAATATTGGGGGATCAGGGGGATAGACCTCCCAGACACTTTTTTTTGTTGATATTTTAAGCCTTGAAAGACGATTCCATGGAATCGAAGAAAATGGAATTTATATGGGTAATTTTTTAAGTTCAAATTTGTTTTTGACTTAGATTTGGAAGGATGATATCAGACTGTCAAAAATGAGAATCTATAGGAGACAAATGACCTGACAGGATGTTTTAGCCTGAAGTCTTCTTGGAAATTATAGAACTTTTGACAAAACAATTGTTTAAACCCATTTTATGACAGATCAGCTTGAACCACTTCAGGAATTTCGATTTTGATGTATTCAACTTCTCAGTTCTACTGTGTTTGGTTCTCTGGACAAAGGAAATAAAGCTGATTTCATATCTAGAACCACTTAAAATATGGTCTTGGAGATATTATTTATTAGAAACTTTCCGGGGGTGTACCCTTGAACCCCCGTTTTATAATACTAATGTATATTCTTTTCCTTTATCAGTAAACAGTCTTCATGCCTGAAGCCTACTCCACCCCCTCCACTATATAACCACCTCATGAAAAGTGTGTTTTTAAAGGTATAGTTCATTAAAAATTCTCTGTTTGAGATCCCCCAACCCCCTCTCAAATTCCCTCCCCCAAGAAACCAACAGGCATACATCCCGCCATTAAATGATAGGTGACGACGCCTATGGTTCACAAACGTAATGCTTGGAATAAATTTTTTTTAAAGATAAATCTGCCTAATTTCCCCACTTTTTCCAACAAAATAATCAAAAGGCCAGATTTTGTAAGTGTATTATTTTCAAGGTTTCAAAACGTAAGGCGTGGATTCAATTTTTGTTGAAAATTGACAAGAAATGTATCTCAATTTCCCATTCAAAAGAATAAAAATTCTATTAGTATCTGATGTCTCTCAGGGAGAACCTTCATGATGACAAAGTACACATTTGTGATCACTTAAACTAAATTTAATTAATGAGCAAAATTAATATGAAGATACAACCTTCATATTGAAAAAATACACACTTTTGATATTCCAAACAAAATTAAATTAATGAGCAAAATTTTCTCCTTGAACAGGCCGGAAAGAACATCATCATTTCAATATATAATAATTCAAAATGATAAACTTGAGAAAGCACTATTCATTTCTATTGTAAGTGAAAACGGTTTCTCGCATCAAGAATTAAAATATGTTAACAAGGTTAAATAACAGATAGTTTCCTGTGAAATCAATAAGTCTGAATCATAGAGGCTCCACTAAGGCACTACAAAAAATAAATGGCATTATTTTATATTTTTCATAACGTACAGCATTTGTATCCGCAAAAGTCTCCTGTACCATCAATATTGGAAGTATACAAACTTACATGCATTAACTAACATGCGGTTACTTGCTTATTGTTGATTTCTTAAAGTACTTCTACTTGGGTATTTTAGGACTAGATAATGTCCTTTTATAGTACTGTCCTTTAAGCTTTCGCTTTAAGACATTCGCTTATGCTTCGATTAAGAATGTTGTGGTATTCGATAATGATAATACTATTCAACTACGACAAATGTGAACACTGATTGTTCCATACCTTCAGTATTTTCATCGACAAAAAATTTCTTTAGACCTATCATGAATAGAATAATTGAAAACATGCATTATAACCCCAACAGCGATAAAAGCAGAGTACATAGATATTTAGCTTGGTTGCACTATATTTACATAGCGTATTTTGTATTCCTATTGTAGGCGTGTGTATCCTTCGGCTGGATACTATCCTCAATAACTATAATTCTGTAACCTATGAATTAATAGTATTTTGTACAATCAATGTTTAAAGAATTAGGTAAATAGATATGCCAGCTCATAATATATTATAATATCATGAACTCATAATATCTTATAATATCATGAGCTCACAACATCTTATAATATCATGAGCTCATAATATCAAGCTTGTGTCTACAATAGATGTAATTTGTTGCATATTGTAGGCTTACTAGGAAATCTTAAGACTGAATATTATTGTTTATATGTGATACTGTGTATTATTATCCTTCAATTTTGTAGTCAATTTGAAAATGATGTACTATCCTGTTCCATCACCGTGCAGGTTCATCAATGAATTTCTCATATCAAGAGTATTGAGACTTAGCCTTCATTACTTATGCCCGGTTTCTGAGTTGTTCATTAACTTAATGCTGGACAGTGACGTAGCCAAGATTTTGAAATTGGGGGGTCGATTGACCGCGGGGGGGGGGGGGGGGGGTCTGGAGGTACTTCCCCGGAAATTTAAAAAAAAAATAGAGGCCTTAGAACAGTCTTTTTTAGCTCTCCTGGCATTGGAAATTAACACCAACATCAGTGCTTTGTCTTATTTTACGTTTAATTTAATGGAAAATTATATAAAATTTAGGACCGGAAGGGGGGTCCGGACCCCCAGGACCCCCCCCCCCCCCCCGGCTACGTCACTGTGCTGGAGCAATGGGTTGATGATCCATTAAACTTAATGAACAACTCAGAAACCGGGCTGCGTTCTTTCCATAATCATAACAGCTTTATTGACCTCAATTTAGGTAAAATTGCTTTCCTTAGAGATATAAGAAACTGAGGTTGACAAAGCGGTTATTTTTTACAATAACGTTTCCAAACGTTCTTGGATACACCACAATAACCTCCTAACAATAACAAACATAACACTAACTTCGACAAACGTTCTTGAAAATAACACATAATTTCAGTCTCGCGACTTGCCGAATTCTTGGTTGCCAATTGTCTTCATGGTTGTATGATTTTAATCTAGTTGAATTCCTTCTCTTGTTTCTTCTGTTGATATTTTAAGTTCTACGTTCAATTTTATTTGCTTCGTTCAATATTGCTTCATATATTCGCATTTTAAAATTGAGTCGTTAAACACTGATTGAATTTTCAAATAATATTAACTACAGGAGTGCTGGCACCATCGTCAGCCCCTTCTT
Organism: Conomelus anceps; assembly: GCA_948455865.1. NCBI lineage: Eukaryota > Metazoa > Arthropoda > Insecta > Hemiptera > Delphacidae > Conomelus > Conomelus anceps. The sequence continues at coordinate 34,661,454 of OX418224.1, forward strand.
CACTATGTATCTTCTTCTTCCTCTCCGAATTATACTTCTCCAAGTTGCTAGACTGATGCTACCTTCTAAACTCTTTCACACTGAATATTTTTCCATAATATTAAGTTATAAAATTATGAGGGATTCTTATTATATTCGTACTCTGTAATCTTCATCTTTTCATCTTCCCCCTCATCTAATCTTTTTTCTTCTCCTTCTTCCTCTCGTTTTTCTCCTCTTCCTCATCATCGTTCTCCTTCTTCTCCTCCATCATCTTCTCATTCTGATCCTCTTCCTACTCCTTCCTCTTCTCCTAGTCCTCCTTCTTCTTTTCCCTTCACTTTTTCAATTTCTTTTACTTCCCCTTCACCCCTTCCTCCTTTTTTCTTCTACTTAATCTTCTCATTCTCCATCTTTTTTATCTCTCCTTCACGTACTCTTTTTCCTGCTCTTCTCTTTTCTTCTCTTTTTTCCTACTTCTTTCTCTTTTTCCTATTTTACCTCCACTCCTTCTTCTTCACCTCCTCTTCTTCCTCTTCTTTTTTCCCTCTTTGTTTTTCCTTTCTTCACTCCTTCCTTATCTTCCGCTTCTGCTCCTCCAATCTCCTACTCTCCAGCACCCGAGTTTCATCGACAGAGGACAACATGAAGACGTTCATATACTGAAATAGATAATATCAAGCAAATGGCACTTTTTTTTACATATGTTGGTTACTATTCAATACCTACTTGTCTATCAACTTATATTTATCGTGTACCATCAATAAATAGGTAAATTTGTGTATGATTTCGACAATACTATTAGAATACTATTAGAATAACATCTGTCACCTGTATTTGATTTGGACTACACTACCTGGGTATTTTGAGGGCAATCAACTTGAAACTCATCTGTACCTTGCAATGACATTTTTTATCTTGCGACCAAGTAACCCGTACCATCAATGTGCACCTTGTGCAGGTAAAACTGGGTATAATTTTACCAACACCACTAGAATGATATTATTATCAATTTAGCTTGTTACCTGTGATTTGGTCTACTGTACCTGGGTATTTTGAGGGCAATCAACTTGAAACTCATCTGTACCTTGCAACGAATATTTTTATCTTGCGACCAAGTAACCTGTACCATCAATGTGCACCTTGTGCAGGTAAAACTGGGTATAATTTTACCAACACCACTAGAATGATATTATTATCAATTTAGCTTGTTACCTGTGATTTGGTCTACTGTACCTGGGTATTTTGAGGGCAATCTCGTCTAGACTGTCGGAGGGCGTGAGCGGCGCTTTCTCGAATAGTCGACTTGACTGAGCCGCCAGGGTGAGGTTGGAGCGGCCGAGCATCGAGTGGCACTCGGACACGGTGGTCGTCGATCCGCCTCCACCGCCTCCCAGTCCGCCTCCACCGACCCCTCCACCTCCGCCCCCCGCCTTGCGGCGCCGTCGCTTCTTACTCTCCTCCTCTTGTCGACGAAGGTTGTGCAGACGGAAGAAGAACACTGACATTCTGAACGAACAAACACAATCATCAGTTTATTATAATAACAAAACAGTTAATGTAAATTTCAAATACATGTATTGTGGCTCCAAGTTTTCTATTACTACTATAACAAAATATATGATTTTATTTCCGGTGAATGTACAGGTTGGCGCAAAAAGAACGCATGCATTTTAAACTGCTATAAGTAATTTTATTTTAATTATACAAATATCTTATTAACACTAAAACAATCAGAAACAACCCAATTTGAAAATTCGTATTAAAAATTCTAAAGTTGCTGCTTTTCGCTAACAACCCACAATAAATGCATAAAAAACCACTGCATAGTCCTAAAGTTACGGTTTGGTGTGAGGTCTAAACAATTGGTATCGTTGGACGTTATTTTGTTTAGAAGAATGCTACGCACATTTTTGCAGCCACAACTTGAAGCTTTGGGGATCGACTCGGCAGAAATATGGTTTCAACATGATAGACCAATCTTTACGATGTAATTTATAAAAAATAGTCAAACGATCTGGAATTTTTAGTACCAATTCTCATATTGGGTAAGATAACTGTATAATTAAAATAAAATTACTTATAACATTTTAAAATACATGCGCTCTGTTTACGCCACTTTGTAGCTTACATACTTTGACTGTAGATCTGTGCGTGGGTAATGAGTAAGGCCCTTATTATACAGAGCCACTTTTAGGCTAAATTACATCAGCTGAGCTTCTGACCGAGCAATGTCAAAGTACATGAAGGCATTAACATGCTTAAATTAGCTGATTTTCTAATCCAATTTACACGGCTGGTGTGGGTAAATTAAGGATAAAGCTGAGCATTCACGTTCCGATTTGCAGTACGACTTGTGGTCCAACCTCCAAGGTTAGATCCGATATTGGAACGTGAATGGGCTTGTTGGATAGTTGGAAGCGTAGATGGACGACTAGAGGGACGATTGGAAGGTCCGACTTCCGACTGTCAACGTTGTTGGAGCGTGTGTGGGGGAGCCGGATCAAAGTCGTCCAACGTACCTCAGTAAGTGCTTGACCTTCGGGAAAGTTCGGGCAACATCGGCAACTGCGGTTACATTTTTTGGCTCGAGAGCGATGTTCACAGCTGACTAGGAATAAAGTTGGATTGCTAGTCGGATTGCAAGTAGGAACATGAGTGGAGTCGACTATCCAACTAGCGGTCCTACTAAGTCTTACTGCAAATCGGAACGTGAATGCCCAGCTTTATCCTTAATTGTGGCTCGCGACCGCGACTGAAGTGGATCTGTATAAAAAGGGATCTGTATAAAAATTTACACGGCTGGTGTGGGTAAATTAAGGATAAAGCTGAGCATTCACGTTCCGATTTGCAGTACGACTTGTGGTCCAACCTCCAAGGTTAGATCCGATATTGGAACGTGAATGGGCTTGTTGGATAGTTGGAAGCGTAGATGGACGACTAGAGGGACGATTGGAAGGTCCGACTTCCGACTGTCAACGTTGTTGGAGCGTGTGTGGGGGAGCCGGATCAAAGTCGTTCAACGTACCTCAGTCAGTGCTTGACCTTCGGGAAAGTTCGGGCAACATCGGACAACTGCGGTTACATTTTTTGGCTCGAGAGCGATGTTCACAGCTGACTAGGAATAAAGTTGGATTGCTAGTCGGATTGCAAGTAGGAACATGAGTGGAGTCGACTATCCAACTAGCGGTCCTACTAAGTCGTACTGCAAATCGGAACGTGAATGCCCAGCTTTATCCTTAATTGTGGCTCGCGACCGCGACTGAAGTGGATCTGTATAAAAAGGGCCTCTAATGATTCATGAGTTGAACCTACACAAAACATACAATCAAAATTTTCAGTGGAGATAAATATAGCTCCTATCAGTTCCCACAATCCGGTACCAGAAAATCTGTCTGAGTCTGAAATGTTATATATTGTTGAAATAGCTTAAAATTGGTGAATATCATATAATTTCTAATAAATACTGTTTGATAAGTGTGCTTAATTTTCAATTGCAGAGTGATAGTTCTTGAACGCTTATAGCTTTTAGGTTGGTTCCGAACCACCGGGAAGTCATTTAACAGTAAAGTCTTTTCTGTTGACCATACTAAATCGGTCACTATTTCGTTATTGGTGCGCGCGCTTGGGTCTTATCTTATCTGAAAAGATAACTGGAATGGCTGGCGGCGTAATTAAATGAGAAAATAGTTATACATTATCAGTTTATTACACATTATGAATATTTCATAGATTATTTTACCATTATCATATATAATATATTTTTATATAAAATCAAATTTACTTAGATTCTTCAAAATACTGAAACTACAATAGAAATAAAAAAATATATAACCCATTATGCCTGCAAGGATAGTTCTGAGCGCAGGTGTGAATTACAAAAAATTTAAACTTGATTAAAGATTATACAAAAACTAATTTGAAAAGACGATGGATGAAAGGAAAAAAAATACATAACAATAGGGAGTGGGCAGGAAGAGTGATAGTAGATTGCCGTAGCAGGCATCTGTTTAATCAGAGACAAGCTACAAAACTCCTGGGCCATCTTTGTAAGGGTGACCGATTGGATTGGCCAGCAAAAACGTTCTCTGATCTATAATCACTATACCGAGCCAATAGTCCTCAAAACACAACTAAAGTAAATTTTCTCAATAATATTGTCATTCCCCAATAGGGAAGTGATAGCCGTGAGCCGTATCAGGTGATAACCCGTATCAGGTTATCTGTTCAATCAGATAGAGATAAGCTGCGTTCTCCTTGGCACTCTTTGTGAGGATGACCGATTAGATTGGCCAGCAAAAAAGACACTATTCTCTGCTGTGAAATCACTTCCCGGTGGTTCGGAACCCCTCTAAAACTGTAGGTCCAACTCATCAATCACCATCATCCAATCCATTACTCACGCACAGGTCTCAGATTAAAAAATAAGATGAAAATACCAGAAAGTTGGAATAAGAGAAAGAGAGGAAACTTGTCTACAAATAATATTGTATTATTGAGAAACATATAAATATTAATGAAATGCATTTATTTCATATTGAGATTTATTAGATTCAGCAGTGATTAGTTTGATCAGTTATTATTATATCTTGAAGTATCTTGAGAGGTGTACAATGAATAATTGCGATTTTTCAAATCAATGATTATTCCCCAATAAGTTCATTTAATAATTACTTCTATGAGAAACCAAGCATTTCAATCGACCACTATTCTGGATATGCTATGAATACATATTCAGATATCCGCTATGGATTATGATAAACTCAGGCACAATAATCTCACAAAACTAACAATCTTGATTTTTCAGTAGAGAAAAAGGTAGATCTAATCAGTTCCTACAATCCGTTAACAGAGACATTTTCTAAATTTTCCTCTACTGTCGAAATAGTTTGAAATTGTTCAATACTTTCATGTACTGTATGATGAGTATGCTCAATTTTCCATATCAAGTTGATAGTTCTTGAAAGCTTTCAGAAAGCAAGTATCATAATATTCTTGATAATGTACTGATAGGATCTATCTTCACCTGTTTCTCATAAAATACTAATACATAATATAAACATACGAAATACTAAACAGCAAGCACACAAAATGCAACATCAAACATCAAATAGGAGAGAGCATTTTCTGCACAGTGCATTCCACTTTGGTGATGCATTTCCAAGGATGATGAACTATTTAAACAGCAAAACTTAACTTTTTGGTTATTACACTTCTTGTCTAGGAACTGTTAACAATTGAAATGCATATGCTAATTGCTCGATGCACCCGTATGCTAAGCATCTATAGACATGAATTATTCATGTTTTCCCAACATTGATCAATACAAATGAACAATCAAGTTTGAAGCTCTGTATCATGTATTTATGGAATTAATTTTGTTTATATTGCAATATCGTATTGTAGTGAAACATATATTCAGGTGAAAATGAGACCAATCGTAACAGGGACTCATAGATATTGCATATTTGTTACTCTATAGAAATTTAGCTGAGAAATTAGTTAAGAACTGTCCGAATAAGATAAAAGAAACTAGAGAAAGCTACTCAAAAATCATTCAAATCAATTGAAGATTCAAGTCGTTTGAAGATTCTTTACAACAACAAAAAAACTCATGATTGTAAGACTCAGATTGTTTTTTGCGTTGATATCATACTTTTTTTAATGAAGTGTATTTTTTGCAGCACATTTCACTACGAGAATGCATGAAAATTAAAATATTTGAAAATTGGATTTCAAGATTAACTAGAGACAAAGAATAATAATGTTACGGAATGACCCCCTGGGCCATCTTTGTAACGGTAAATTACTTCCCGGTGGTTCGGAACCCACCTAAAACTGTAGGCCCAACTCATCAATCACCATCATCCAATTCATTACCCTCGCACAGGTCTCAGACCTATGTGGGCTTCATCCTCCGAAAAAAAATAATAATGTGGTACATAGGCTATCCATTAGAGATGAGGCGTATTTACTGGAACAGGTATTTTTACTGAGTATTTGATCGTACGGACTAGCACCTAGTATTCGAAGAACAAAATACTCAGATATCTGTGAGTATTTCTAGAAACGAGTAAACTACGCGACTTCGGTACGGTCAGTGACCTGAAGTCCCCACTCCAATTTTTAGGTGTGGAGTAGGAGTGGAGCTTTGTAATTTGCAGTTGCACAGTAGCTAGCTAATCTCTCATTATGGAACTATTCAACTACTCACTCGCTCTTTCACTCTCTCTCTCTCTCATACTCTATCTTTCTCTCTCATTCTCGCTCTGAGTCTATGTGATGCCTAGTGAGTAGACACGCTTCGTTTCGGCTCCGTGTTCAACTAACATTTTCGCAGGGTTTTCTCGTTCAAATCAACTTCAATTTTATATCCAAGTGTTCAGTTTTTTGTGCTGTTTTCAAATATATAAAAGTTTATCATAATCGTTAGCGGGTTTTTTTTTATAATCGTGTAAATAGTAAATTTCTAGTACCTCACAGTTTCACCGTTACACAGCCCTACCCAATTTGCTACCTGTCGCACAAGTTTTGAGTACAATGGGTAGAGGAAGCGCTCGTTCCAAGCAGCAACAACAGTCGATGGAGAATTCTATTTTCGTCGACCAGCCGACCAGCCCGAGTAGTATCAAAAATAGCCTAGCCGAAGAAATTTTATCCAAAATGAAGGGCCAGGTGGAAGTTGCTGTAGCGAATGCTTTGAAAAACGTCATGCAGGAGCTACAGGAATTGAGACAAGAGAATGAGTTTCTGAAAACGAAGCTCATCGACCTTGAGGAAAAGATGGAGCTCAAGGTCGACGACCTGGAGCAATATGGCAGACGACACTGCCTACGGATTTTTGGAGTTCCTGAGAGTAAAGATGAAGACACCGACATCCTGGCCATGCGGATCTTCAAGGAAAAACTGAACGTTGACGTGCAGCTCCAGGACATCAACCGTTCTCACCGAGTCGGAAAATCTCAAACGCCAGGCCAAAAAACCAACGGACGCCCCCGCCCTATCATCATCCGGTTCTGCAGCTACAGGACCCGCCGGATGGTGTTCGACGCAAAGCGGAAGCTGAAGGGGACGAACATTACCATCAGAGAGGATCTCACAAAACATCGCCTCGCCATCCTGAATGCCGCTGCGGACCGTTTTGGGATCAGGGCGGTCTGGTCGTCTGACGGTCGCATAAAAATCGCCACCGGCAACGGAGAGAACAGGAGAGTCCACACGGTCGAAAGACTCTCGGATCTCGCAAGAATACGGTGAGTTTCTAACAAAAAAAAAAAAAAATGTGATAGTAGTCGATATAGATGCCCCCTTCTCAATAATTTAATTCTTAGGCCCAACTGTTCGCAATCAGTTAACAATCCAATTTCAATTAAATCTGAATCTCTCTTTTTAAATTACTCACTCTTCTTAATTAGAATATAAATAAATTATTTATGATGTTGAAGATCCATCTTGTTTCCACTAGTATATAATGAAGACTTGAAGGACGCTTTTGGATGGGGGTTGTGACACGCATTATAGCGTGGCGGCCGTTTCGCTCTGTTGTGGAGGGCGTCGTCGGGAGGCCCACAGTACACTGTGTGTCGTGTGGCGGCGGTGCTCTTTGCGGCGGAGTGGGGCGGCTCTCGCGCCGTGGCGTGGGTCGCAGTTTCTGCTTTTTTTTTTTTTTTTTTTTTTTTTTTTTTTTTTTTTTTAAGGGTTTTATTGTAATTATTTAATAAAAAAAGCCCCGCTTACTCACCACAAAAAATCATTATAATTTGCATAATCTACTGAAGTTGATAGCTTTATCTAAAATATATCCACTCTGCGGCCTTATTGCTAAATCTCTGACCAATTAAAAATGGAAACTAAATGGCTTCCAATTTCATGAATACATGTTTATAAGTCAACTAGAAATTATAAATCTATACATGATAGGTGGGATATAACCCAATACTGACTGATTGATCATTGCAATTCATTACGCATTATAATTAATACTTTTCGTTTATTTACCTCATCTGATGTTTCTTCTTCAACCGTTTTATTATTTTTAATGCTCTCAATTTTTCACACTGTATCAATATGCAAAGATTATCTGACTTATATCTGAGATATTTATATATATCTCACCTTGGTCACATTGTGCTATAAAATGCCTGTTTAACTCTGCAGGGCGAGTGATTGCAGCTTGTATTCTCCACATCTCGCATAATTTAGGAGAGAAAAAAGACAACAGTAGTTAGTAACTCATTCAAATTAGATTGATTCTAAAAAATGTATGTATATATATATATAATATGCCGTGATTTGTGGTAATTAGGAACAACTCACTCGCACTCACTGTGATACAATGTCATGCTCTTACAATCACTCTCCCCTTATGGGCTCTCTCTCTCACACTCTCTCTCGCTCTCGATATTATCCTACCATCACTCCTGTAACTCTTCTCTCTTCATTTAATCGGTACAACTTTCTCTTTTTTTGTCGATGCCAAGTAATTCCTTCCAAGCTTCCTTATCCCCCATTCCTTACCAGCCATTACATACGATACCAAAATACATCCCTGTCAAAACTATTTTCCGTGCTATCTCTGCCACCCTTCCTCGCACTCATTTTCGTCACACTTCACCATCCGTCCTAATCATTCCTTATTCTCGCCATGAGTCTTCAACCTTTTTTTTTTTTTTTTTTTTCTTCTCTCTTTCACGCCATCTATTTCGTCTGCCTTACCATTTATCTACTTGAACCTAATATAATCTGTAGGCTACTTGAATCTTTGCGGTCTGTTTCTGCTGGCTCTTTTCTTTATTGTTGCAGTTTAATGGCAACACTCCCAACAATCTGGAGCACTACATCTCCCTCGATGAAACGATTCGTACACTGCTTATACCTAGGGCTGCATCTATTTTATCCGGCTGCTACTGGGCATCTTATTCTCGGCTACCCTTGTTCCTCACTTTTAAAACTGAACACTAAATGATTTCAACTGAAGAACTTTCTTGCTTGGAGCTGATTCGACTACTACGCTACCATCATGCGGACAAACCATTTTAATTCTAATTTTCTTAGGTTAAGTTATTCTAGGTTTAATTTGGTGTTAGTGATCATGCTTTGCTTCTGGGTTGGGTTGATGCAGGTCGGCAGTCCTCTAGATGTCGCTTCCTAACACACCAGCTCGCTCGGCCTCAATCTCTTCCACTCCTAACAGTTCAATCGGTACTGGGCTTATATTATCAAATGATCTTCTGCCTTATGATAAAAATTATTTTAGGGCTTGTCACTTGAACGTACAATCACTACGATGTCACATTGACGAACTTAGAGCAATCTTCCGGTTCAACAACTTTGATGTAATAGGAATTTCTGAATCTTTTCTAAAACCAAGTATTTCATCATCTCAAGTAGCTATAACAGGATATAATATTTTCCGTAACGATAGGTTGAATAGAGCGTGTGGAGGTGTTGCAGTGTATGTTAAAGACGGCATCAAGGCAAAAATACTTACTGTGTCCGAATCCTTACCAGGTGAAGCTAGGCCAGAATATATGTTATTGGAGTTAACTTTGTCTAGGTCTGATAAATTGTTACTTGGTGTCTGTTATCGGCCTCCAAAGATTGGTTACTTTACTGACTTTGAAAATGCTCTGCTGTCTTTCATGCCTAATTACAGTCGTATCCTACTAATGGGAGATATGAATACGGACCTCAACATGGCCCATCATAACTTTGACTACACCCAACTCACAACTATTTTTGAATGTCTCAATCTGACCATACTGCCACTAAATCCCACTCACCATACTAACGTATCTGACACTTTTATTGACTTATTAATTGTTAGCGACCCTGATGAGGTGATTCACAAGAGCCAAATCTCAGTTCCAGCTATTTCTGGTCACGATCTGATTTACTGTGTACTCTCCTATAAAGCTCCTAAGCCTGTACCAAAATTTATAACTTTCAGAGATTTCAAACATATGGACGAAGAAGCATTTATGACTGATGTAGCTCAAACACCATGGAACGAAATATTAACTCTGTTGTCAGTTGATGAAATGGCAACTACTCTAGAAAACAAGATCTTGAATCTATATGATAAGCACGCACCAACTGTGACTAAACGAATTAATAGTAAACGACCTGTTAAATGGATAACTGGAGAAATATTGCAGCTCATGGCACAAAGGGACTCAGCTCATAGGAAAGCTAAAAGAACAGGTGACATTGAAAACTGGACCACTTACAGACGCTTACGTAACAAAGTAAAACAAGAACTTCGCAACTCTAAGATTAAGTACATGAACTCTTTTATAACTGAAAACCGACTTAATTCATCATCGTTATGGCGTGGTATAAAACAGTTTGGAATTGGAAAACAAAAATCACATACCCAAATCGACCTTTCACTTGATGATATTAATGAACATTTTGTATCCCAATCTTCTCAACGTGATGAGACAGTCATTGAAAATCATCTAGAAAGCCTAATTGATCAAGTTTCCAACACTCCTATTCCAATGGCCTCCCAGTTTCAATTTCGTCCAATTACTGAGCTTGAGGCTCTTCAAGCTATCCAGCATATCCACAGCAATGCGATGGGAGCAGATAAAATTCCTATTAAATTTATCAAGAGAATTCTCTTTGCAATCCTTCCTGTAATAACTCACATCTTTAACGCTTCCCTTCAAAGTGGTCTCTTTCCTAAAAATTGGAAATATGCTCATGTTCGCCCACTTAACAAAGTTTCAAGTCCTACTAAAGTTGAAGACTTCAGGCCTATAAGTATTTTGCCAGCAATTTCCAAAGCACTTGAAAGACTCGTTCATTCACAAATAGTGGAATTCCTTGAAAAAAACAACAAACTTCATAACTTCCAGTCTGGTTTTAGAAAATTCCATTCCACTGAAACAGCTCTACTGCGTGTTACTGAAGATATCAGGTTGTCTATGGATCACAGAAAGTGTACCATACTGTGTCTGTTCGATTTCTCCAAGGCTTTTGACACTGTTGACCACCGGATCCTTCTCAACAAATTACTCCTCCTTGGTTTCAGTCATAAAGCTATAAAATGGTTTCATTCTTATCTTGCAGGCAGAAAGCAGTGTGTTACTGATGGTGCATTGCAATCAGAGTGGAAAAATGTAATTCATGGTGTCCCCCAAGGCTCAATTCTTGGCCCCCTTCTATTCACACTGTATGCAAATGATCTTTCTTCCATAATCAGGTTTTCCAAATTTCACACCTATGCTGATGATCTTCAAATTTATTCTAGTTGCTCTGTTAGAGATCTTCAACAAACCATCCATTATATGAATGAAGAAATAGTGAAAATCACTGAATGGACTAAAATGAATGGCCTCAAACTCAATCCACTTAAAACTCAACCTATAATAATTGGCTGCTCACGTTTAATCAATGGCATAGACTTCCAATCAATTCCAAAAATCACTGTTGATGGGACTAGTATTTCATATTGCAAATCAGTAAAAAACTTAGGAATCATAATGAATACTACTCTTGACTGGACTGAACATGTTGTAGGCACCTGCAAAAGAGTTTTCTCTGCCATGCACTCTTTGAAGAAAATGCAAGACATCCTTCCCAGGCATATACGACTACTACTTGTCAAAACTCTCATTTTCCCATACTTTATGTACTGCAATTCAGTTATTAACGATATGACAGTAACACTTAATGAAAGGTTGCAGCGTAGTCAGAACTACTGCATGCGTTTTGTTTACTCCTTACAACGTCATGAGCATATAACCCAATCCTACATTCATAGTAACACCTTAAAATTACCTGATCAGAGGCTTATCAGAATACTTAAACTTCTAAAGAGCATTCTCAACAGTGGGACTCCTAAATATTTTAAAAATGATTTCAAGTTTGTGTCTGAAGGTAGGAGAAACAGCGTTTCCCACACCAGAAATGGTGACAGAACTCTTAGGATACCAAATCACCGGACGACACTTTATACTAAGTCTTTCGTTGTCAGCGCTTGTCGTGCTTGGAATCTACTCCCACTTTCAATTAGGAATCAGGAGAGCCGAGCGGGCTTCTCCCTGTCTCTGAGGAGACATCGATTGGAGAAAATGGCAGCGTCTGTCCGGCCTTGAGGCAACTGCATGATCAATGATACTATAATCCTTTAAGCTAGGTTAGGTTATTATCTATTATCTAAATTATTTATCTATTCATCTTTAGGTACTTCTTTTTTGAATCCACAAATTATTTTTAATATGCTTTTATTTTTTGTTTTGATGTATACATGTTAAATTTTTAAATTTTAATTTATCTCATTTGAATTGATTATACCAACTTAGATAATTCATTTTAGACAATTTGATTCACATCAATGTAAACTAGTATGACATGTTCAGGTAAAAGGTTAAGTGTAAGAATGGCCTCAATGGCCAAGACTTCGCCTCTTTGTGTAATTCATCTCTCAGATCCAAGCTCTATCTTTATTATGTTTTTTTTTCAAACAATCACATCCATAATTTCTGTTGTATTATACCTTAAAATATATACTTGTTGTATTTTTAATCCTTTCTACTAAAACTATTCAACCATTATGTTTACTTTTTAATAACAACTGTACTTCACTTCAACTAGGGGATCTGAGAGTTGCTAATATTAATAATATTAATCATTCATATACATTGTAAATTTGCACAAATAAAGTCATCTGAATCTGAATCTGAATTCTCTCTCTATTCACTGTACTCGATTGTAGGCGCATGCTTAGTTGCGTCAAGGACAATAGAACAATTACATTAGATTGTCTTTGGTTGCGTGCGTATGGCGTACGCGAGTACTTTTCCAGTAGAAATACTTCTTGAGTACGAGTACTTTGTTACTCGAGCGTCTCAAGTCTCGAGTCTTGCCGGCCGCGTCTCATTTCGCTACAGCACATTTCAGAGCAACTCAATAATTAGATTCGTGCTGTATTTAACGCAAGAAACAGTAGCAGTACCAGTACCGCAGTACAATACTCGATACTGTACGATACTCTCTTGTACATGTACTCTCTTGTACATGTACTCTCTTAAGCTGCGTTTACACCAGAGTCTGTGACACATGTCAGCGACAAAAAGTCAGAGACTTTACAAAATCTTCTAAAATTTCTTGCGACATTGTGTCAGCGACATTTGTCAGCTACAGAAATACTGTGTCACAGACACGATTTTAGGTTTCCCATCGAGAGTCGGTAACGATCAAAGGACTGTCACTGACAACATGTCACAGACTCCTGTCGCAGTATATGTAAACGCTGTGGTGACTTTTGTCTGCGACAAAAGCCTCCTGTTTCGCGCGCCAAACATACATGGAACACTCAGTACTGGTGGCGTAGCATTGCGGACAGGCTGTGAGATACAATATGTCACTGACCAAAACAAAAGTACAACATTATCTGTCAGTGACTTGAGTCGATGACTTGTGTTTGTGACAAAAGTCTGTGACAAAAGTCAATGACAATTCTGTCACTGACTTTAGGTGTAAACCCAGCTTTACTCTGGCGAACTGGCTAATATAAAATACTAGCTAGTATTTTGGAACAGGTATTTGGAATAGGTATTAGAACGTACTTGTACTCGGAATACTTAGTATCAGAAAAACCTAGTACGACCCATCTCTACTATCCATGAGATAAATAAAACTGATGATGTAACAACCACTTTTAAAAAATGTGTTACATGATTAGTCATATATAAGAAAAATTTGTAGTCGGTAACAAAATTACATATTTACGATGAGATTTCAACTTTATTCGTTTATTTTCATCAATTCAGTCCTTAACTAATATTTGTATCTTTTTTCTGATACTATTATCATCCAAACATAAAAAAATATTAATTTATTATTGTTTTTCAGAATATTGGGCTAATTTAGACTCAAGAAATAAGCTTGATTTTGCTATACGTTTCTCAGCTTTCACTCTTAACTTCATATTGATAATTAAAAACTCCAATATTATTCAATAAGGGATCCTATAGGCTAATAACTCGCTTTCTGGAACAGTAGAACTGTGAAAGGTACCGATGATTACATTACAAATAAAATACTAGCTCTCATGGTGCCAAATTCCAAAGTTTTGTTGGAAACAATAATTAAATTTCAATTCCCTCCATTTGAAAGGGCTAGTCATGTAGTTCTTAGACCTCTAAAAACGTCACTATAATAATAACAATAATAATAATAATTTTTCTTTCTATTTAGGCGTTTTGCCAGACTGACATGTACATGCATGAACTACTGGCTAAAACCACCTCCAAATCTAGAGTCCGCCTGGAACTGGTTATCACATTACTTCAGAACGGGCCCTCATTCCTTTAGCTTATTCAAGCTACCCTGCTGCATCAAGATCTCGCCATTTTGTAGCGTCTCGGAGAGTTTATCTAATTTTAAAAGATATTCATCTCATTTTCAAAATTGACTCTTATTCTCCATCATATTAAGTTTTCTGTATGCAAGCTAAGAAGGAACACTAAAAAAAAAATAATAATAATAATATATTTATTATTGATATATCTATTATTAAAATGTCATTTTCGTGGATGTCGCATTCGAGGATGATGACTGTCAAGACGGTCAGACGAAATGCGTTTGAAGTGACTCAATAAGATTTTATCTACGGCTACGTTATTAAGTAGACATAAGAGGTTGGAAAGTGATGTAAAGTCAATACAGTTTACTTTATTCCATGGATTATCAAATTAATGTCCGGTTTCTGAGTTGTTCATTAAGTTTAATGGATCATTAACCCATTGCTCCAGCATTGAGTTAATGGTCCATTAAGTTAATGAACAACTCAGAAACTGGGCATTAGGTATTGTAGTATGATGAAGCTATTCTAAAGTCGCGTCTCCACCAACCGAACATGCTTGGCGAACAGTGTTCGCTGGAATCAGCTGATGTCACCGAAAAATTTTTTGAGTTGGTTTGGTATCGACGACTTCTCGAACATTATGATCGGTGTGGTGGGGTTAGTGGCGGGAACCTGTTGTTGGTCGTCAGTGTTCGCTCACAGACCGAACATATCAATTGAACTCACGAACATGTTCGGTGACCCATATGTTTAATAATTGCCCGTTTTTTGTATTCGCCAACAATGTTCGGCAGACATGTTCGGTTGGTGGAGACGTGGCTTAACACTACAGTCACTTTTCAGTACAGGAGTCTAGACTCTAGCTTGACCAATCAGAACTCAGGATTTCTGCAAAACGGTGTCGAAATAAATGTTATGCAACAGTGATCAGCAGATTCAAACATCTCGAAACCAAATTGTATTTCAAATCGGAACTGTCGACAACAATCATGCATTATAGGTTATGTTCAATTTTGGATATGCTGTCAGATTCATTGGTAAGTTGAATTGAATGTAATTTATTGATAGTCGGATATAAAATATTGTATGCAACGATTGTATTATGACTGCCTCAAAGCAATGAATAAGTTCTTAACATCTCACGAGTTGCTTTAAGGCAAAATAAAATCGCTGCATAAACTAATATTTGATCAATAAACTCTTTGTGCTATAGTCGTCACTGAAACAATCAAACTCCATGAAAAACACACTTTACATTTTTCTTATCATGAATTTAATCCTTCTGCCATCTCCTTCTTAATCCATCACACTCAATTATATTTGCATTCTTTCATCACGGTTTGTAAAAAAAAATGGAAAGAATACAGACCGATATAATCCAGAGACTCAGAATATTGTATTTCCTTAAACCATAAAGCATTGAAGAAAGCCGTGAAGTTGGTGGGCCTGAATCTGAATTATTATAGAATTAGGTGGTTTACTCACGGTGGGAACAATAACTAAATTACAAGAGTAGAAAACTTTTTCCAATTCAATTATCACTTTGAAAACTTTTTATAACGGCTAGGCGTGAACTCCATTTCGACGGTGGATTCGCTCGAATGCTCAGGAGAAATAACTGAGGCGTTTCATATTCATAATCTCTGCCACGGTAGAAAATTCATATCAAATTAGTCGACTTCAAAAAAGTGTTTTACGTTTGCATATTCTCGAATAGATTAAGAAGATCATAATGGCAAAACTATCAGGATAAACACTGTCGTAGCAGGTCTGTTCAATCAGAGATAAGCTAAGAAACTCCTGGACGCTCTTTGTAAGGGTGACCGATTGGATTGGCCAGCAAAAAGACTGCTGTAAAATCACTTTCCGGTGGTTCGGAACCCACCTAAAACTGTTGGTCCAACTCATCAATCACCATCATACAATTCATTACGCACGCAAAGGTCTCAGACCTATGTGGGCTTCATCCTCTGAAAAGAAGTAGAAGAATAAGAAGAAAGACATCAAAACTAGAAATACTGAAATTCAATAATAAAATAGTCTTGAAAAGATTTTCAAGACTAGTGTTACAAATATCTAAGTTTCAACAATAATCTTACACTAGTATAATTGATTTCAACTGTTATTTTCTGATATGGATAAATTATACATAGTTTTCAGCTTCTGGTTGATGAGTTCAACAGTATAAAAATGTTTGAGGTTTTCAAGTTTCAAATAAATTTTATCCCTTTTTTTAAATAATTCTGTAATTTTAAAACATTTTCCTATATTTTGATTTGTACTCGAAGTTTCTATTATACTGAACTACATTCGATTAATTGTCTGCATTAATTGGGTCATGTTTTCCAGTTAACTAGAGATCAAAATATAAACAGAACAAATTAATAATTATTCAGTTTTTGAAAAGGTGCCCATTAAAAGATTAACCATGATCTTGCAAGAAGTGAATCTTCGAAGTAGCTTCAGCACTATGTGATACAAATCATGAAGTTATAAACATAAATGATGAATAATGAGGCTTCCATTATTTCAAACATTTTCCAGCCCCATCAGCAAATTCTATAAGATATAGGTTACTCTTTTATTTGGACATAATATTCTAGTTGGTAGAAGAATTTTCAGTTATAGCATTTTCCATCTGAGAATGGTATTGGAGGTTGATGAAATGAGTGTTAGGCCTAGTATTATTTGAAACTCCACCATATTTCTGTGGTGTTTTCCATGACGAAATACTTAATGAACTTTTTATGTGGATTCAACGACGTGCAGTCAAATATTAACAACGCAGTTCGTCATGGAACTTATCCAGGAACTTAATGAACAATCTAATATTGAAACTGACACTGTATTTCACTTTTAAATAATGTTTTACTCACATATATTGGAGATGCTTAAGGAATGCATTTCACTTCTGAAAAGAAGCTTCGTTCAGAAGTGAAATGCATTCCTCAAGCATCTCCAATATATGTGAGTAGAAAATTATTTAAAAGTGAAATACAGTGTCAGTTTTAATATTAGATTCAACCATATTGTATGAGAAGAAGGTAAACGATTTATTCGTTGCCACTGATTATTATAATTTAAGAACTAGATAGTACACTTGGATAATAATGCAATTTGCATACCGGTATCAAGATATGAATTCTCCCTATCATTTACTATTCCACATGCACATGGGTAGGCAATGATGAACGTTGTATACCTAGTCCTTTCCATTGTCCAACCCTTTATCCCATCTAAAACCTCCCAATTTGTGTAAATCCCAGATAATGTAAACAAAAACCTTGATTAAAATCGACCCCGTCTCACTCAAATTTGATACCCATCCCCTTCATTAGTAACATAGCCTACTCCACTGAAACAGAAATCACTAATGATGGTAATTATTTCGTGTAATTGATAGCATGGCATCAAAGTGGAGAGGCGCATACATATTAACAAGTGCAGCAGCACTCTGAACCCCAATCAATATATTGAAGAACGAGCAAGGTTCCGCATTCACCAGCTCAAAGCTTAAAAGCCGTATTACCATACTACATGGCTCCATATATAGCACTAATAAGTCTCTTGAAATGTTAAGACAACCTCAAATTTGAATTTGAACGCCTCGCATGAATACGATACATTCAGTAATGAATGATACAACAGCCTGAAACATCTGACTGAGAAAGCTGTTAGTTGTATGGAGTAAAGAGACTTGGCCTATATATGTGTATGAAGCTACTCTACATGTAAAAAAAGATATAAACCAGAACCTTGACATACACGATTATAATACAAGAAGCCGAGGAGATTGTTACTTGTTGAGTCACAATAGTAGCTTATTCGAACAAAAACGTATAGTTATGGTAGGGAACTATACAACAAGCTACCGCAGTTTTTAAAGAGTCTTCCAAATAAATATTTAAAAAGCAATTGAAAAAATATTTAGTTGATAATGCTTTTTATAGTGTACAAGAGTTACTTTCACATCAAAATTAAGCCTGGCCTCAACTAATTGATATAGTACTCGTAATCAACCAGTGTATAAGACTGGTAATATTTTGTGTGCATATAATTATTGTTGATCTGACTTGTCTTATACTCCTTGATCGGAGCACAGATTACATATTCTTTGTGACTCATAATCATATTGTGACCGGAGTCTCCAAGACGTAGGCTAATCTATACAAAGAAGAAAAGAAAATAATCTTTGACAAACATTATTATTTAGTAGGTTTATAAGTATAATTTTTTTCTATAATGCTATGAAGACGTTTCTCGGTAGAGTTGGAAAAGATACTTTCAACGACGAAGTAAGTATTGATTGTTGTTAGGGTATAAAAATGCTAGCTACTCTCTTAGGGGCCCAATGATATAGAAATTCACTGAAAAAATTAAAATCCAATGAAATTTGATTTAGATTTAAAGAGCAGATCAAGCTTGGTGGAAATTGGGGTAGTTTCCGATTGCTCTATTTAATAAATTATCTTATCAAATTACGTTTATCACTACCTATGGTTAGTTAGCACATTGACACAATAATAGAGTTCTGTGCTTGACAGTCCTCTATTCCAACACATTATCATATTAAGCATCACCACGCTATTAAGAGAGTGTTCAATTTTGCAAAAACTAAATTGGCTTTTATGATATATTATTGCAGTTATAGTTGCATTATCAATAAACATAAATTTTTGATCTATTACTCTATCAACACTATTGTGTTTCCCTGTACAAAATAAAACGATTCTATTTCATTATTATTAATCAATTTGATCAATCTATTTATTTAACTATTCATCAATCATAATTATAATAAAACCTCCAATTGACTTCTATATTCTAGGAGCTACTCGATTCCACAATAGAGTGAGATGTTGATAAGAGTTTAAAATTATTCAAATTTTTATTTCACTTTCAATAAGTGATAGCACTTGGGAAGTGATAGCCGAGTGCCGTAGCAGGTCTGTCATGAATTAAGTGGGCTTCATTCTTCAAAAAAAAGTGAGTCCAGTAATTTCAATAAACTGTTGTCATTCGTACAAGAATGGAATCATATTTGTGTATGTATATTATATTCTATTTGGTGCAATTAATGAATTTGAATAGAATAATATATCGCCGTATAAGTCTATCATGAAAAATTACGACATTCTTTGATAACATGGACACTGTGATAGCGATTCCCAAGCTATATGCAAAAGATTTTCATATTATGTGGAAAATAGCCATATATCGATAACATAATCAACTTTCTTAGTCTATTATGGTCACGAACAAACCGAGGGGGTATAAAGGGGATTCCCCCTAAAGTTCACAACTAACAATAAAAAATCTTAAAAAGCTGAAGACCTTTTTCTTGGGTAATTCAACCTCTCCCTCGAATATTTTTTCAGTTGATATTCCCCCTGAAAAATATTCTGTGTTCTCCCCCGATTAAGTTTACATCAAATCCACGTTGATGACAGTGTTGTTCAATCATCAAACTTCTACGGGACAAAGTTTGTTCTCCAGACATTTAATTACTTTTGTGTATCAAAACTGAATCCAAGTCGATAATTCAGAAATTCAACTTGGAAATTCTTAGAACAATGCAACCTTCGAACGCAGGCTCAGAACTTTCTCAAGTAATTTTAATAGCTCACGCTCCAACAACACGCGCAATGGCTCAAATGACGCGTGATAGCTCAATTATTAATTGTGTTTAAGGGTTTCACGACCGTCTTTGATGTCACTTGTACAGCTTCTGTACAATTTCAGTATTATTCTGTAAGTTATAATTTCAATAAGCAATTAACTGAACAATGGAACTTGATTTGAAAGGCTTGAACTGGTTTGAACAGGAATTGAAATTTCACTCAGATATTGTTAATGAGACTGTGTGAATGGATTTACAGGATAATAGAGTGAGTAATAATGCTCATGCTCTGACACGTGAGATCAAGCTACTACACACTAAGGAATCTAATTTCATCTTTTTCATCATGAATCAGCCTCAGGGTATGCTCATACTGAATTACTCGCAGCCCCAGTCACTAGTACCTCTCTGTGAATAGTTCACGTTGCTTACATTGTGTTTATTAATAATAATATAATGATAATAATAATAATAATAATAATAATAATAATAATAATAATAATAATAATAATAATAAATGTGAAGTTATACCAGAGACAAAACCTCCAAGATTTGGAACAGAATGGAATGAAGAGAGAAAAGCTGAATTCGCACAAAAAATGAAAAGCTGGTGGGCAAACAAGAACAAGTCCAAAAAATGAACCATCTTTACTCAGCGTCTTCCACTTTGGGAGTTTTACGTCTAATAATAATAAAAAGCGTATGGCTTTCATTGGTGGGGAGACTTACGAATAGTCGGTAGTTCCACCTCGCCGTTTGAGCCATGCTATGGAAAGCATGGTGAACCTACTATTCTACGTGGGCTCCGAACCACCGTGTGAGTGTTATGTACAGAAACGTAGTTGTGTGTATTGAAACGTTAATTATGCCATACTTATGTGTTTGTGTATAAACAGCGTAAATCTTAGCGAATTCAAATTGATTTTGGACTGGTGAAATAAGTTGAAATTGATAATGAAAACTAGA
Organism: Conomelus anceps; assembly: GCA_948455865.1. NCBI lineage: Eukaryota > Metazoa > Arthropoda > Insecta > Hemiptera > Delphacidae > Conomelus > Conomelus anceps. The sequence continues at coordinate 34,682,336 of OX418224.1, forward strand.
GCTAATATAATAATAAAAATAGATAATATAATAATAATAATAATAGCTAATATAATAAAACGTTTCTCTCAGTCCATGATCCAAGAGGCAATTCAACATCATCAAGAAACATGATGATTTGTTTAGATAGGATACTATTAGATGAGACCACTTTATCCATGTGAATAATTGATGTGATAGCAACAGATAATGTGGATTAAACTGTACAATCTGATGCTAATAGAATAGAATATATTTTTATTATCTTGTTAATAAACGGAGTTGAGCTAGCAGAGGACGAGGCTAGAAATGCGAATGGGAGATTCATCAATCATTGAAGTATATCCTTCTCTACAAAATTTGAAGTTGAACTTCTTAAACAAATAGTTTAGTACCTAGTAGCTATGGCAATTATGATGAATGTACTACCGGAGAGAATAGAAGTAAATACTCTATATTCTATACTCTCTGTGTACTACGGTCTAACACAATACAAAATCGCTATTACAGTGTCCATGTTATAAAAGAATGTCGTACTTGTTCATGATAGACATACAGCAGACTAATACAACATCTATGGATGACCGAGTGTTGAATAAATAATAAGAAGCATACAAATGAACAATTCGTTCACTGCAATTCGTCTCTAATGAGTCAACGACAATAACTTCAAATTTGACGCTCTCGTCGTTAATGGAGCGAATGATTCGCTTAATCACCGTAAATTATGCAAATTAACAGCCACATTTGTGCTAACCATTCCACATACGACACATCCCGCATAACTAATATGATATCAAAACAAGAGGCCTGCGATCGTATTTACAGATAAATTACTCTATTTCCACATGGACAGTAATGTGAAATACAGTGATAGGTTTCAATGGTGAATGGGTTTCATTGAACTGGGAAACTGCTTTCCCACAAGTATTATTCAAATAAGATTGAATAAAAGAACAGTAGTTTATGAGTGTGAGTGATTATAAGAGAGACAACTTCATGGTAGGAAAAAGAAGAGAAGGCAAAGGAACAGTTGGTAAGATGGAGTGATTGCCGCCGATCTTGTTATGATGGGAGCTAGAGTTGAAGAGAAGATGGGCAGACTTGTGAGGAGAGCAAAATTGTGAGAAAGGCCGAGACTCACCAAAGGCTGTAGTTGTGTGGAAGTAAGTATAATTCAAGAATTTTGTTGAAAATGGTTTTGAATTTTACATATTCCTGAAAGTTCATTCTTTCATAGTTCTTACTTCGCAGGGGCGAATTAAAATTTTTTTTTGTGTGTGTAGGGAGGGATGATATCAGCTAAGAATATATTTTTGGGACGGAAATCACAAAAAATTGAGTTTCTCACATCGATGAGAAACAAATACAGCTTTTTCAAAAGTTCGATGAGAACTTAGGGGTGTTTAGATAACCTTTATCACCCCCTGCATTTGTGCCCGGTTTTTAGTACTCTAATATCTCTATGCATATCGATCCTTTTAGGCCCATTTCACACACATCGATTTCATCCCTTCGGTAAAATCTCGAACGGTCCACATTCCAACAGTGGCGTGAAGAAATAAATGAGCCTCTTCAAATACATCGATATTATGCCGAATGGTAATGACAACCGTTCATTGCCGTGAAGCAGCCGTCCAATGTATCGACCAAGACGGCCGCCGTTCGGTAGGCAATGGGTAGAGGTATAGAAAACTTGTAGGCATTTTCAAACACATCTAATTTGACCGTACGATAATTGTCTATTCTATGCATTATCTATTTGCATTGCTTTTCCTCTTATTTGTCTCTGCCTATAGAAATAAAGTAATTTTATTTTTATCTTATCCCCTTAAAACCGTTCGGAGTTCAAAATTTGTTCACTTTTGTCCATTCCGTTCGAGATCAACCGAACGGCTGCAATCGTAAGGCCGATATCGATGTGTGTGAAACGGCCCTTAGGCTTAGTTACATTCTCTATTATATGATAAATTATAAGACAGATGAAATTGATGGACGCAGGAGCATGTATCACAAACCTATTAGGCCTATATCACAAAGCTAAAATGGCCAAATCCATGACTACGACGATAATTATTCCTTCTGAACAATTGAATACGTTTATTTCGCAAATTACATTAAAAACCAACTTGTTATCTTGTAAATGTAAATGAATAGGCATCTCCCAATCACATTACCATCTTTTCCGGTAGCTTGATGAATAATACTGGGAAGACTACCATGTTGGTTAACTTCAGACTCTTGTTTACTTATTCAATTACCATTATCAGGATGAAGCAACAACGTTATAAAAACAGGTCTCCGTTCCAACCAACTGCGGTCTTCTAATCCGATTCAAAGGGAATTACCGGGCTACCCTTGTAATAATTTATAGTGTTTTCTCCAAGCTCTTGATCGTAAAAAACTGGGCAACCGCACGTAAGGGCTGAAACGGTTCTAGCCTAGGTCGATAATCTCTATCAGAGACATATCTAGAGATATGGAAACGTTGTCGCCATGTTATATCTTCCAGATATATCCTTAATTATAAGGAAGGCTTGAAAGTGAACAGGCTTCTCCCTCCATCGCCTCCGGACATGAATAAGTGAATCAAGATGATTGCGTCTGCTATCAACAAGTTCATTAATAGTCTAACGTTCTTGCATGAAAATCCTGTAGACGACTGATCTAATTTTCTTGAGACATGATTAAATTGAGTTTCAGTGTAACTGAAGCATGGAAACTCATTTAGAGTTTTAGTAAACAAATTAGTCTCTCCCTGTTAGTCGCTAATGTATCTGAGCTTTTCATTAAACTTTCAAAAGTATTGATTTTGAGTAGCTATAAATTGATAGACCAATTTATCAACCAATCTTACATCTAATATTGATAAATTATTATTTTCGGCTCAGAAGTTTTTATAAAAATTTAATATTCTGAACTATTTTCAACTGCTCTTAGTGTTTCGTTTCAAGTGAACTTTTAAATTAATAGTGGTTAAGTGAAAAGATTCACTTTTTTATTTTTCGAGTGAAGGTTTTTAGCAAATCTTGAATTTTTAGTCTGTGTTAACCTCAATGTTTTGGACAATGTAACATAATATTCAAAATTTGTGAAGGGAGCAGTTTTGGACTTGCTTTTGTTGCACCTCCACATTCGTTGTAAATTTGTCACAATAAATAATTAAATAAATGATATTAAAAAAGATAAATTATGAACCGTTCCAATTCCATACCTTGAGTGTTCTCTCTGATTTCAAGAGTCGACGAATTTCGTCCAAACATGTAAATGTATCACCAGAGTTTCATTGCTTAAAATACTATTTGCTCCACCGATACCTCAAACTTTACCTCTTTATATAGAAAATATCACCATATACGATCTAGGTGATGTCAATATCAATGTGAATAATATCATATAAAATCTATCAATGTATGAGAAATAGTATTGTTTCTTGTCACTCGTATGATAAATTTGTAGGTTAAAATGGATAGAGTAATCTAATGTAACAATGTCTAATCCATCTCGTAGAATTGTTTGTACATTGAGCTATATTATATTCGGAAGCTTCCAGAAGAGGTTGATATTGTGATATCAAATCAATAATTGAGATCTGAGTGGTATGATGTGATCTATCTAGGTCAATTAATAGACGGACAAGCACTTCAATACGAAGAAGTTTAATAATTGAAGCTGGAATAATTATAATTTGAATCAAATAAAATAATATAAACAGAGGAAGAATATAAAAATAAATGCTTATGAGTTTTATTAGCGGAGAGACACTTCCACTTCCCCCTGTTATTGGAGACAGTGGACCTAGAATTTTAAGGTGGGTTCCGAATCACCAGAAAGTTATTTTATAGCACAGAAAAGGATATTTTTGCTGGCCAATCCAATCGGTCACCCTTACAGAGAGAGGGCCCAGGAGAGCGTTGCTTATCTAATCTGATTGAACAGATACCTGCTGCGGCTCACGACTACCACTTCCCTGAGGAAGAATGAGTGAACTGGGAAAAAATATCATGCTAATTAAAAGAAGCCCGTTTATGTGGGATTGCATGTTCGCAATATTGCACAAATCAAGATAGCATGACAAATTTTGCGCAAATCTATTCCTATAAGATATGACATTTATATAGACTGAAAATAGTTATTCTAATGAGATTTTCAATTTATTTGAAGGACCATTCTAGAACCGTTAAGACACAATCCACGACCTGACCATTCTAGATCCGTTATGACACAATCCACGACCTGACCATGAAACCCTGGCTAATTTTAATATTGAATTATTGTTGAACCCAAGTGGTGTCTTAACTTACAGAAGGTAGCATAATGGATGATATCGTAAAAAATATAATGATTCGTAATATGAGGATTTTTCTCAAACCTAATCTAAAGGTTAAAAAAGAATAATTGTTCTTGGATGTCTCGTTCCATAACGATCACCGTTGTTAATATTAACGTTTTACTGTAAATTTAACGACTTGCAGTCAGTTTTTTTGAGAACTGAATGCAAGTCATTAAATTTTCAATAAAAAGTTAATAAAAGAAATGTTATCTACACACTCACATTAGCCATTGGACAGTTTACGGCCACCAAGTGCCCAGACTCTGAGGGAAATATCGATGAAGTTTTACCACCCAATAAATGACTTCCCTCGTACACAATAAACGCGTTAATATTCTTTATCTTCCTGAAATACTCCTAAGAAACGTCCATTATAACCGACTATTCTAATATTTATTGCTAGTTACTGAATTCTTGAGACTATTCTAATGCCAAATAATCAACGATAAAATAAGATTAGCAGTCGCAGTGGAAAGTCGGTTAGGGCGATTATAAATTTGACTACTACGCGCTCGGTCATGGATTTTGATTCCCATTTCTGTTTGGTATATATGTATTTACCTCGTCATCCACGCGAGAATCTTGACTCATGTGGGCATCATTAGCAAAAAAAATTAATAAATAATAATAATAGATAAACGGAGTACAATGATTGCGTAGCTGGTTCCTGAGTCATATTGTTGATTGTTGCACAACAATATTCGTAGAATATTGTTAATACTTGAAGTTGATGCAAAATCTTATGAGGGATTCTACTTGTAGATATTGTATGATTTCTAAATTGTTATACAACAGGTACCTGATTCTTAATTAACGTAAATAAATATCTCATTGCGAATGCTTGTAGTTTTACAGGTACATAATCTGATGGCTTCTGAATATACAAGAAGGATACAGACTTTCAAACACGCCACGAACAGAGCTCATGGAATATAGGTAAAGAATTTGAAACCTGTCAAAGTCGGACGGGTAGACATCTTGATAGATGAGTATCGTTTCGTGAAACCACATGTTACAGCACACCCCAATACTGATCGCGAAAAACGAGAAGGCTTTTTCAAACAGCCTAAAATACTGCGTTCAAGGTAAGAAACCTGCTTTCAGGGATAAAAATGTCTGTTACAAAATAAAATCAACCGACTGTTCTTTACAGACAAATTTGTGATAATTGATTTTCCGGTTTTTTTAAGTTAAAATCATGGTTGGACAGGTATGTCGTACCGTACCGAGACAGTGCCGTCGGGAAAACATGACTTGAGCTTATTTAAGGGTCTTCGCCAACCTTGTAATATGCTAGTCTTGGTTCAAATTCACCTTGACTTGGGGTCACAATTCTATAATTAGAATATCGGACTAATGATGAAATCCGCTTTAAATCTTTCCCAAATAATCCTTTCCCTCACTTAATTTCTAAGGCTACTTATACTGATGAGCATCCAATATACTCAATGATTATCACTATCGCAGAGTCAAACAAATGCTGTGGATTTGTGGTATTCAAGCTCCTCCAACTTTTTATACACCATTCCACAGCATGTGTTTTATTTTCAATAGTGATCCTACCTGTGAAACATCCCACATCATTTTACTGCGCACTTGAATTTCGGAGACAAAAAATATCGGCCAATCTATACTGCATAAGCTAATTCAATCAGCTAAAGTAATACAAATAGATTAACTAAGCTAAGTTCGTTCAACATTGCAACATGTGCGAAAAATACGGACAGAAAAATACACGTCTATTACATAAGAATCTATTACAATGACATTTTCTGAAGCCCATCAAATTCTTTTTGTACAAGAAAACGCCAGTATGAATGTAAGCTTATATATACCATGTTCTGCAAAATTTGCTTCGAATGCTGAAAGTTGAAGAATCAATGCACTGGGCATGGAAATAGGAATAATTTTATAACTGTTTCAACTGTATATTTGATAATATTTTCATACCTATAACGCGTTTCCAAATATCATGAATAATAATCATTTTAGAATACCTTTTCGTAGAAGTTGAAATTAAGAATCACTCAATATAAGGAACTAATAAAAAATGAAGTTGTCAATATTCATCCTGGTAGCGAAATGGTGATAAAGTATTTTACCATTGGAAACCGATTGTTTAGTGTCTATATCTATAGTCTATAGAAATAAAACGAAGAATAGATGAACTTTTCTGGGAGTGATGAAAAGGACACTGAAAACGTTTCAAGAGAACTCTTTCATCATCTTTTAGAACAATAGAGAAAAAATGGCATTCTACGTTTCGGTCTTGCACTTTTTGCTGGCAGAGCCTTTGGCGGCCCCCTGACTAATGACTTCAGATGGATTATGATTGAGTGAATAATTATTGACCCTTTTACATCATCTCTTCCGTCTATGAAGAGAATCGATGGATGCTCAATACGGGCCGGACAAATCTCAACGGTTCATTCCATAGCTCCAGGGAAAAGGATATCTGATCCCCATGAGGTTAAGATTGAGACAATAGACTTTTGATTGAAATTTTAGTTTCATTTATTTGTCGAGATTAGTTTATTGTAGTGATGAATGGGGGAAGATAAATAAGAAAATAATGAAGTTCCTCAAAGACAACCATGATATTTATAGGTAAAATCCTTTTCCATGCTATAATCTTCAATCTCTTTAACCTTCAATTATTTTTTCTCTGGAAAAGGTTGTGCAATTTTGTGTTGAGAATATATTTTTGAGATAAGGTTTATTTATTCATAATGCAAAAGTAGTATAATAAAGACAATATTACATAAACCTAGGTTATAAGCGAATGAATCTCTATTTGTTGATTTCAACGTTATGACAGTAAGGCAACTCTATTTCCAAAGAAATTTCAAACATATTTAAAAAAATAGAGATAAGTTCTGTAGGATTGATAAACCCTTTTACAACTTTAGACCAGACACTTCGCTAAGATATGTTGTTCACGATTCTGAGTGGAGCTTGATAAGAAGACAGTTGATGTATATAAGCAATAGATTCATAAATAAAATTCCTTTTGATATTCAACAAAACTTTTTAATAAAAGCAATAGAAACTTGGATTAAGGAAAAGTATTTCTTTTCTCTGGGAGCTGAATGGTGGTAACATATTTTTGACTGTTTAAGCCTTACTCTCTACGCTCTCTTTGTTAATTGAGCACGCTAATATTGGTGTATGTCTATTTTATTTATGTATTTCCTTTCAGAATGTTTTTTGTTTTTCTCTAAAAAATAATTTTTTTCTCGTTTGTTATTTGTATCTATACAGTGTAATAAGATAGGATTGGTTCATCCTCTATTTAATTTTAAGTTTAATGACTAAACTTCCAATACCAAAAAATTGTTATCTTTAATGTCATTTGAATCGGACTTTTTGCGACTCCCACCAGCGGACTAAGACTTTTCTTTTGCTTGTGCCTGAACCAAAATTTTAGTTTTTTATTTCGGGTTGGTTAGGTTTCTTTTATTTCCTTTAATTTCTAACCTTCAATTTATTGTGATGCAAAGTTGTGGTAATATTAAATTGAATTGAATTTATTAGTGAAGATTTGTTTATAATAGTGAAGAATAGAGAAAAGAAGTGAAAAGGTGATGGGGAGGCACTTCTAGATAACTGTGTTTTTTAAATTGAGAACCAAACCAGAGATATTATGTAAACTATAACGGAGAGTACGTGAATCTCCGATAACAAAGAAATTAAAATTAGAATTCGGGAGCAAAAGCGCAAGATATAAAATAATAATTGTCGATTACGATAAATTAATTTATACGATTACATTAATTTATACGATTACATTAATTTATACGATTACATTAATTTCTGCAATTTGCATCCCTCCATTCTATACGGGACCGTATAAGCGCAGCAGGAAAGCATGGCTCACCTTTCCCTTGTTACCTTATCGGCCGTATATGCAACGAAATTCGGCCATGACAGACGCGTTGTGAAGCGGGGAGGCAGAATTTAGGGAGGCCTAGTGATGGGAAACAAGCAGTTAATTAGTAATTCTACGTATGACAAAGTATGTGAGAACATTCTCACAGCATAGAAATGCACTTTTTCAGTCCACATAGACAGATCCTGAGGAGTTCCTTCACCAACCTCTTGAGATGAATAACCTGATTCAGTGATATCAGTCAACATGATTTCCGAAATCTTTCAAGAACGTTGAATTCACAATCGGAAGATGAGTAGGCTAGAAACGATCGATTACGCTTTCAAGCAGTATGTGAGTTTTTAAATACAGTAGTGTATAAATCATAACTATAATGCCAAGTTATACAGTATACCGATTATTTTTTTTATTTAGACAGTTTTGAAAGAACAAAGTATAAAATTATTAATTACTCCGATCACTGATTCTGATTCGACCTAGAAATGATCCTTTCAATGAGATAACTCATGTGCATTTAATGGAGTATGCTTCCAATCACAAGCCGCTATTACTTATAAAATCTGTTTATTTCCTCAATATCTTGTAAAATAGTTTGTGCTTGATTTATTGAGATATTTAAAAAAAAAGTCATACTTATATAAGTAAAATAATTTCATTTTATGAGATCATTTCATGTGTAGGCCTATTTGGTGGAATATGATTTCAATCACAAACCGTTATCACTCGTAGTACCAATAATTGTTTCCTTTTTGCAATAAATTTTATGATTTGATATTTCAAAATATCATAATAAATCAAGTATAAACTATTTGATTCTTAATTTATTATGATGTTTAAAAGAATCTTTATGCTTTTATGAGTGAAACTACTGGTAACAGGTTTGGATCGATTGAGATAACCCAACGAAGGATTCCGGTTTTCATTAGAAACATAAAACCTTTTTAAATATCTATTCAGATTGAGGGTTGAGTGTTTGTCGCACCCTGACCTATAATGAGCTTTCCCAGTGATTACTCTCCCAACCTAAGCCCTTCTAATACTCGACTAATAATGCGCAGGCAATGTTTACAGTATAAACTTCGATTTTATGTCTCGTTCAATAGGCCACATCGCTTTGCCGTCAACAATGAAAAATGTTCATTGAGCAAAGAACTCACATCAAACGCTATTTTTAAACAACTCTCGCAGCAAGATGGGATCAGGATGTTAACTGGCTTTTTGTAGAGCCTGTCAGCTCCTTCCACTTTATGAAGGCAGAGGCACCTTCTACCACTCTGCTTTGTAATCATCACACTCTTTTTGTTCCCATAGAGCTCCAGAACGAACTCTCCCTTCCTCATTCTTGATCAGATTTTCATCCCTTGGCACATCCATCACTCTTTTCCCCTTCCACTTTCCTCTACGACCTCTCAGCTGCAGTATATCGACCGTAAAGTTACATGTTCGAGCCTCAAGTCGATCGTCCCCATCCAGCAGTCTCGTACAACACTTCACCCTCCAACCTGCAGCAACCTTTATAAACAACAGTGTAAAACGTGGATGGACACTTCAAACTGACATGCTCTCATCTCATCTCTCCAATACAAACAACCTCTTTCCGACCAGGACAACTTTCCATCATCCGATGAATAACCTTGTTTATTTTTGCTCAACCCAGCCAGTGAAAAACAAGGTAATGTGCCTGTTGATAGGCTGAAATAGTTTGCGACGCAGTAAGCTCAACTGTTGAACGTGATTTTGATGACACTTTCCGATTAAGAGTCATGTCTTATTCTTCAAACTACTCTTCATCTCCAAAGTCTTATTTCATTTCTTTATAGCAAGCCTGTTGTATTTCACCTCCTATCAGCCTGGAGGAAGTTTTGAATAAAATTCAGCCGTGAAAAACAATGCTCATTCAGCATAGGATCCACTCCCCACATGGGATAAGGTGAGGAATGATGATTGTATTTCACCTACTGTATATGAATGAATAAATGAATGAAAAAGCTTATTCAACTTGTCAGATGATTTGCAAGGTATTTGTAATTGAAGCCACTGTTACAGAAGAGACAGTAAATATTACTATCTCTAGTATCTATTCTGTGTCTCTAACTTCTCCATAATCAGTCAATTTTCCAAATTATTTCAAGAGTGATAAGTATGATAGAAGGTAGGTTTGCTAAGATTATCAATAGATATAAACTATGAAAAATAAAAATATTAAACTTTCTAGGTGAGTCTCAACACACTTACTCAATGCGAGTATTGATATTTAAATCATGATATTAACCAAGTGAGTTTAACATTATCAATTACCAGTTTAAATCTGGAAAAAGGTAATGGATGGAATCACAACAAAAAAAAATCAATTGATTGAAAAATCAATCCTACATTTTTGTCAAAATATTCTTTCAAATTTCATTCAAATCAATGTATATATTACGTCTCATAAATTCACGTTCATCAAAATTTTGATTGTAATGTACTGTCAGTCCCCGTATAATAGTTGTTTGTTTTGCGTCTTACAACAAAATTGATGGAAAAATCGATCATCTATCGATCCTACATTTTTGTCAGAATATTCTTTCAAATTTCATTCAAATCAGAATGGTTTTATCTTTTGCTTCTCAAGTCTCAAGGCGATTTTAGTATATTTTTTAATATTTTTATGACTTATAATGACTATACTTTGTTCACCACCACTCTTCCATAGTTGGCAACCTTTATCACTTCCCAATTCTTGAATCATTGTCTCTTTGACCGTGAATCCTGAAACGTACTGTGATTTCTAATGCAAAGAACCTCTCAATCGAATCATTCCAATTTGAATTGCCAAAATAACAGCTTGTTCCTAAAGGACACAGGCTAGTGAACTGGACCCTCGAAACGTTTTGCTCCGGCTTGAAACAATAGGAAGTGATTAGAATTTGATGAATTTCCGGTCCACCGCATGCGGTTAGTGCGTTGCAGAATCACAATGCCACCAAATGAATTGCATAGCGGCAACCAGAAACTGCTGACTTGGGTTTTTGGACAATGACTAGTACGGAAGCTGGCACTTCCACAGTGTGGCAATGATATTATGTATAGAGATATAAGTATGTATAGTACCATAGCCGATTTCGACTGAAGGTGACTATTGAGACCTCAACATTATGTTTAACCCAAATAGCGTACCACGCAAACGAAGAGTGATGTAGGTTGCGATTACTTCCCTCACTGAGCTAACAGAATTGTATCTATGCCAAGCCCACCGAAACAAATTCAGAAGCTCTATGCTTATCAGTCCACTTTCACAATTATACAGGAACTGGTTGCACAGGTGAGTGTGTGTGTATAATGTCTAGAACCCTTCTGAGGTACTTCCTGAGTTGAAGTCATCAATCGGCATTGATGTACCCTTTTTTGTATCTGAGATAAATAAAACTCAATTCTCCTCAAGCCACAATAAGGAGCCATACATAGGGCTACCATTAATATGGAAATATAGTCATTTTGTCAAACTTCAAATTGACTGCAATAATCTGATAAAAATACCCTTATTCAGCTCAAATTATTCAAAAACCAGTTCCTCTCTCATTCAGTTCTACCAGGGACCACTTTCATAATAAAACAAAAAGTACCAGTATTTCTAGCTTCTGTGATTCTATGGGTAATCTGTACTTGTATTTTAATCATTAAAAAAGCTCCAGCTATCTCTATTCATTGATCATATGCTCAAAAGATCTTATAACAAAGTACTCGAGATAAAAGTATAATATTATAACTTAAATTATTACATTTTATCAATGTGTTTTCTAATCATCTCTATGAATACAACCAATATCCACACCATTCCATGATTTGAGCTATTGTGAATAAAAGCTACGTAGGCCTACATATCAACAACAGAAAACAATAATTTTTCAGAGAGGAGTAGTTTTTTGTTGTTGACGAAGCCCACATATATCTGAGACTTGTGAGTGGGTAATTAGGTGAATGATGATACTATGTTGATGATAATATGGACCTACCACCTACAGTTTCCTGGTAGACCTACCAGGGTATGTGATAATAAAGCAGAAAACAAACCAGCCGGTCACCCTTCCAACTGCAATCCCAAGCAACCGCGACTGAACACATGACACTTATTGAAGCTATAAATTCATGAATCTTGTTCGAGAGTCCTGAGATAGATATCTACTTCCTACATCCTTTATTTATTGTATAGAGCGGAGAAAATGGATATATAATATATTTATTATATATTATATTGTATATTATATATGATATATGACATATGATATTATAAATAATATACTCATTTTCTCCACTCTATACAATAATTAAAGGACGTAGATATCTATCCCAGGACTCTAGCGTCTAGCCCATGAAATTAGAGAGAAAGAAGAAACAGTGGTTCTCGAAGTTATCTGCTATGTAAATGTTCACTTCTAAGCAATTAATTACTCTGCTTTTGACACTTTTGGTGTTTACTTAGTACTTTGTAGAATGTTCTAGTTGTTTGGTTAGAAATTAATGGAGTCTTATCGAATATTGTGAAGGCCTTTCATTGTTTATTTTAGAAATCGGTAGAAGTTGATAGAAAAATGTAGAGATCTATCGATTGTTGAAAAACCTATTTAAGGCGAACGCATTTGTAGAAACTAGTTCAGTCTTGTTTGAAATTTGTTGTGATAAACAAGAAGTGACAGTTCTATCTATTGTGCCTATATAGTGATAATTCTTTCTTAGTGACAGTTCCCCTTGATACAGACAGTGAAATCACGTTGGCGCTATTACAAACCATGCAGTGAACTTTCGTTGTCTGTAGTGATAATTCTCTTGACAGTTCTATAGTGATAATTCTTTTACCTTTTTTCTGTTTTATGGACTTGTGCTACATAAGTTAATTGTTCTTCCTCGACGTTTCTTTTTGAATATTATTGGACAGTTTATTGTACAGTTATTATTTAATATTCGATCGGCCTTTTGACATTTAGTGATTGATTTTTGTATGGTAATATTGAAAACTCATCAGTTGAACAATATCGTTTTATCTGTTCCCGATTACTTATTTTACTGTAAGAAATTACTGAACAGTGTGAGTTGTAGATTATTTGTGTTAATAAAGTGCAAGTGATAAATTTAAGTGTTGCCAGCGTTATTTTAGACATAGAACCCATAACAATATATTATATAATTATATATTCATAGTGATAATGCATGTCATTGATTTTTTTGAGAAATAATTATTGATTGCTGAACCAAATTAATAAAGTTAAAATGAATAAAACTCATTATTTTTTCTATGTTAATTCAATTGAAAAAATCTTCCCCTATCCTCTACCTAAATTGTTTTTTCTTACCTGAAATGTAAGTGAATACTGTGGCACCATGAAGTGAGACATTGAGAATCAACTTCAGCTTGTAACTAGATCATCGAATCGCATCCTGTACCGGATTCTCTCTATTAAGAAGATTCCAGGGATTTCTGAACTAAACATTGAGAGGAATTCACCAAAATTCCCATCCCATGAATGTTTGCCGCAATGACAATTTTATTGTGTCTCCCACTTGAACTCTCAATTCCAAAGTGAACGTTTCAATAGTATCTCATTCCACTTACCAAGAACGGAGCGCTTTTGAGACATTTTCCAATCTGATGTGGAAACTCTCTCTTTCTTCTTCGTCTCCTCCTTCTCTTTTCACTTCTTCTTTTTTCTTTTCTTCCCCTCTTTCCGATAATGAAGAAGTTCTATTACGATTTAGGAGGATCAGCAGAACGTTCGAGAAGTTGAAAAAAGTGAAGTAAAGAAAGATTCATCGGGATTCCGACCTATAATCGAATAAAAGTCAATCACCGTACAGTACAGCCTACGTTTGCAGGCAGCTTCCCAATGTCTCCCACACAAATTCCTTGCAATGGCACAGTAGCCAATTACCAACTCGGATGGAATTTTCTTCGAAGATACCACTCGTACGAAATTGAATATAACCGCAAAGTATTTCTCAACTTGTTACCTTAAATGTTAGAGAAGCTCAGATGTTAGAATACGAATTTCAATTCTGATCAATACTGACTTTTCTGGAATAATCATGAATACCACTATTGTTTACCGAGATGATTTTATGAATGGAAAAGTTAAAGATCTACCAAATCACTTCTTTAAAGCCACAAAGTAGTTCTATTTTTCAACCTAAGCTCTGTTTATTATCATTGCGTAGTTTTTGATGTTTTATAAATGACGATGTTCAACTGTACTGCATTTTATAAGTTTGTACTGTGTTGATTGGCATATTGGACTGATAATATCACTCCATAATAATATATCTCAATTTTCAGAGAATAAAAATAAAATTTCTTGGAAAATCATAAACTATGCATGCGCGAATCCAGGCGAAGGATATAAGGTATAAAGGGGATGTATTACTGGAAATCCCAATCGAGACTAAAAGAAACTTCATTTGTGTATTTTTTGGGGGTGAAACCCTTCTCTTTAGGGATCATAACCCTCCACATATTATCACCCTCCACATCCCCCTCCCAAAAATATTTTTGATTCGCCCATGACTACTGGGTTACACTATAATAATTGTACCTCTGAACGAACATTCTTGATCCAAACGGTTTTTCGCGAGGCATACCACCAACCTAAGTTTCGCCAAAATGTATTTTCTTTGTTATTTTACATTCTTATACCTTCTGTGGAGCTCTTCCTGATCTCTCTTAACTAGCTTGAAGTCATTAAGTAGAGTTGCAGTTCTGCAGAAAATAGTTCTGACTTTGATGGCTCGATATGCCAATAATCCAAAATTGGAATCAAGATACTCCAGGAGAGCCTGTTCAGAATAGACACAGAACTTCCGGCTTCTCCATTGGATTGAGAACAAAATGATAACTGTTTTACCATGCTTCAACATCACGGTATACTCATCAAGAAGGAGCTACAACCCTAAACCCCTTGAAAAAACACATTCTGGCTACAACTTTGACTTTTTCCTGTGTACCCTTAGTAAGTACCCAGAAAGTACCTACTTAAACTTTATGGGTAAAGTAAGTACTTGCTTGTCTTGACTTAGTGAACGAGTAATTTCAGCGATTACTGAAATTAATCATTAGTTTCAATACCTAAAAAAGCCGTAAAACCGCTTCGCAACAGGATCCGAAACCTATCTATGCGAGAGATTCTGATATTGTTATGACAGCATACAGAAATCTTTCTTAAAAACAGCATATGCGAATCCTGCTCTGCTATATGCCACTTAAATATCATACGATCCTAACCATATTATTATTTGAATATTGTTCTCAAGATATAATTTTTTCGTAGATTACGTCTTGGAGACTCCAGTTAGAAGTCTCCAAGAAGTATAAGACAAGTCAGAAATCAAAACGCAACGATTGGGAAAAGCATTCGACCACTTTTTTCAAGTTAGCATCAGGTTTTTCTAATACAATGGTCAGTGACATGACAAACTTCGTCTGGAACTACACTTCAACTACACTTTCCTTTTTTCTGGGGAAGGAAACACGTACCAACCAGATAACGAAGAGCTTGTTAGAGCCGGCGGTGGAAAACAGTGAAAGAAAAACTCCTTGGTTCTATTTTATTTTCCCCCAGTGATTCAGAAAGAAACGTATTTGTGATGCATCTCTCGGATAACTTACGATTTTATGAGGGTGAAAGTCTCTCATCCTTGAAATAGACTGATGTATCCAGTCTGCAGCTGTGCTGAAACGTATATTTCATGACGCCATAGAGTTAGATGCTGAATTTAGGGACTTCTCACACATGGAGAAAATAATAAAGGTTGAATCTCATTATCATACGTATAATTTCTCTACTTGAAGCATCATCGGAGATTCTGGAGTTACGTTACCATGTGAAATAGATAGCTCAAACATTGAATTTCATTATCATATTATTTTTTCTTCCACTCACTTGAAGCATCATTGAAAGTTTTTTCGGCTCTATGATCACTAAAGATAAAGAGACGAGCTTCAAGTTTATTTGAAACTGTAGTTTCATCTATTTCGAATAATTTACTATTAATAAACAATGCAGAATAATTAAAAACATAGTGCTCTTATAGCAGAAGTTATTTTAATTTATGAAATATGTTATATTTCGATTGAGGGTTCATAGTTTCGGAAATTTGGGTTATGAATTTGTATTTTCACTTGAGATTCCGCTGTTCATAGATGAGACAATCAGTATTAGTGAATTTATCGGAATTCAATTTTCACGAAAATATTAAAACGATGGAGATTCCATGTTCAGTATATATTAAGCTTGTCTGTACTTTAGTTTTAGTTTGATTGAGATTGATTATGTTATAACAACCGAAACTAGCGTCTCAATATTTTTTAATAAATGTAGCTGTGACAATTTCGTCTTATTATCCATTCTTGTTAGGCTCAAGCCTGTGCCTGTACTTCTGCATTCATTAGGTAGATAGGTTAGAAATAACGTAAAAAAATATAAAAGTATTCTGGAAGTAAATGGCGTTATCTTCAATTGAAGAGTTATCTATTGAATCTAATATTATTGTGATCATTATTGATGAGGCCGAGAATCTTTATTAGCAATTTAATTTCCTTATGCTTTCATAAATTTATGTAAGAAGTCCAATATCTCGATGCAAATAGCCTCTGGAAACTTGGAAATAAAACGCTTTTATGCTTTTCATAATTCAGTTTTAAGAAATAAGTTCCAATGGGTCTTGCATTGATCAGGTCCTATTGACCTGAGTAAACATGAACCACTTCAGGGTTGAATTTGTTTTTCAAGCTACAGTTTGATCAAAGGTTAACACTGACAATGGTGAAATTAGAAGGAACATTTACATGATTTCAATATTTTCTACATGTTTCAGGTTCATTGATTTAATTGAATGTATATTTTTTTAAATGTCAGTTATACTCTAAATAGCGTGTATGTGCTGTTTTCATGAGAAGATACACGGACAACAAAAACCGTTTTCATGTAGACTATCAATCTTCATCCTTGTCTGGCAAATTGATTCAGATAAATCACTGAGAATTCTGTCAGCAACAAAATATACTCATTGCACCGACTGAGAGCAGCCCACTTGCGTACATTGAAACGTATTTATGTTACTCAATATTGATTTTTTGGTATATTCATGAGTGAGACACAGATTCTCTCGCTCATTCCATACAAATATGAAATAAAATTGGAAAAAAAATATTTTTCTCTTGGATTTATTGGAATTTCTCTTCAACATTTGTTCCAGTTTGACTGAACTTGCTACTGAACAATCATCTCAACAACACTAACTACAGTACATGTCGTTCTCAATTCCATGTTATTTTTTATCTATATAAATATTTTTTCATGCTATTTTTTCAGTTCTCTCCTGTTCAAGATCATTACGTCAACAGGGTATACTTTATTTAGTTATTTATTGCATATGAAATCCTCCTCCCAGTTTCATTACATTTTTATATTTAACCAATATTGACCCCTTCTTAAACATCTTATGGGAGGAACAGTAGATATTGATAACTATTTTCATGATTACCTCTAAAAATATTCTACATGATGTTCCTACAGCAATACACTCATCAATCAAGAATGTTAGTTATCCAACTTGTTGATAGTAATAAAACTTTTTTTAGCTTTAACTGGCAGATATTATGTAGGTTTGAAGGCAGATTAGGTGAAGTATGGGAATACTATAAACACTATCGACACTCAACACCACAAGGCCTCCTCAAATATGGAAGTGATGTTAATGAAATTTCATCCGTATTTTCCCTGTATCCAAATCACATTTCCCTTCATAGTTCACAATATTTTCCATGTTATTTGACGGACAAAAGCCATCGCCAATAGGGGGAGAGTTAGGACCCGGGGAACTCCCTTAAATAAGCTTCTGCTCGTTACACAGTAGATACACAATGGTAGAGAAGACTTTACAGTCTTAACTCCACCTAATAAAGAATTTTTCCATTTCGTTCACATCGAGTTTTGTAATTTCAATTCACCAATGCAAACTTGTAACCACAATTAAATTGACTTGTATATGGACCCTAGGCTCATACCTCAAAGAATTGAAGGGAAGTCCTCTCACAATAATATAGATGATATAGATATAATATAGATGATTAAATTACTTCTATCTCCTGTCCGGGGGTCTTCCACTGGAAAAAAATTGAAAAATGGCCTCTCTAAAACCGAATTTTGAGCGTTTCTAGTCATAAATCCTTTTATTTCAACGAAAATTATGGTTCAAACTATTTGGTGCTTGAGTCATCGCTGTTGGAGGGGGGAGGTTCGTACCCGGGGACCCCCCTTGGCTACGCCCCTGTCTGATGTAACAAAAGTAAAATATTGTTGTAATGATGGTTTCATCCACCCACCCATTTCACTCACTCTCTCCCTCTCTCGCTCTCTCTCTCTCTCTCTCTCTCTCTCTCTCTCTCTCAATAGGCTTTATCACACTGAGAAAAATTTGTCCAGTAGAAATTACCTTTTTTGAAGGTAAAATCATTTTTTGGTGAAAATCTCATTTTAAAGGTGATTGCTACTGAATACGGGTGTCTATTACAATTTTATAAAGTAGTTTTTACCTTTTAAAATGGAGAAAGACACAAATAATAAAAAGTAATTGGCGAATTTACCGTGTAAGGTACTAAACACCACTTGTTTGCGGTAATTCACAATCTTATAATGTAAAAATTACTTTATCAAGGTGAATTGTGCTCATTCAATGTGATTCCTGAAATTACCTTTTATAAAGTGTATTTTTAACAACATTGATATTGCGAATTTCACAATAATATAAAGTAATGCTTACTTTAATCTGCGATAACAGCGTTTAACACTTTCATAATTGTGAAAATCACCTTGCAAAAGGTAAAATCTACAATGTAGTACTTTTTGTAACAGTCTACAGCACATGCGCGTATCACATGACCAGTGCTGGAATGCACTTCTTTGTTCATTTCATCGAGTATTTAGTTTTGATTCTCAACTAATCAACAATGGCAGATTTCGAAACAAGGAGTTTGTTGGAGAAGTGGGGACTTCTGGAATACACCCACAACTTTATAGGTGAGTTTATCTCTTTGATTATTCATGATATGTTTAAGTTTGAAAATGAAAAGTTTAAATTTAATTGTTTGGACTTTGAAGTCAACTTATAAAGTAAGGATTGACTCCATAATAGAAAAGGTTAAACTAGGTACTACTATTTATAATAATGGTGGCCCTATACACATTTAGCAACATTTTATTCTTGAATAATATTCTTTCTTCTGATCGTCTGACCCAGAGAAGACTTTACAGTTGTACCATGGATGCGTATTATGACCAAGAAGCGGTCTTATGAATTGGTCCAAACAATCAAATGTCTGTTTTTCAATGACTGTTTGTAATGGCTGCTACTTGTACATCAGACATGCACAAATTCGTCAGAACGATTTGAGCGATCAAATTAATGAGTTTGAATTTTTCCTACAAACTCTAACGAACTGTATCTAATCTACAGAGCTCTCATGGGAATAAGAGGACATACATTTTTACGAAAACTGTTATAATATAGTAAATAACAAGTTTTTAAAAGATGTTCTTCTGTCTGGGTAAGGGGTTCGGGCCAAATGTTCATCTATTCAGTGCTCTAGAGTTTACTATGCCAACTGTATCTCATCAATTATTAACTTATATCGTCTATGCTCTTGTGTCTTGAAATCTTGAATATAAAGTTTTATAAAAACCTGAATATGACAATGGACAGAGAGAAATTAATTAAAATAACTCAGCCTCTAATGGCTCAGTCAGTTGGGGCGCTTGTCTTTTATTAGATAAGACTCTGGCTGACTGCTTTTCCTTAAGGTCTCGAGTTCGAATCTTGCTGAGACTTGGATGTTTTTACCTTATCATTGAAGCTTAGTAGACAGTGTTGTTGTACTCTATTAACCTTGATCATCATTCACTTCATCACCTATTTGAGCATAGACTCAAGTGGGCATCATCCGGCAAAAAATTATAACTTAACTTGAGTCTTGTATTTGTAAATAAATGTTTGTGTGAAGAAAATTAGAAGACTGATATCTTCGTCTATTCCCTTCAGAATGTATGCAAAATTTCAGGTCTCATCCTGAAATACTCAAAAAATATTGTCGGTTGTTCATGCAATTCTTGATAAAGCATAGGCTAGAATATTAAACTCTCCCTTTTGGACTCTATTGGAAAATAAATCGTTGATCGTGAGAATTATCAACATTAATTTAATTAGGGCTTTTTTATATAACTTTCCTGGAAAAAGTTGAACTTTTGCACCCAACCTAACCTTACCCAACTCAGCTTATTAGTAGGTTACTACTAAATCACCCAATTGCATTTTTCAAAGGAAGATTTCATTCTAGAATGCATCATAGAACGAAAAACCAAAAATTTATATATTTATGTGTTATGAAACAGTTTCAAAATTATACGGTAGGCTAATTATTAAATTGTTTTCAGATTATAAAGTTGGGATTGCTGCTTTGAGGCACTTGGATATAAAAGATCTACACATAGAATTTCTCATCACTGATTTTGGGCCAAGACTATGCTTCCATGCCCAATTTCAACCTTGGAAGAATACAGAATCAGCTGGTCCATCAAACCTCAACATATCGACGGGCAGTGTAAGTTGATTGTTAAAATTCTAGCCTATATTGATTTCACCTTTCTTTCTATTCCCACGAATCAGCTTTTAAGCTGCATTTAAACCAGCAGAGTTGACAACAAATTCAATGACAACAATTTGTGTTGGGTGCATTAAAATGTCGATCGCTTGACTGAAGGACTTATGAGATTGGGATTCGGACTGATGGAAGGCGTTGATTATCTGCATTATATTTAATATGTCTAAAAGCAGCGCACCAATTTTTAACTTTTAATGTCGACATTTTAATATCCTGAGCCAAATTATACCCTGAGCGCCACCTTGCAAATATGGCATGACATTTGTAGAAAATTGAGACAGCAAGTTAATAGTTTGGTAGTTTCTTTATTAGTTATTCTGTGTTGCTGTTTTTTTTTTTAAATTTGAAGTCCTACAAAATTTCAGTATAGTTTTAAAATTGTTAAATAAGAAAAAACTAGGAAAAAAATTATTTTTCAGGAGTTAACAATATCAAGATCTTGATTCAGGAAACTTTATAAGTGATCCAGATGATCCCAGCGGAAAGGAACTACTCTCATTAAATTTCGAAACTGATTTGGGTCCTATCATCTCCGATCATTCTTTGACAGATTTAGATTCATCTACTAATTCAGATATTCTACCGGTATTGGATGATGAAGAATCATCTAGAACACAAGCAAGTAATGGCAACTCTGATCAAGTAATGGCAAGTCTGACAACTTATTAAAATCTCAAACATACATTAAATCCAATAGTTGTAACAGGGGACCGAGTTTTGATGGGTGGGGTGGGGGTGGGGGGGGGTAAGTCTCCCATGAAATAGTTTTTGAACACTCCCCCTAATGAAGACCTTCTTCATTAGAACTAAGTGCTAAAAAAATCAACACTATCTATTGTTTTGCCATGTTGAAAATTTTTTTTAGCCTCGCTCTGCTATTTTTTGCAAAATACTGTTTTTCAGTCGAAAATACTTTGATCAAATACTCATATTTATCAAATAGTAAAAATGTTTCCTACCTGTTCATTGTGATTTAATATTTTATTCCATCAAAACGCTAAAAATTATTAATTTTGTTGGACAACCTTAATTGTTTTTGTTGAGTTATGAACTGTTCATAAATATTTTTATTTAAAAGGCAAGATATTATAGCACATTTGGAAGTTTGTCTGCTATAACTGTGAAAATTAAAAAGTAATAAAAATATAATTATTGTAATATGACTCCAGGAATTAAATTGATGAAGTGAAGATATTACTACTTGTCATTAGGTTCTTTCATGACTTTAATTAAATTAACATAGCTTTCTAATAATTTTCAGCATTTAATGTTGGTTTTTTAATTCTAGGGTACGTCAAGCCTTTTAAAATTACTGCAGACCTTAGAAGGCTAGACAATTTTAAATCGATACAAAACTAATAGAAGATTGGAAAATAGTGACAGAAACAGACTCTGCAGAATCATCATCAACCATTGTAAATTTTTGTACAATGTTGTTCATTTTTTCATTTTATAATATAGAAATTTAAAATAACGTGGAGTACTGGGTTTTTATTTTCCTTCTTTATGAAATGAGAAAGTAATTTGGTATTTGTAATCTTGTCAGATTTTTTATGGATTTAAAATTACCTGCATATAAATTCCTGGATTTCTTGTTCCATGACGAACTGCGTTGTTAATATTAACTTTTCAAGTGAATTAAACGATTTGCAGTCAAATTTTATTAAAATAAGTAGTATTTCACTTACTTCTGTAGGCCGAACGTTTTCGAGTTGTTAAAACCCTACAGAAGTAAGTGAAATACTACTTATTTTAATAAAAATTTGACTGCAAGTCGTTTAATTCACTTGAAAAGTTAATACCTGTATATAATTAATTGATTTATATTTGAAGAGTATTTTCACTTGATTTCTATTTTTTATGTACACATTTGTATGGCTGTAATTACAAGGTAATATTACAAGGTAATATTCATATTATGTAAAAGGTAATTTTCACAAACTAAATAGTGAGTTTCACCTTGAGCATGAAAGGTAAATTTCACAATAAATCAAATTACCTTATTTATAAGGTGAAAATCACATTTAAAAGGCTGTCGTCAGTTTTTACACTATAAAAGGTAAGAAACCTATAAAATTAGGGTAATATTCACCTTCTATTTTTCTCAGTGCAATAAGTATATTTTATCTTTCAACATTTTTTTTTTTCAAGGACAGGTGTTTTCTCTTTTGCTCAAAGTGCAAAGATCGTTGAAGTCTAATCAATTTCCTTTTATGTTTGAGGTGGTTTTTGTTATCAAGAAAAAAAAATGCTCTTGAATAGCCTTGTTCTGTCTTCACTTCTTCCCCCCCCCCCTCTTAGTCATCTTCATCATTTAAATCATGGTGTTGTTATCATTCACTTATTGACACCTTTCTAATTCTTAATCAATTTTTTTTTCTAACCCTTTTTTATATAGAACTAATAGGTACTTTGTCTATCCATCTAATTTATCTAATTATTTGACATTTTATTACATAGATCTTTTACAGTGTAAATGTTATGCAATTTATTTTCATTTTAATTTATATATTTTTCTTTTATTTTCTTCAATTTAATTTATTCTAATTTTGTATTTACGTCAATGTGCAATGGGTCTGTCAAGACCTAGTACAGACAATAAATAAATCAATCAATCAATCAATCAATCAAATCAATCTCTCTCTCTCTCTCTCTCTCTCTCACTGAATAAA
The DNA here is from genome assembly GCA_948455865.1 of Conomelus anceps. Lineage (NCBI taxonomy): Eukaryota > Metazoa > Arthropoda > Insecta > Hemiptera > Delphacidae > Conomelus > Conomelus anceps. Next base: position 34,705,891 of record OX418224.1, read on the forward strand.
TAAATCTAATCTAATCTCTCCATCTCTCTTCTTACTTGCTCTATTCCCATTATTTAGGGTCAGCTCTCCTAGTTCTCAGAGGCCATTTAGTACCATCCTAGGTCATCTCAGGTAAAAGTTGACTTTCTATTAAATTCCTTTGAACAAGGGCTATTCATGTGAGGCGGGGTCTGCCTCTGCCTCTTGGCTGTGTCTCCATCTCTAGCACTTTTCTCGCCATGTGCTCAGGTGGGCGTCTGCTTATATGACCATAACAGCGCAGTCTTCCTTCGATAATATTTCATTTATTAGAGTTCACCAGGTGAACTTTATTTTATGATATCATCACTATCGTTCTAATGAGAAGATAGTCAAGGAATATTGAAAATTAACTTCCCAGAAGATGCTTCATCCCTGAACAATCATCCTTTTTGTCTCTACATTGATTGTTCCCTTTTCGATTAACGATGTCCTAAAATTGTTCCCCATGAGGGAAACATTAAGAGGAAATGAATGAGAAGATAGTCGAGGAATTTTGAAAATTGACTTCCCAGAAGATGCTTCATTCCTGAACAATCATCCTTTTTGTCTCTACATTGATTGGTCCCTTTTCGATTAACAACATCCCAAAATTGTTCCCCATGAGGGAAACATTAAGAGGAAATAAATCAAGCTACAGTTTGCCAGTGTCTCATGATGGCGCACCTCCTGCATTCCTGATGAGCCAGCCAGCCCTTCATAACATGGAAATAACGCCGCTTTCATTATCTTTCTCTTTAATGAAACGGCCACGTAATTAACACGAGTGAAAATTCTCAGGATAATCGCTTCAAATAGGGAGATTCAAGGCAGGGTGCCAGCTACGGCTGCCTCGGACAAGTGACAAGAAAGAGAGAGGATTGAGTGTGAAAGAGTGAATAAGAAAGAGAGAGCTAGGGATTATGAGTGTTAGTGAGTGGGGGGGGGGGGGGGTCGACAATGAAAGTGGTCTCTTGAAAACGGTTAGTCCCGCATAATCCTCTCTTCATTTTAAACCCTCACTACCTCTTTTTTGTCGTTCTGAATATTCTCCTGTTTCCATCCAAGCGGTTTCACCTGAATTTGGAATTTTCAGCCGACGCTCATTAAAACAAAGACCAAAATTCGCTTTCATCTTCTTTTCAATTTCGAAAGTTTTCTAACTGATCAGAAATTTCAAAATACTTTAACAAAGCTCCCTCTGATTTTCTGATATTGGGATATACTGTATACTATTAAAAACTGTGTCAATTTGTTAATGACAAGCAACAATTTGTACAACACTGGCTGAGAGCTTTCCCTAACACGTTTAATTTTCTTATTGATTATAAGAGAGTGAATGAATAAGGATATGCCAGGGTGAATAAACTCAATTCTATCATTTTACTAATGTTATCATATTTTTCAAAGACTTCTGTTGGTAAAAAGAGAACTAAGCAATAAGCATTCAATAGCATTATCATGCTGAATAATAATAATTTGAAAAATCATATTATATCTTTTTCTTGGAGATAAGGATATTAATTTGTATGTACATGTGAAAAAACTCAATTGTTCAAAAGAGAATCGATAATGTGGTATTCAGGAGATTTAGATATAATTATAAAAAATCATATTATATCTGTTTCTTGCAGATAAGGGTATTAATTTTGTATGTACATGTGAAAAATTCAATTGTTCAAAAGAGAATCGATAATGTGGTATTCACGAGACTTAGATAGGCCTATCAGATGTTATGTCGAATATCGAACAATATTGGTGAGAGCTTCTACAAATTATATTATCCAGATTAATATAAGTATCATCCAATTATTATATATCTGAGTTTATTATGTATTTTATAATAATTATAAAATTAAATTAAAATTATCACAATTATATTCTGGACAGTTTATCAGGAAATTTAAAAACTCACAAATGCTTTAAAATAGAATGCGTTTTTTCGGCCACATATATGCAATAAATAATCGAAATAGACTAACTAAAAATGTATTTGGATTTTTCAGTGGCAGAGAAACAATGAGTAACTGCTTCTACTGACTAGTTCAACTTATTGATTGAAAATATAGCATTCTAGAAATTTAGGCTATTGACAGATGAGAATGGAAAAGTTTAAACCTGAAGTTAGAAGAGAAATTGTAGTAATAAGAAAGTAATGGCAGAGGAGAATGGCAATTGGAGAACATGAGGGACGGCTATTGGAGGAAGCGCAAAGAAGCATCTACGAAAAAAGTAACTGAATCAATGTTCACCAATGTGGATATTTCGACAAAAGATTTGTAGACCCTTTTACAGGCAAATTACATCGTCCTATCGAATTCATAAGACGATGAAAGAAGTTATCATTAGTCTGTATTGAAGCTTCTTGAATTTTGCTCTGATACAACAGAATAATCATTATACAAACCAAAAATTCCCTAGGGTTTGTTCCTATTATCATCATGACACCAAGTTTCCAAATTTGGTCCTGGAAATACGTGTCTGATGACACCTTTCCTCTTATTTTATGTGAAACACTTATAGGATGCCGCCACACATCTACGACCAATATTCTGCACTTGGAATAGCTAGTGTAAGTTTGTCGTTAATAAACGAAACACACTCTAAAACTAGAAAGTACCACTGTCTGTAGCCGATGAAGAACAAAGAGCTGACGAAGAAGAGAGAATGAACGGAGAGCTCAAAGAGAGGCTGTCCCATCCCACTGTTTTCACAGTAAACAAAATACGCGGCTCGGGATGCCTTGTCGAGAATGGCAAATTCCGGCTGAATGAAAGAGGTGGGTGCTACGCTACTGACAACTAGCGTACCTCTGCGGTTGAGTTTGGAAGTTTATCACTAAACGATTCCCAATTATCGCGTGTATTTTCAGAGAAATTTCTGGAAATTAATGAAGAATCTTCAGAAATTTCTGAGAGCTGTACTTTATCTATAGACCTCTCACCTATAGAAAATAAGAAAATTGTTTACATTAAAAATAGAAGGAAATAGACAAAGGAAATGAGGAGAAAGAAAGAAAAGAGGGGAAAAAGAGAAGAAAATTTTGATAGAGAGTAACTGACTTAAATACAAGAGATAAGTGTTTATCTTTGCAGGAGTGAATTTCAAGGCCACAGCTATAATAAATAATTGATCTAACGTATTGAGGTCTCAGCTTTTACTTATCCACTCGGAATTTCGTCTATCTTTCTATATTTAAAAAAATATATAAATTTAAAAAAAACAATAATTATTCTTGCAGAATGATGATTGAGAAGTATGATTTGGGTATGACGACGATTGAGTTGACAAATCGAGCTCCTTTCGTGAAATTTCAGGAATTTCAAAGTACCTGATTTGAAGACCATTCATTCTTGTTTAGGAATGCACTTTGTGTTTTATGAAATTGGATTCTTGTTACATATCCTTGAAAACTAATATTAAATTTCTTATTCAAGGGTTGGACATTATTTTTTATTATCTACCAGGCAAGTAGCGAAATGTGATACTCTCAATCATAAAAAAGAACTTTGCAAATCAAATTACCTGATAAAATTTGAAATTCAAATGAACTACTTGGTAAAAATATAAATGAATGAATATTCATTATCATAATTTTATTGTTGTACTTCTTTAGTGGGACTATTCTTATACATTATTGGCCTTATTCTTCTGTCCCACATAATTTATTTCTTTGTAGGAATGTCATTCTAAATAGATTCTTTCGAATTATAAGGAAAATATCATGATTTCTCTATTCATATCGATAAAATTATAAATATTAATATATTACTTCAATATTGAATCTAATTCAAGCAACTACACTATTGTTACCTCGATAGAAAGAAACTGGACTACAAAATAGAAGTGGGTACTTTATCTTTGCAGGTGAGTTTTCAGGGCTACAAGCGTAATAAGGTTTGAGAGGTCTGTTAATTTATGAGGGGGATTAGCTGTACTTAGAGGTTTCCCGCAACTACTTCTACTACTAGAGGCTTCCGCAATGCAGTGTTGTATTGATAAATGATCTTACTGCCACAGGCTACGAGTTGATGAGCGTTTTTTTCTCAACTTCCCAACATCCGATAGATTTTTCACCTGAATAATAATTATATTTTCTGCGTAATTGCAGCTCTTTAAGTCAATAAGGAGAAATATAAGTTATTTTTAAACTGGTGGTCAAGGAGATGATTGTAATAATAGTGTATAGAGTATTTTGTTTTTTGTCATTTTTTTCGATAATGTATTGGACAAGGTCAATTGCAGGTTCTCTCCGCGGGAATTCTCAAATAATTTCTTATAATTTTACAGAGTTCTAGAATAATTCTAGAGTTTTCTGAAGGATTAAAGAATTCTTACATTGTTTCTTGTACTTCTAAAACGTTCTAGATTATTTCTTGAGGTTTTATTTTATCTATGTATTTAACATTTGCTGCTTTCAAGTGGCTGCCTTTTTTTCTTTTTTTGGAGTTTGAAGCCTACAAAGGTCTGAGACATGTGCGTGGGTAATGAATTGGATGATGGTGATTGATGAGTTGGACCTACAGTCAGGATAATATCCTTTATTCATGCTGATTTTAGTGTTTATTTATTATTTTCAAATAGTTCCGATTCATCACTACTTTCTATTTATTAATCAGGTTCTAATAAAAGTGACAGGTAATGTTAATTCCTCAATAATGCTAGGTCTTATTATGTGTGAATACCTCTTCTCCACGTCACGTTTTCACAAAAAAAATAGTGTTATAATTATTATTGCAAGTTTTGATTTTGCTACTGAGTTTTGGGAATTATTATTCATTGGACATGAACATTTTTATCTCATTAAAAATGTTTCATGTAGCCCACTTGTTATTATATTACTATTAATAGTTTATATTGTTGTTTTTGTATAGAAGTAAGAACAGCTCAGTTATTTAATATTTTGGTTATTGTAAATGTAGCTTTGGAAGGAAACCAATAATATTCTTTGTAATTTTCGAAAATGTAAAGTATTTTTTAATGAAAATATAAAGTACCGGTGCGGTACTTGGAAAAAATATTATGAAATGTCAATCATTTCTTTCTATTCCATTTTTATTCAATTTTATTACATCCTGTTTCTAAAATTTAATTTAAATTTAATTTTTAATTTTGTGATTGATACTTTACATCATTAATTCATTCAAAATCTTTTGCATCATTTTAATTGTCAATGGCACAGCGTCATCTAGAATGCCTTCAATGGAAATGAAAGATGTGACGTAACGCTGTCTTGTCTATTTTGACTGGCGGAAGTTACGAGTATAGTGAAATGCTGTAACGAAGAACTTGAGTGAACTGGGTCATGATCGCTGAGCAACTTTCAGAAACCTCATTATTTCTAGTGAATAGAGAGTGTGGGCCTCACAATAGTCATTCGCGAATGATATTGCCATTTTAACACGTTTTATGAATGGGACTACAACGGTCAAGGTGACAAAATATATTTTTGGCAGTAGTGAAACGATATCCTTTCTTCCAATAATGAATCATCAAGTTACTGCCCATCAACTTAATCACAAAAATGATTCCAGGAACAAACATAAATTATAAGATTTATTTGTTCAGTAAAACAGACATGCTACTTGTTCAAGTTTAGCAATTACTACTCAAAAATAATAAATCGCATTTGTATTGATCAATCACTGAGAATATTAAATAAGATTGTCACTCCCACACAGTAACAGGGACTTAAATAATCGGGAGTAGCCTACAGTACTTGCTTTCACAGTTTACACTTAGTCTCATATATTTAACTATGTACCTACCTATTTTTTCTCATAATCATCATTTTGTTTTTTTAAAAAGTGTAGAATTTTGGAATTGTAGGAAACTTTAAAATTTACAATATATAAAACTATAAACACTGATGAGATTTTACAGTAGCTGATGTGCAAAGTCAAGCACAAGTAAAATCTGTTTATAATGCCCCTGGCCTCAACAGGCCCCTGGAAAATGTTTGGGTAGGCCTATGCACTATATTTGTATTATAAATATAATTTTGATACAAGAGTAGCTAGAAAACCGTTACTCGACTTACGCTACCTCAAGTGAAGTGAAGAAGTATTGATTGATCTTTCTACATTTTATTTTTTTTGTAGATTACGTCTTGGAGACTCCAGTTAAGGGAGTATAAGACAAGTCAGATCAACAATTATTTTATTATACACTAGTTACCATAATTACTATATCAATTAGTTGAGGTGAGGCTTAATTTTGATATGAAAGGAACTCTTGTACACTATAAAAAGCTTTATCAACTAAATATTTTTTCAATTGTTTTTTAAACATGGTCTGAAATGAGTTTACATGATTTTCCTACAACTCGACGTGCTTTCAATCATTTTGCCTTATCAGTACATATGTGATCACTTTCAAAACTGAAAATTTCTTCTCCCATTACTCAGGCTACTGACAAACAATCGAGGTTTCATTCGAAAAACGTTCAACGCTTCATCTACCCATACTGTTTCTAGATCCCTATGAATTATGAATTCTAGTCAAAATTATTATTCCACGAAACAGTAAACTAGGCGAGGTGTTTGTCCGATTGTTTGGGCGAGTGTTGCTCAGAATAAAATTATGACAGGTCATCATAACACAATGTTACATGCCAGACAAACAGACATTGACACACTTGAAAACACAGGCAATCGATTATTATCGATATCACGATTCAATCGATTGATCGATAAAAATTGATGTGAACTCACCGTTCGTTTTCCAGTGCCACCTACGTTCTTCTATGTAGTCGATGACGCTTACTTTCGCAACTAATAGTGCTCAAGGACTAGCTTAAAGTGGGTGTGTGACGAAATTGATATATTTTGCACGAAGTACCATAATCATTAGCAGTGGAACTTAGAATGTGCATTAGCAAAAATATTCGCGTTCATTAGGACACGAATACGTGTGAATATGGGTTTGCAGGTTTATAGCTACGTGTGAATGGAGGATAGAGTAGTATTAATAGTAAAACTCATTTGCTGAATGAGTCCAAGGATAGTAATAATAGTCACCCTTATTAGTCCATGTGGAATTTATTGGAAGTTCAATGAAGGACTTAAATCAAAATGAAATTTTTGTTTTGTTTTCAATATTGAGAATAAATTTTTTTCTTGAAAGTTTATCAAATTTCAAGAATTTTGGGAATAATTGTTAATATTTGTGATGGAATATCCATAATTCAGAATTATTAAATATTTCAGACTTGCATATTTGTGCAAGAGGAACAAACAAAAAAATGCCTCGTTACTATTTCTTAAGAGAAACATTTCTTAATGTTCTGACTGGATATAGATTTAACAGTCTTGTACGTTTGGCATCATACACAATGTCAGAAAAACTGTTGTCAAACTTTCAACTGCTTAACACGCGAGAAAATGATTGTTGAAACGGTTAACAATTCGATATTTCTTATTTTGTCAGGCAGAAGAAAAAAATCCCGTATTTCTATTCTTGAAGACTGAATTATATATTATCTTTCAAGTATTATGCTAATAAGGAGAGAATCATAGTTATTAGATTGTTGGATTCTGAGCTGAGACAGGACACGTAATGTCTCTTAAGACATAATACCGACTCAAAGTGATTTCATTCAAAATAATAGAGTAGTACTGTTTTCAAACTAGAGCTAACAGATTATCATTATGCTGTCTATTTCAAATCATCATGTTTATTTTGTTGGTATACATATTTAGGCTCATAGATGACAATCTAGGCTACTGAATGTAATCAATTTAATGTGAGCTGATTGATAGATTGTTGCTGCATTTTCAGTATAATTGTAATAGAAACGAGGAAAAGTTGCTGCAGAAGTATATGAACTTCTGCACAAACCCTATAATATAGTGGTATAGTAAAGTACGCCTTGTAATCCAATTTTAATTTCATCAATTATTACCTTATTTATTACAAAAAACAAGCTCCAATTCATTTCATCCTCATTGAAATTTGAGAAGAGTAATATTGGTTGAAATTCAACCTGCTGTGGTTGGTGTAGCTAATTGTATGAAGCTTTAAAATAATATGATATATTTTTGAATTAGCTACTCAGTTTTTCCTTTTCCTAATAGCTTACTCAAAGCTAGAAGACTATATTTTGGGCCCTAATGTTTCTAGGAAAAGAAACATTTTTTATTAGATCATTGGATGGCATAATTGAAGATTCAACTTTTATCCTGTCTCTTTATGCAAGATACCGTATATTATTGAAATTGACTTTCTATAGCCTATGCTCAGGAAGAATATTAGAGAACACATTCACATATCCATTTTTTCACAGTATTCATATTTTTTTTCACATTTCCATCAGTCCGTCATTGTGAATACAATCTATTTCATACTAATATGAATACTTTATTAAAAAAATCATGTCAAATTCCTCACAGGGAAGTGATAGCCGTGAGCCATAGCAGGTATCAATCAGATAGAGATAAGCTGCGTTCTCGTAGGTCCTGTTTGTAACGGTGACCGATTAGATTGGCCAGCAAAAAAGACTGCTCTGCTCTAAAATCACTTCCCGGTGATTCGGAACCCACCAAAAACTGTAGGTCCAACTCATCAATCACCATCATCACACTCATTACCCACGCACAGATCTCAGACCTATGTGGGCTTCATCCACAAAAAAAATACTTTATAAAAAATCATGTCAAATTCCTCATAGAGGTTGCAAACCTGTTCATTTCAAGACCGAATTGATCTTTCAAATGGATGAAGTAAAACATTTGCTACTTTCAGGACAGTGTACTGCCAACAATCAAGTAGAGAAGGGTCAAAAATCTCCCGAAATATTTTTGTTTGTTTTATCCAAATAAACCACTAAGCTTATCCTGAGGAGCAAACTACTAACTGGCTTTATTTTGTTTTGAGCTACAAGGACACCACCCTTTCTTTCAGACTGAAATAATTTTGAGAGATAGCTCTGAATTATTGTCACTGGGATAGGATTCCTTTATTGCTAGCAAGCACGTGAAGCTGAAAGTGCATGGAGGCATTAGGAAATCATTAGAGTGAAAAGTAAAAGTTCACTTGGACTTCTGCCAAACATAATACGGTCTGTAGTTTGTACTAAGGTTTTACGTCCCGTTAGGAGGCTAATGAATGATTCATTCACTGGCTACTGCGGTATTATGTGTCTCCTACTAATTAAGTAATTAATTAAATTTTCTTCAAGACTTTGTTTTGTTTTCAAAACTTTTCAATAATAGTTTCTTGCACGTTCCAACGTGAAGTCTTATTGGTGGGATTGACAAATTAAGAAGTATGGTTTGTATCATTACGATTCAACAGTCACGATTTCAACAAAAATATTTTCTTCCTAATTATTATTACAAAATTAATATTATTTTTGTAATTGAATGATTTAAATCATCCATAGGTTTGATTGATTCTTTGAGAAGATATACTTTCATGAAATGTCTTATTAATTCAGAAAAAAAATTCAAAGATACTAAATAGCTCTAGGTCGTATTTCATTCGAAAGGAAATGAATACAGTAAATACATTCTCTGCTGAAGGAAAAATATAAATTCTGGCATAAGAATTTCTCCTTCTCAAGAACTCTTTGAGAACGTCTCTTTTATAGTCAAACAAGGCAAGATACTGCCAAATTCCATCAACTTTTAGCCGTATTATAAATATATATATATATATATATATATTTTTTTTTTTTTTTCAATGACCTCTTCTCAATCATTCAATATATGGTATATTGTATTATGTTATAATATAATTTTCCCAACAAATTTGATATAATTTGAAAACGGTATGGACACATTGGTTGAAATAATTATCTGTGATATTTATTTATTTTATTTAATAATTTGTTTTCTTTGTTTAGATTGAGATGTATAATTTTGCTGTATAAAATGTGATTCTATGCTTTTGTAGTCACTAATTCATTTTGTTTAAGTTCGTACAAAGTGAATATTTATTATTTTTTCACTTTCATTGCACAGTTTTTGATCAAGTGGAATGGAACATGCTATTCTATTCTATGTTTTGAAATAATTGAATTTCCCGATAATATTTCCACTCAATGAAAAACAGAATGAAAATAAGATGAGTTCTCGTACATTGATGAATGAAGAAGGAAGATTAATCTGTTGAATAGGCTTGAAAGCGAGAACATTCAGATAAGAAATTAATGTATACCGAGCTGAGATACCCAAAATAGTTATGTAGTTTTTTTTTGGAATTCAGTCGCACCTTATTACTCCAAAAGTAGTTGGTTGATGAAAATTATTTTATAATTATGATATTGCTGGGAGTTAGTGGAGGAAGCATTAGAGTAAGTTTACACTGTGTAGGCCTACTAAGTATTGATTATAATTATCCAATTATTTTTCCCATTAACTACAGTGTTATATTCATGTAGAGGTATGACCTACAGTTTTTTTTTTTTTATATGAATTTAATGAATTGGGAAAAGGGAAACATCAAGCTTATTGACAAGAGTGCGTTGAACCTATACTGATAGATGATTGTAAAGTATGAAAATGATTCAATAATTTTTCTTATGGGCTGCTCACTGGATGGAACGACGAAGAACTGCTTAGGAACAGTAGTAGTCAAATTGGAAGCATTTTTCGTTATTGAGTGGAAGAGCAGTTTGTCAAGGTCGGATGGCTTGGGGTTGCCATGCCAACCGAGTGAGAAACATAACCAATCAGTAGGACTGGCAATAATGGCAAAACAACAAAAAACAAACGTCTCATCTCCAGTTTTGAAGAATGTTATTCATTTAAACCAATCAATATTCTTTGCTAGCAAAGTTGAACTACCTCATAACGCCAATGAACTTGTGAACCAATCAACGTCAAAATAAAACTTGGAAACATAGTCGAGAAAATTAGTGGAAGCATTAGAGTGCGTTTACACTGTGTACTATCTAACTAAACATTGTTTATAGAGGTGCAATTAGACTATGTATCAGAACACAATTGTTTTGGACAATGCAATATATTCAAAATTTCTGAAGGAAACAGTTTTGGACTTGAGTCTATTGCGCCTTCACATTCGTTGTAAATTTGTCATAATAAATAAATAAACACTGTTGTATAGCCAGCTGCTCACAGAGGAATGCAGTTTCCGAATTCACTTCCATAACAATGTCATCATGACAACATTGTTGCATAAAATTGTGTAATAGTCTAATAAACGCACCCTTACTTTGGAAACTAAGAAATTAAAATGAGTTGAAATTCTAAATGTAATATGTACAAAATAATTTAAAAAAAATCGAAGTGTCAATCAAATCCGGTGGTTCGGAACCCACCTAAATCTGTAGGTCCAGCTCATCAATCACCATCATCCAAATCATTACACACACACTTTTAGACTTATGTGGGCATCATCTTCCAAAAAACATTCAAAGAAATTTCAATCATGAGGTTCAAAGATCAAAGATTTTGTCGACACTAAGCTTTCAAGGCAATATTGAGAAAGCATCAAAGAATTTCTTGATAAGTTCACATGTGAAAGATTTACATTGAACTTCGTCACAACTTAAATTCTTAAAAACACCAGCAAGGTTCTCTCGTATAGAAATAATACAAAACATTTCTCAATTTATTGATAGGTGGGATTGGTATAAAAAGGTCAGAATGTCTAGTATGAGGGGAACTGAATCAACTTTACATTTTTCCTCATTTAAGAAATAGCATCTTTTCATTCAAAATTATTCTACTACGATCTATCAAACATAATGGTAACCAAAAAAGAGTCAATATTCAAGAGTAATCAAGACTTTCATCACATTGAAATGTTCTCGTAACATTTGACAATAACTTTGACGTAACTCAGACAATTTGTACACATTACATGATTACTGACACAATACTTTTATTCTAAATTTTCATTCCTTTTTCATTTTTAAGTAATTTCAGATAGGTTTCACTCTTATGATGCAGGTTTTAAAATATATTGATAGAAAAGTACCGGCCGAAATTTTTGGAATCAATGAAATATTTTTCACGGCGTATCACGCCTTAGTTCTCATAAAAATAAAATCTCATCTGTGAATTCAGCTTGCACTCAAAAACTTCGGCTCTGGAGAATTAATGGAATTACTAGCAACCTTGTGAAGTATTAAGCAGTGTCCTTGAGTACAAGGACTGCCATACCTCCAGGGCGAACATCCCTTTCCCAACATCTTTCAAGAGAATAAACCGAGCGTTCAGCTTTCCGTGTGAAATCAGCTTTGCCAGCTTACACAAGCTCACAAGATTAGCAAGTGATGCGTAAATTACGCCCCGATTTGCCTTGGTCGGATTTTGAGGCTTAACTCTCTGCTTATTCGCTAGGGTATTGCCCACCCAGTAGCACATGCTCAACACTCCAGTCATGTGAGGATATACGGGGAAAAAATCCTTACTGAATTTTTGTAGAAAAAATGAGTAACAAAGCAATGGAGCTTGAAAATTCAGGAGGCAATATTTATGAACATTTTGACAATAAATAAAGAATAATTCTTTTCCAAAACATAGATATTTTTGAAGAACCACTTCAATGGAAGGAGAGAAAACACCTTCTTCTAACTAGAGTATATTTCTAAGCAACAATTAATCCATTTAAAAATATCTTATGAAAGTGAGATTACATTTTATCACCACAATTCTTCATTCACCTCCGAAGAAATAGAGCTTTTTGTGATACGTTGCATCTGATACGTTCAGATTTTTTTATTGAATAATGTCTAGTCGATAGAAGAGAGGTGTACATGAAAGGAAAGGGATGGGCCCAATGAGCCGAGGAAGATAGGTTTAAGAGGTTGGGGAGAAAACGCAGTGGATAGAAAGGTTGAAGAAAACCAAGGCATGTTGTAATGGAGACCAGAGCCCATTGAGGGCTGTAGCGCCGGACAAGTAAAGAGTTAGTAAAGGGTTTACTAACTACTACTACTAGTTAGTATTCATTTCGTTTATACCGATATAATTTAAACTCAATTAGACGTTTATTTTTTTCGGCGGATGAAGCCCACATAGGTCTGTGACTTGTGCATGGGTAATGAATTGGATGATAGTTACTGATGAGTTGGACCTACAGTTTTAGGTGAGCTCCGAACCACCGGGAAGTGATTTTACAGAAGAGAACATAGTCTTTATATTAGAAAAATCAAGATCCCTATGTAATTTTTATATTCCTAAGATATTCAAAAATTTACTGATTATAAAAAAGGCAAATGAGCCCATCTTAATTTTTCTTCAATCTTATATAGGATACTACAGCCTAACTATTGCAATCCATAAATATTAAAGTTGAGATAATTTTTATTTTACTACGATCTATCAAACATAATGTTAACCAAAAAAAGAGTCAATATTCAAGAGCAATCAAGACTGTAATCAAATTGAAATGTTCTCGTAACATTTGACAGCTAGCGAAAATTCTCAAGAGAAACGTGAGAGATGGCTTTTTTGAAGTTAATGTTTCTTTGAACGATGAAGCTTTCTCTGAGAGTATAGACTATAGCTATTGACGCCAGAGAAAATGAAGCTCCAAGAGGTTATTGGAAAAGTGACATCAGGAAATTACATCTTCTACTAACTCACCATCACCATACAAAACATAGCTGCAACTTAGATCAGCAAGAGACAGACCATTGGAAACAGGTTTATCGACTTCCGAAGTGACGTAAACACTTTTTTCAAGTTCTTTATTCAAAATTTAGGTGCTGTACGAAAAAGAGAAACGTTTTAGTCACCATTGAACCATTAAAAATTAATATTCATCATTGGAATTACAACCTGTTAAATAAATAAGAAAAGTTGTAAGAACAAGTTAATTGTAATACAAAATTTTTTTCTCTTTCAAATTAAAATAAATTTTTAGTTTTCCAATCAAAGAATTGGAGTTATTAATAAAATATATAGGTTAGTACAGAATAGCTATAATTTTCACGAATAAAAGATGGGCGAAAATTTTTGTGGTTGAAAGGAACCTATAGGGTTAGTTTTTTCACCTTGAGACTATAAGAATGGATGACATGGATTTAAGTTAACTGAACTAATAAGCTTTAAAGTAAAAATTATACTCTAATTAGGATTTAAACCACATGATCAAAAATTCAAAGAAGGGTGATAAAAGTAAAAGGAGGTCATAAATTGAAAGCAAACAGATTTTTCATTAGAGAAAAAGCATTCTCTGTTTCGTGAGAATGTGATGAATCTGGTCTTGTAAAGCAATGTAGCAAGGTAATGTAGCGTATTATTTGACAAAGTGAGATGGTTACATTCCCATTACAACAGTTCCTCTTTTCTCTGCTCACGCTTCAAGCGTATTCATACGCACAAAGCCTACATGCATCCATCTTTTCGTTGGAATCCCTTCTTTTCACGAACTAACGCACGCGACTCCATCACTGTGTGAACTAAATTCCCAAATTTGTACTAAAGAAATTCTTTTTTATTTATTTATTCATGGAACAAACAATCAATGTGAATACAACAGGCTATCGCTCAAAACTGATTTTCACAAAATTTCAGAGTAGAATTTAAATTTTAGGTTAGGTTTGTTTCACTAGAAATTTCACCACGAAGCACATAGTTCACAAGTTAATAACAATATTAATTTTGGACTTCATTTTTAACAAAGCACTACCACAGTCCAAAAAAAGTTTAAGAAAAAGAAATGATGCATGATACAGATATAATGTGATTGGGCCTAAAATTGTTTGTAATGGCATTATCATGCTTCAGTTCATATGGAAAAGATATCGTGATTCAATCCAATATGGTTACCAATAATGTGGCTACCAGAGAAATATCTCATTCGTTCCAATTACGTAAATTGCGAATTATTTCGGTATGTGGATCGTATGCCAAAATATGTACCAAAATAATTCCTATTATCGAAATGATTGAATGTGCAATTTGATTGGTTTAACGAGGAGTTTAGTCTGAGGGGGGAGGGGAATTACCAGTGATATAATTCGGTTGGTGGTGGGAAGGGGGTGTAGACTCTAGGCAATGGATTATGAAGGGAAAGAAGGGAGAAACCTCTAATATATAGGTTATGACTAGGCTGTTTCAGAAAATAATAAAGTGGACCTTTTCAAAACTATTTTCACTTTGCTATTTTTCGAATCTCTCACCTTTCCTTATTAAGGTTTCAATGTAGTATCGTGATTGAAAATTTTCTTTATTAGAAGGGGTTGGTTTTTTTGGAATATAACCCCAAAACCACATCTAGAGTGATTCTAGACATGAATTCATCCATTTTGAATTTTCTATCTACGTTTAGTGTCAACGTAAATTTTCATCCAGTTCTTGCCGCCACTGAAAGTAATCCCCTCACTTCTCTTAGTGAGAAAAATTGAAACAGGACTATTGAAATTCACACTGTGGTATTTTTGATCCTCCACTGATTCGGGTACCGCCCAGTACTGTACTGGAAAATTTTCTTAAAAGGGTGGCTAAGGGGTACTTTTCCGGAAAAAATAGTATTTTAAAACAAATTTTTAGCGATTCTAAAAATCAAAATTTAATTTCAATTTCTATTATCCCTGGTTCTCTAGGAACTGTCCCCCTGATCACCGCTATGGTTACGCCACTGAAATCTGTTTGATGTAGTATTATGCTTTTCGGTTTATATGGATAAAAAATTTGTGAATAAAGTGATCATTGATTGATATAGTAAGATTGTTAATAATGTCACTACTGACGAAAAACCATCACTGCATAAAAAAAGCATTAGTTCTTCAATAATGTGAACTACGAACCGTCTTTTTGTGAGCTGTATTATGATACAGCTATGCTATGTGATACAGCTGTACTATGATATTGTGATTTTAGAAATAATATTAAAAAGATCTGTATTCAGCCTAATAATAATATATTTTTTTGGAATATATTCACAAAATATCTTGAATGGACGATTGAATTCATGAAGTATGATTCCCAATAATATTTAGCTAACTACTCGTGAAAAATTTCGAGTAATCTTGTGAATATTGGCTTATTAAGTACAAGGCAAATATTCTAGAATTAAGGAGCATACTATTATGTCTTTTTTACAACACATTATTTTAAGGGTAGACATGTGTGAGAATTTCAATACATGTGCATATTGTACATTGTATCGTAATGCTTATATCATAAACCTATTGAACATTTAAAATTATCCCTGAATACCTATTAAAAATGTATAATTGGATGTAAAAAATAGATTTCTAACAGAAAATAAATTTCAAAAATAAAAAAATTGATATATTTGAAAGGATCGATTTTTTTCATTGGCTTTCAATTTAAATTGAAGTTTTATTTTTTTTTAAGTTTTAATTCTTTTGAGGTTTCAAGCTTTTAAAGATCTAATTCTCCACAACACAGTATATTAAATTGCAAATCTTCCTAAGCTTTCATTAGACGATATTATCAGATATGTGGTGATCCTATCTGAACTCAGAAAAAAATTATAATTTCTTCTCAATTGCAGACACCTATGCTGTAATATACGTGTAATAAGTACTATTAATAATAAGTATTATGAGTACCACTTCTATTCTATTCAAGTTTCAGGGTTCCGGGATGCTCTTGCTTACACATCTATAAAATATTTGTATACTGATAATATTATATTATGTACGATATATTTAAATTGTAGTTCTACATTATTGCTGTGATATTATTGTTATTACATTCTTATATGTTATATTATTCACGGTGAATTATGATGTCATTATGATGCTAGATTTTTATTTTAATTTTCATTGTGGTATATCTTGATGTTTCATGGTATTATTGTGTAAAAACTGATTATTGATTTATTATGCATGATTTCGGTATATAAGCGAAAGCAACTCATTTGTATGGCATGTGCTTGAGACAAATAAACTTATTTGATTTGATTAATTCATTTGGTCATACCTCCTGGAAATTTCAAGGTCTGCGTACTACGGTTAACTATATAACTAATACAGGTAAAATTCGTATAAAATAACCAATCTATGACTGAATCTCACCTTTCTCCTACTGCATTTCTCCAATTCGGAATTTTGAAGGCAGTAAAACACTAGACAGTGAATAAAAATGTAAACACAATCGCAATAATATTAGTTTCACAAAAAACTCGATTAGTTGGTAACTGAAGACAGAAAAGAAGAACAAACAAACCGTTCTAAACGAAAGTAGACTTAGCACTGGAAGGAATTGGCACTTACTGTTGTAAGACTGTATTATTAGCTTATCATTATTAAATCCCCCTCTCTTACATTTCATAATCACGTTTGTTCTCACTTATTATGTGTTGGACGTGGCTTGAATATTGGCTATCATCGTCATCATTGTCATTAAGACTTTGCTAAGGTGTCAATGTATCTGGAATTTTCTAGTTAGCAGTACAGATTTCATTATTGTATTAGAATGCCACGTTTTGGTCAATAGCTTTGAACTCTGGTGAATGATTGAATTCTAATCAGAATAGAAGTATGAATCAAATCTTATTTCATCCTTCAATGGACAATCAAATTACATTGATGGAAATAATTTTAATTTTTCCAATATTAACGTTTCAGCAATAAGTGTTTATTCCACTATTCAACTATTTTGAGTACTCTAAGAAATAATAAGCTATCATTATGATAATTTTCAATTCTTTTCTCACTCGGAAATGCCATTACTTTATTTTATTTGGTATTGATGAAATCAACTTTTATTATTTTGTCGGTATTGCTGTATACAGTACTATAAGAACATTCAATTTGTGATTAATAAATAGCTCCGTTTTAAAAATTTGAATCCAATAGTGATATTTTTGAACGAAACTGAACCTTCTCAAATTATTATGCCGGCTTTTATATAAATTCCCTTCTGGTTTTGCTGTATTTTTTATCATTGCAGTACATTGATTTTTTATGCTGAGTTGATGAGGATTCAATATTATTATTCAGCTTAGAGTTGAATAGCTTGTTATATTGATACATCAACAATATCATTTATTCATCAAAAATGCAATCCTTTACTCTAGATATTCATCAAAAGCTGCTTCCTTCAATATATTAGTGGAATATCAATTGTTAACATAAAATTGAATAACTTTTTTTCCCCTGTGATTTCACTGTGTAGTTTTCAATCAATATGATTATCATATCCACCGTTAATTTATTCAATACTTCTTTGTGTGAGCTACGTTGCTGAAACGGGGTTCCTTCTCATTGATATACCTGCTTCAACATAATATATGAGCTAATTAAAAACGTATTCATACTGGAAAACCATGTTACAAAGTTTCTTTTCAACCTTTTAAATCCTCTATAACCTAGATTTTCCTGTATGTTTATCCTACAGAAAACCTACAGTTCATTATGAAAATGAAATTCCAGCACTATTCCATTGTATTCTTTGTCTCTCCAACACTATAGCAACATGAATAATGTATTCATACAATACAGTGTATTTCCATTCTATTTCTAACAAACTGAGCATAGGACTATGCATTGTGTGCAATAATTACGATTTGAAGACAACTTTACATTTCCCCTGTTTTCACATGCAGAATTTACTGAGAAGCAGAATAAAAAATTCATGAAACAGTCAACAATGCTTTAGAGAAGGATAACAAGTAATTTTTTTCACATGTACCTCCAATCAGATCAGACGATAGGATATACCCAGAACGATATTTTTTCCCCGTTGGGCTTCCTGCTATTCATGCTAGTTTCCTGGTTGTAACTTGTAGCTTGTATTAATTTATTCATTCATGTATTAGTTTATACAATTCTTGTATCAGTACATTAATCAATCAATATTGATCAATTGGTAGATATATTTATTCATTAAGACTAAAATACAGTGTAATGTGAAGAAACAACAGGCTTTCAGCCGAAAACTGTTCTACAAAACTTTGACTACAGAAATCTTTGTATTTTATATTACAGGGAAAATTCAGTTACACTGAAAAATTTGACTTGAAAAAATAACCTTTCTTTTTTCAATTGAAGGCTATTGATATTCAATAATTATAGGGAATTTCCAAGCATTTGACAAATAATTTTCTGACTGGAGAGTAAAAGTGGAAAAATATTGAAGTAAGATAGAAGTAAGATGTGGTATAGAACTCGGCTCTTTTAGTTGTGCATTGGAAAAAGTTGTTGTTTTGAAGTTTGTTGTTTCAATACACAAGAGGTCAGGCATTATCTTTCAGTCATTAGACTTGAAGAATTGTATGCACTCTCAATTGAAAAGCTAACTGCCAAATAATGGAGGTCCAAGAAAGAAAACGTTTGAAAAACATTTTTTGCAAGAATATTTTTTGCATGCATTTTCTGCATGTTAAAATCATACTTTTACATGCAGTAAAGAATTAATCTATAGGCATACCGAAAAAATTACGGAAACTATCAGAAAAAGAATAGCCTTTTACGTACATTTATTCAGAATGAATCCAAACAGAGAGACACAGAGAATTTCAAATAAAATAAACAGTAGTAAATGGAACAAAATGTAGTGAAGAGAGAAAAGCTGGTGGGCAAACAAGAAAAAGTCCAAAAAATGAACCATCTTTACTCAGCGTCTTCCACTTTGGGAGTTTTACGGTTAATAATAATAGACAGTAGACAATCAAAATTTACTGGTTTACATGATCTTAAAAGGATATGTGTATCAGTTGGATAGATTAGGACAGGACAGTTAGTTAGATAGGACAGGACAGATTTTCAAAATATAGTGGGACTAAGTAATATCATAGACGAACCATCTTACTATCCCTGATCAATGGTAATAGACACAAAAATAATTTTAACCCCAGAGAAACAAAAAAATCAAACTAGATCTAAAGAAAGACGTATTGATCAAAGCATTAGAATGGAGAAGAAAAACGCAGACCAACATGACTTGAATGGTGAATGAGTGCGGTGCTTAGTAGACCTACACAAAGGGGAAAAATAGGTTAATAGTATTACAGTAGGCTACTTGATAACAGGAGTATAGTTTAGCTGTTGGGAAATAATGTATAGTTTAGAGTTAATACAGTAATTGTGATGAAAATATGATGCTAGAGGGTAACATAAGGTCAGTAGTTTCAGCCATGTTTATATTAGCATAAGTTCATAACAGAATAATTAGGATCACTCCTCCAATGTGAATAATGTGGTTGTTATCAATAATCATCATTAATTTGTTCACAATACGTTTTAAAACTCTTAAAGAATATGTGGAAACTCTCGAGAATCATCTCCTCACACTCTTACCATTCAATCGAGTACAATAATACACGACTTCTCAATAAATTTGTCTAGTAACAGACTCTGCCTATAAGGATCCAAGTACATTCAAATTCATGCTACAAAATGTATAAAATGTAGTAAGCCAAAGCTTACTATTCTATTCCCCTCAATTATTGCAGTTCAAAGGAAACAAGGTAACATTTAAGGAATGCCATGGTGGAGAAGAGAACCAAGTGATATGTAGGAGATTATATTAAGGAAAGTGGGTCATGGAAGGATTAGCTGGATCCAATAAACGGACCAACGTTCCTGTCTTTTCAGTCCATTTTGCTACATGACTAATAGGAATACAATACGACCACAGCCCCACAAACAAGGAATTAATTCACAAAGGCTTCATCTCAAAATAAAATATAGAGTACTAATGGACTACACCACACGGTACACCCAGCGGAAGGTTACTCTTTCGGAGAAGATTCTATGTTCATTATCCATGAAATGCTAATTGTTACTGGTATTCGGACTAAATATATCTTGCTATATAATTGAGCTTTGTCTTCTAGGATAGAGTAGAGATGAAACTTGATTTACGTAAAAACGAAATTACGAGGGTACTCTAAGAGCTAGCATAGACTCTAGCTTACAAAACTCTCTTAGGTTTAATCGATTCGATTGAGTTCAGCTGAAGCAATGAACTAAATTGGATTGTGTGAAAATCAGCTAACAAATTGAAATTGAACAATTCATTGAACAAAATTATTCTTTGTCTTTCGATATTCTATTTTATTTCTTTTAAAACAAACAATTATTCATCTTTATCATCACACGATC